>CAJQZJ010032961.1:42652-115825 GCA_907164525.1 Lophiomys imhausi
GCTGATCTGGCTTGCTTCCGCATACGTGGGCCTCTAAGATAGCACCACGTGGCTTTACTTGATTGGCTGTTCATTTAGTATTTAGCCTGTGGGTTGGGTCTGCCCGGGCATTCGGAAGACTGTTTTCAAGGGACCTGAATAAACTGCTTGAGAAGAGCTTTTGCGAGTTGCGTCATTCTTGCTGGTCGAGAGGGACGCAACAATTAACTATGAAATGCTGATTGTTTTTGTTCATGGAACTATTTTCCCTTTGTTAACTATATGAGTCTTGTCCACGGAATAGTGGCATTGGCAAGGGAGAGCTCCTCTCCACTCTCTTTTGTTCTCACCACAGGTAGAAGGGTGGAGAGCTGGACCTGATTGGGTCATGAGTGCAGGAGAGCTGGCCCAGCCGGTACCTGCTGAAATGCTAGGAAATGCAGGCCCTGAACCTTACCCGGGTAGCACAGAGTTGGTCCTGGATGTGGGGTTATACACAGGCCCAGAACCAAGGCTTTGAATTGGCCCACCCCAAAACCTACCCCATGGATGAACTGCTGGAGTACATGAAGCTAGTTCTAAAGACCCAAAACTACAGGATCTCCTTGATACAGGGCAGCAACAGAATATCTGAAAGGAGTCCCAGTGTGAGGTTCCAGTATTGACAAAGTAGCAGAAGCCAGAGGCCTCACACTAGACCAAGGAGTCATTATAATGAACATTTGCAAGCAAAAAAGTGTGGACAAAAGGGAATATTGTGGGACACATTGTGACACATTACAGCTTCCACAATGAGATTTTTTTTTTTCCTGTTGGGAGAGGTTGCAAGGGTGGAGGGTGGCTCCAAGGAAAGGTGGGAGATGAGTGGGAACAGGGTGCATAATGTGAAAATCACACACACACACACACACACACACACACACACACACACACACACTAAAAAGATAAAATAAGACAAAACCTATACAATTATTTCATTATTTTATTAGAACAGAAATTTGGAATATTTTATTCCCTGCTGTATCCCAGCAGATAGAATAGTTCCATGGTTATAAAAAGTGTTAAACAAATATTTATTACTTACTGTTCATTGATTCACCAATGTACTTTATTTCAAATGTCTACTATTAGAGATGGGCATATATATGTATGTATAGTCACATCTTACTGATATTAGAGTGACCATATTTAATTTCAGACAAGATAAAATAAGAGAAAAATAAAACATACAAAAATATTTTATATATATAGTCATATATTAAGATATGTTATAATGGAGAAATTGGGTAATACTTGGTTTAGAGGCAAAACTAATAATATTTTAAATATCCAGTGATATTATGACTTCCAAGCATATAATTGTGTTTTAGATTTTTTTAACTGCTGGGTTCTATCCAAATTATTCAATAATGATTCACAAAATTGGATTTGATTGTGTTTACAAAACACAGTATCTTGATTATCTACCAATCTACCCTGTACTCATCCTTGGACCTCAGGATGATTTTAAGAGCATCCTCTTAATTGTATTCTGGTTTTTCCAAAATAAACCGTAAATACAGCCTTAACATAAAATCTCTACTAAGTGTACAGCGGCTGTAGCAGGTGGCCCTGATCTGATGTGAGTGCAGCTGAAATCATGTGTTGAAATAATTGCAGCCTTGAAAGATAGAAAACATCTGGGATTTAAGGGAGACCCGTTCTGTGAGAGGGAGGAGGGGCACGCAGAGGCAGAGACAGAAAAGGACCAATGGAGAGAGACAGAGAGAGCGTGTGCAAGCACCACGTCCTTTTGGGCTGTGGAGATGATGGCGCCTAAGCTTGTGCTTCAAACTCTGTGAACAGTTTGTTCTTTTAATCTCTAAAGACGAGGACCACGAACCCTCAGTTAGGGAAGAAGAGGCTTCTCCTGCAAGGATTTGTCCTCTCAAAGCTTGCTGTGGGGCATGGCTTGACACATTCTTGTCCTCTTGAAGGAAAATTGAATGTGGAGTCATAATTGTCGTTTTCCTGCTTGTTGATCTCTTGGTTGTTATCACGCTCCTGACTTTTGTTTTCTTGCGACAATCTGCATTTGTGAATTCATATGAAGCTGAATGGAGCAGAGCTTGGGCGCAGCCTCATAATTTTAGTTGCCTATATTCCTATTATTATTATCAATATTCCTCTTAGAAATACCCCTCTGTAAATGCACATATTTGCTATATAAGCATTATCTGCCATTTACGTATCAGTCAGTACAGATGCAATCAGAAGACTATCCCAAGCACAGATTGAAAGTCTGAGAAGGGAAATAATTTAATGCGTATTTTGAAAACTCACAGCAAGATCCACCCAGTAATTCTCAAGCCTGGCCAAGAATCAGAAATGTGTTGGATTATGAAACAGATTTCAAAGCTCCAACCAAGATATCCTGAACCCAGACTTCTAAGACGTGGATTTGAGAATTCTCTTAAAAAATTATCTATTAGAACAGTTTTAAGTTAAGAGCAAAATTGAACAGAAAGTACAAAGAGTTCCTGTGTGTTTCCTCCCCACACATGCACATCATTCTCCACTGCTGACATTTCCATCCCTGTGGTGCATTCCTTACAATAGATGAGCCTATATGGACATGTGGCTGTTACTTCAAAGCCATAGTTTTCATGAGAGGTCATCGCTGGTGTTTTATGCAGGGTTTTTATATTATGGTACATGTCTAATAGAATAGTACCATACAGAATATACAGAATACTCCCATGGCTATAAACATCATGTGTGCTCTGCCTACTCCTTGACCTGTAACTTCTGGCTCCCCTGATTTGTTTTTTACTATCTCCACAGTTCTTGCCTACTTGGATCTTATTGTTGGAATCATATAGTAGTTTATAGTCTTTTCAGATTTGCTTCTTCACTTAATAATGATATAGTTTAGTTTCTTCCATGTCTTTGCAGGTTGATAACTCACCAATGATCATTCCCTTGTCTGGATGTGCCAGACTTTATTCATTCATTTCCTGTAGGTTATCTTGATTGATTGCCAGTTTTATGATTATGGATAGAGGTGGTGTGAACATTTGAGTTTGAGTTTTTGTGTGAACATATTCCTACCACCTGTGAGTAAATATCAGAGTCGAATGTATGAGTTATATAGTGACTATATATATTGCACTGAAAGACACTTTCTTTTAAGTGATGGTACAATTTTGCTTTCTTACCATTAATGAAGGAGATAGCCCATTGTTCCAAGTTCTTGTGAACATTGAGTATTGTCAGTATTTTAGAATTTGGCCATTCCAATAGAAGTACAGTGGTATCCCACTGTTTTAGTTTATTAGTCTCCAATGACATATGATGTTGAATATCATTCATATTCTTTTTCACACATTTCTCTCTCTCTCTCTCTCAGGTTTTTTAAGGCAGGGGTTTTCTATGTAGTCCTGGCTATGCTGGAACTTACTCTACAGACCAGGCTGGCCTTGAACTCAGAGATCCACTTGCCTCTGCCCCCTCACCTGCCACAGAGTGCTGGGTTAAAGACATGCACCACCACCTCCCAGCATACACATGCTGACTCTGGTTTTTCTTTGTGCTTTCTAATGAGGGTCATTTTTGCACTGAATTTTATGAGTTCTCTGTGTATTTTGGGTAATACTGTTCTATTATATGTATCTTTAAGATTTTCCTTCTAGTCTGTGTCTTGCCTTCCTCAGTCTCTTGGGATTACATTTTGAAGAGCAGAGTTTTAAGTTTTTAATGAAGTCCTGCTTATCACTTCTTTCAGGGGTCATGGTTTTGGTGTTAGAACTAAAAAGAAGGTTATCTAGGTTTTATGTTGTTATCCTTTAGAAATTTTAGTTTCACATTATATATTTGGTCTATAAAGTATTTTGAGTTAATTAATTGTCATGAAGATTGAAGGTTCTATGTTTAGGCTCTTGGTTTTTGTTTGTTTGTTACACACAGATATCCATTTTTTCGCACTATTTTTGAAAAGACAATCATTTCTCTACTGTATATAACATTTACTGATTTGTCAAAGTTGAGTTTGCTATATTTACATGCATTTCTGTTCTCTTTTATTGATCTGTCTATTTTCTCACCAACAGAGTTTTGTCTTGCTTAATGTAGCTGTCTTTAGGTTGACTGATGTCAGTCAGCAGGTTCGGCTTTCCTTTAACACTGAAGTGTTAATGTGGCTTGTTTGCTTCCTGTAAATACTTTAGAACCAGTTTGTCATCACTCAAGGGTTTTACTATACAGGTAGAATAAGGAAGAGCTGACACCTTGAAAATATGAAACGTATGCATTCATGAGCATGAAACCTCACTCCATTTCATTAGTTGTTATCTTTTATCAGAATTTTTGTTTTTTGTTTTCATACAGATCTTTCAACCTTTTGTTAAATTTATAGCTAAACAGTTTACTGGGAGAGTTCTTATGTAAATGGTAATACGTTTTTAATTACAAATTCCACTATTAATTGTTGATTAACCTTATTCCCTGCAACTTTTCAATAGGTGCTTATTAGTTTCTATATGTTTCCAGAAGTATCTATGACTCTTTCAGATTATCTACTTAGAAATTTCTGTTATTCACAAAGATAACAATTTTACTTCTTTCTTGAAAATTTGTATGCCTTCTTTTTCATTTTCTTGTTTTATGAGATTGCTGTTTTGGTACAATGTTGAAAAGCAGTGCTGATGAAACATTCTTTCTTATTTCTTGAAGTAGTCATGCTTCAAGCTTTTTCTCACTAATGATGATGGTAACTTAAGTATTTTGTAGATGATTCTTATAAAGTTAAGAACATTCTACTCTTTCTAGTCTAGACAGTTTACTTGGAATAAATGTTAGATATTGTTAAATACTATTTTGGTATCTCCTAATATAATCATGATTTTTCCTCTTTAGCTCCTTATGCTAATGATTTTTCAAATGTTGAATGAGCCTCACATATATATGATGAATTTCAGGTGAGCACAAAGTACAATTCTTTGCAAACATAGTTAATATAATCTGATAACATTTTGTTGACTTTTTTGTGCATCTGCTTATCTGAAGCACCATTCCATAGTTGTTCTTTTTGGCAATGCTTTGTCTAATTATGCTTTTAGGATACTGTTAAATTTGTGAAGTGAGAGTATATTCCCTTTGCCTTTATTTTCTGCAAGATATTTCAGAGAATAGATACAATTTCTTTTCTAAATGTTTGGTAAATGACAATCATGGAGCCTGCATGGGTCTAACCTAGGCCCCCTGCCTATAAGTTACAGTTGTGTAGCTTGGAGTTTTTGTGGGACTCCTAACAGAAGGAGCAGAGGCCGTTTCTGATGCTTTGGGAACATTTGTCCTCCTACTAGATTGTCCTATTCAGCTTCAATACCAGGGGAGGTACCTAGTCTTATTGAAACTTCACATGTCATGTTTGGTTGATATCCCTGTGAGGCCTGCCCTTTTCTGAAGGAAAATGGAGGCGTGAGAGGAGTGGATGGGAAGGGATGGAGAGGAGGTGAGGGGCAGAGGGAGGAGGGGTGTAATATATGAGAAAATAAATTAATAAAAATATTATAAAAATGTTCGGTAGAAGTCATCAGCAAATCTCTGTTTTTTGTGCTTTCTTTTTGTTAGGCTTTTTAATCATGTCTTCAGTTTCATTGACTGGCTTAGGATATTCTGATAGTCTGCTCTACCTTGTGTAAGCTTTGGCAGTTTTTAATCTTCTAAGGACTTGTTCTGCTTCATCTAGAGCAGTGGTTCTCAACTTTTCTAATGCTGTGACCCTTTAATACAATTCCTCATGTTGTGGGGACCTCCAACCAGAACATTATTTTTGTTGCTACTCTGTAACTATAATTTTGCTATTGTTAGAAACCACAATGTAAATACTTTTGGAGATAGAGGTTTGCTAGAGGGGTCATGCTCCACAGGTTGAGAACTGATCTAGATATCAAATTTGTGGGAACATAGTGATTCATATCCATTTAATAACTTTTAAGGTCTATGCTAGTTGTAGGGATGGCTCATCTTTTATATCTTATATTTTCATTTCTTTTCTTAGTATGTAGAGAGACTGATCAATTTTATTGATCTTTTCAAATAACCAGCTTTTGGTTTTATCAAATTTCCTTGCTAATTTTAATTTTTAATTATGATTTTTCAATTTAATTGATCTCTACCCTATTTTAAAAATTATTTTATTCTTACTTTAGATATAATTTTTCTATTTGTAGTTTCCTGCGGGTAAATTTCCTAAAACTTCCCTTCATGTACTGCTTCAACTTATCCTGAAAATTTTCACAAGTCATATTTTTATTTATATATTCTTATTTCATTTTTATTAACCCCAGTCTTATTTAAATTCTTTAAACCTTCTTGTGATAGTTACTTATTGATACATGGGCTGATTAGAATTGGGTTAATATCAAAGTTTAATTTTTATAGCTGTTGAGTGATTTTTTTTGGTTGGGTTCTCTGTGGCAAGATATCATACAATATATACTTTTACAAATGTCACGGTGTGCTTTATGGCCCAGGAAGTTATATTTGTGAATGCTCCATGTGAGTTGAGAAGTACATTTAGTCTGTTGTTTTTGAATGAAGTTACCATTCATGTCCACTGTTGATGATGTTGTTAAATTCAACTGTCTTAGTATTTTCTGCATGTTGGTTCATTTCTGACAAAGAGGTGTGAAGGTCTCCAGCTGTAAGAGTGGATTAGTCGACTTCCCCATGCAGGCTTGTACCTCATACACATCCCTCTACTCATACTGTACTTCCACCTCTGCAAAGACTGTTCTAGTGTTTTCTTTTGATCGATGTTAGCATGGCGTGTCTCTTGCCATAACTTCATGTTTTATCTGTAATCTTGATATGCAAAGAAGGCCCTTAGAGACAAAAAGATAGTTGGGCCATTTCTATCTACCCTCAGCCATTTCCTCAGTGTGCACAGACCCTGGATGGTAACACATTTCTTCTTTCCTGCTGTTGTCCCAGTGGCATTGTTACTTTCTTTTATATCTTGAATTGAATGTTTTATTTGGCTCAGTTTTCTCTCCTTTCTTAGCGTGTCAACTTCTTTTTAAATACTATGTTTGGTAGTTGCCTAGAATTCATTGTACATATACACTTATAATTAATCCTAGTTCACTTCACAATATACTGATTTCTGGGTTAAGTAAATACTCTACGGAAAAAAATTCCTAATTTCTTCTAATATACCACTTATTATTATTATTATTATTATTATTATTATTATTATTGCTTTATTCATTTCACATATCTAAATTTACACACAAATGTACATTTATGTATTTGAAACATCTTGTGCATAGTGAATACGTTGTTGCTAATATTTTGAACAAACTTAAGTCCAGGCAGCCACTGATATGTCATTTCTTAGTTTTGGATGATTCAGGCCCTGCACTTCCTACATAATCAGATATATTTATCCCTCTCAGGTCTCTGAGGTGGTTGAAGAATAGATAGCTAGAGTCTCATAGTTAAATTTTGAGTTGTTTAGGAATCAAGAGGTTGTTCTGGATCTAAGAAGATGTTTTTAAAATAGTGATGCAAGTTAGTATGAAAGCTGAGTCAGATTATAGAACTTTAAACTCATGCAGATGGTTAGATGGTAGAATGTTAAAGTCAGAGGCCAAATATGTATGAACTGGAATGTATGCTGGGCCATTTAACTCTCATAAATGTGGCCTATTTATTTCTGTTGTTTTGTATAGTATTTACTGTTATAAGAGAAGGAACCATTTGTTGGACTGAAAGGGGAAGCTGTTGGGGGGAAGAGGGTGGAAGGGTGGGACAGGAAGGGGGAATAGGGAGGGGTTTGTTACTGAGATGTAACTTGAAGAAATAAAAAAAAATAAAGTATAAAAAAAATAGAAAAAAAAGAAAAGCCAAAAAAAAGAATAGAAAAAATAAAACCTTTATTTTACCATCACCTATTAATTTTCTGATGCTCTTTCTCTTTTGGTATAGATCTGAGTTTCAGGCCTGTAGCATGTCACATTCTGCCTCTCTGAAGAACTCAATGTGTCTTTCTTGCCAGGCAAGGAACTCAGTTTTTGAGAAAGCCTTTAGTTATCCTTCACTTTTGAAAGCATAGCTCTGTAGGACACAATTCTAGGTGTGAGTGTCTATACTCTCAACATTTTCTGTATTTCCTACCAGCGGCTTCTCACTTGGATGGCTTCTGTCTGTTGTTACTTCTGCCCTTCTGTAGGTAAAGTGCAGGTCCCCACTGTGACTTGGGACTCCCCAGAGTTTTGACCTTTCACATTTGCTCACCCTGGTGCCCTGGCATTTGGAATCTGGGCTTCACAACCCATCTGAGTAGGTAAAGGAAATGCATGGCCCAGGAGATTTCTGCTCTGTGACTTGTGAGTCTCTAGAAATCCCTTGTTTTTTTTTTTTTTTTTTTTTCTTTTTTCCAGTTTGGTGACACTGGTCTTTGCTGTGACCTCAGAACTCAGATGGATCAAAGAATTGTTAATATTTCTATTTGCTCAGCTTTTTCACTCGTGAGGACATAGTGATGACTTCTAAATTAAAAATGCCAGTGTTGGCATTGAAGTTTAGACTTTTTTGTAACAAGTATGTGTTTGGATAGTTTTTAGTGCTTACTGGCTTTTAAATTCTTATTTAAAAGAAAACATATGTATTTATAAATCTCTAAAATACAAATCTGATAAAAAGTGAGGCTTTTCTGATGGATAGATGAGGAAGGGACCTAGGGATTCGAACTTTCTCCTAACTGGTGGCCCCAACCTGAGTCTGTGGAGTCCCTCATTTGTCAGTCACACTGGCCTTTCCTACAGAGGGAATCACGAGTGATTTTAAATCTTTTTCAGGGTTTCATGGAAAACCTCTTGGTGTCCTAAAGAGTGAGGGGTGGTTCTCTCAGTGGCCAATCAAGGGAAGGAAGAACAGCTTCCAATCCATCCCGCATGGGCTTCAGATATTTGCCCTGCGGTTGACACTCGGTAGGAGGATTATGCAACTGAAATCAGGAAGAAACCTGTTTACTGAGCAGAAAGGACCATTTTTCAACTTGTCTCCTTTAAGTGATTCTGTACAGGCAGGGTGTATTTCGTTAACCCGGCCTAAGGGGATGTTTTAAAGGTGGAGAATTGCCCTGGTGATGAACAAATATGAGAAATAAACTTCCAGTGGGGCTGGGTTGCCTGCTGACTGCGATTTCCTGATGACCTATAACAATGGTTATTCATTAACAGCTGGCGCATGTCTTCCTCAGACAAAGCCACTGGGAAGAGCAGGCTTTCTGATTGGTGAACCAGAACCGTTTCCCCGGTAACCGTTAACTAGCACGTGTTTTATTGTTTCCAACTGCTTTTCCTAGGGTATTTGCAGGTGGTGGGAGATGCTTTCTTAAAAAGGGGTCATAACCTCATGAACTTTCAGATGTCGCAACAAATTGGGGAACAAAACATTTTTTTCTTTTCAAATATAGTAAGTAAATTTTATTACATAGCATTTTCAAGACAAATGCAGCCCAATTTTTTTTTTTTTTTGCTATTATTTCCCAGATGGTATCAATTTTAAAGCCAGTGTTTCATTTCAAGATCATGACCTATAGGAAGGTAATGTTAATCACCTGTATGGTCTGAGAATATTACTTTTTTTTTTTTAATAAGGAGAGCATGTTCTGAGTGTGTACTTTGCCATGAAATATGAGATAAACCATAAAACGCAAGTGTAATTTGTAGTAGGGCTTGTAAATGTTTGTATATTTTGCCTCTTCATTTACCAGTGATTTTTTTTCTTTAGTGTTAGTTTCTATACTCATTTAGAATGTTCTGGAAAATTTGTAATGTTGCTATAAACAACAAGACTAAATAAACTCAATTACAAAAATCTCCTCCAACATTTTACTTTTTTTTTTTTTTTTAAAGAAGGGCTGTCTAATTTCCAGATGAATAGCTCCCTCTTCTGTTTGGTTTGCAGAATTTAGTCTTTTGAAAACACAATAAGGCAGATGAACAATTTATCACTGAATTCTCTATTTAGGCTGAAGCTGAATGGAGTTACTACTTGCAGAAGAGCAAATCCATAAAATAGAACATCAAGAAAGAAAGGATGCTGCCATGTAGTAATCTGGTTTAAAATAAAATTACCTATCCTGCCAAAAATGGTGGCAAATTTTATTAAAATAAACCATTATTTTAATATTGAATTTTATGTGCATACATATGTGAATATGTGCAGACCAAATTAGTCACTTGTCTGGGCTCTGTTTGAAGCACCTGGACTTGCATTGGATAATTGTTGTCACGTGATCTGCATGGTATTCAGAAACCCTCACAGTTTGTCTTCTCTCTAACCTGATTTGTGGGAGCTCTTCTCATGGGTGTGCAAAGATGACCGGCTGATACCTTCCACTCCCAGTCTTCTCCATGACCTCTGATTTTTAATGTTTTGTTGTGCTGTTTCATTGGATACAATCATTTATTACATCAAGAATTAGGGTTTTATTTGTATACAAGATGATTTACAAGCTATCTACATAGAGCTGGCAACTAATAGTCTAGTTAAAGATTTCTTATAATGAGAGTATTTCAAGTCCCTAATTTTAGAAACCTAGAAGTTGACTTCAAAGGGGAAAATGTTTCTGGTTTCCCACAGGATCAGGAAGGTGTGGGTTAATATGCTTGTATGAATTGTTAGAGGAACACTGTGAATGCCTCTCTGTTCTGCCTGTCCTTATCCCCAGAGCCTTCTGAAGGAGAAACCACATTTTCCATCACAAATAGTCAAGGGACTCTTCCCCAAGGCCCTTGGCTGTGGCTTTTATCAATACAGAGTCTGATTTGTTTCTCTAAAGGCAGGTTCTGGTCCCCATTTTCCAGAGTCATATTAGCTTATTGACCTTGGATCAATTAACCAACAGCTTTACATTGTGTGTGTGTGTGTGTGTGTGTGTGTGTGTGTGTGTGTCTGAGACAGACAGAGAGAGAGAGAGATAGACAGACAGAGAGACAGAGAGAGAGACAGAGACAGACAGAGAGAGAGAGACTCAGAACCCAGGGTATCTTGCACGCCAGGCAACAGCCCAAGTCAGTCTCCCACCTTCAAAATCTCAGTAAGTTATTCAGGGTGGAACTTAACTTACTCTGCAGCCCAGCCAGGCTTTCTGTCTCAGCCTCTAGACTAGCTAGGAATAGAAGCCTGCACTACCTAGTGTAGCCAGCTTTTACTTATATGAAGTGACAGGAATAAGGAAAAAGAGTGTTAAGACGAGTAATGTGTTTGGTACAGGGCCAAGCAGGAAGTAAGCAATCATTAAACCCTAGCTGTTGTTATTGTTGTAATCTTCTACGTTTCCTCCCCCCCAGTATAAGCTGTTGCCCTAATTTGCTCTTTAGCATGCAGGAGTCACATTGTAAACAACTAAAGGTTTTACATTCATTGTCATAGAATTATTTGTTATAGTTAAAAGGTTGAAGCATCCACAGCACACACTGACAGACAAGCACAAAGGTGCTATAAACATGCAATGGGAGAGTATTGAGCTTAACAAAGAAGACATTACACTAAGTGAAATAAACCATTTATCAAAGATAAGTGTTGTATGCATCCCTGGAATAGCCAAACATTTCTAGGCATCCCTGGAATAGCCAAACTTACAAAGACAGAAAGGATACTGCTTTCCAAGGGTTGGAAGGATATGGGAAGGAGGAACTGTTTAATAGGTGTATGGTTTCAGTTAGGCAAGAAGAACGAAAGTTCTGGATGTTGGCTGCACAACAAGGGGGTGCAATGGTAGTGATGATAAGTTCTATGTGTGTGTTGATCAACTTACAACAACAACAACCTCCCAAACTGAAGGGCCCAGGGAAATTAGAGCATATTTGTTATACTAATTAGCCTTGGACTCACATGTCCCAGAGTTCTGATTGAGAACCAAGAATGTCCTGCCTGGTGTGTGGATAAGTACACAGTTGTACTGCTCATGTGTATTCGTTCTTCCCTTCAGGACCGCTGCCTTCCTGCCAGGTGTGGACTTTATTCTCAGGGCCTTATAGTTTATGGACTTACATGGAACTTCAGAATTACATTTCCCCCATAGTCACAATTAAGAAACCCTCCAAAAAGGGACTCGTCAAAAAACCACAAGTACATGAAAAGCCAAGCTTGATTCAGCAAGTTTACCACTGAAAAAAAAAAAATCCTCCTTTGTGGGGTGGTGGTGCTGGGAATGGGTGCTAGAAATGGAGGTGGTGCTGGGAATGAAGTGGAGGGAGGGGAGGAGGTGGAGACAACAAAGCTTATCAAAGGCCCTGTTGAACAAAGCAACTAAAGAAGCAGAGACAAGGAAAGAGAGAAGAAAACTGTAGGGAGTTTAGTGTTTTGGGTTTTTTTTTTTTTGGCTTCATTCCAATTTCTGCTTAATTATAGCTCCTATCCATTGTAGTCTTCAAAGACACGGTTTATGAGCAGGTCAAAGATTGCAAACAGCTGGAGAATAACGCATTCTAAATTATAATATGATAATTTATTGTAAATAGACCAAGTTAAAAGCTGTTTTACTTCAATTCAGGAATTCATTCTTTTACTTAATATTCAATATCCCTTTTATTTCAGTATAATAACATGTGCTGAGTATCTGGCATCTGGTGAAGATCCTATATTTTAGATGGAAACAGTGAATTTGGCTTTAAAAATTCTTTTGTTTTTTGATTTAAAAATTTTCTAGCATTTACTTTTTAAAAATGTATTTGACAAGATAAGTATTTAAAAATGAAAAACTTTCCATTTTGTGCTCAAAGTAATTAAGTACATTGAGCATCAAAATATCTAATCATTTCCCCCAAACAACACTTTTTTAAAATCATGGGCTAAATATTTGCAGAGGAAATGCTTCCTTCAGCTTTACTGTTGGGAGAATGTCATCTCTTCAGACATGCTACCAGGGAACAAGCACAGCAGTAGAAGTTGGAATTGCTCAGCCCAGCATCATAAGAGACAGATAGAAAACACCACCCTTCTGTTAGCTTCCAAAAGTAGCAACTGAAAGCTTCAAAATGCTTTAGGGTGAAACTCTGCCTGGTCATTTTTGAAATTTTACTTTAGTATTTTTACTTTAACTTCCTTTTGAAATAGTAGTCATGGGATTTGCTTTAATTGCTACAAACACAAAATAAGACAACCACTGAAATCAACTTATGCAAGATTGCTTTAACTTCTGAATTAAAACGCCTGGACTTTTAAATCTGTCAACAAACTTTTAAAATATGCTTGCAGATCAACAACAAACCTGAAATCACAAAGCACAGAAGAAAGTAGTGGACTTACCAAAGAACACGGTTGCTAAGAGTGTATGGCAAAAGGCACATTTTGGTGACAGCATCCAGTTTTCTGCTATTCAGCATCAGGTTCTTTCTGTGAGCATTTGTAAATCTTAGACACGGGTGAAACAAAAAGGGTGTGAGTGTTAATGTTTAGAGTTAGGAAAGGTTAAAAACAGGCCCTGACAACACATCTAAACACAGCAGTGTACTTAATAGAATTATTTCCCTTTCGTTCTCAATATTTCTAGAACGGTCAGCATCTACCGCCCTAAGGATTCATAAACAAAATGTTTTACCCTTTGGAGAGGTAGACATTATTAAGTGCACTTTAAACAGCTCTACAATTAGCTACTCACTGAAAGTGAACCTTCAGTGGCTTTTGAATTCTTTTCAAGTCATGAAACCTTAGGGAGAAACTAAAGAGAGAAAGAACAGATCACAGCCTACCTCTGTCAGACCCCGAGAATTCACTTTCAAAGTAGTTCCTTAAATAGTGAGGCTACATCAGAACTTATACTCCTTCTGTTTGGAGGTTACTACATCAGCAGAAAGACCGACAATAATGGCACATGAAGTCTAAGTTCTGTGTAGGAAACAGACAGGCAGTTTATACTTGGTTATTCAATTGATAGACAGCCATGTTGACAGCCCTAACCTTGGAAACCACAGGCCCTGCTGAGCTCAGCAGGAGTCAAACGCTGAGTACCATCTGTCAAAGCTTTATCCCCTCCTTGTCCAGCCTTTACCATAAAATGCTAACAAGGGCTCTGAACAAAATCATTAACTACAGTTAAACTTGTGAGCACCGTCACATGGATGTTGGGGTGAAAAATTCACTATCAGAATCTAATAAATTTGAGTGAACTGAATTGGTTAGTCTTTCTCAATGATTTGTAGACAGAAGTGTAGGTTGAGGAGCCTTATAGTCACAATCCAACTAATATCTCCAAATAAGAAAGTTGTATATCAATTTGTAAACTCTGGAGCTCAAATGAATGGTTCACGAAGTTTTTTTTTTTTTTTTTTTTTTTTAACATGTGCAAAACCAAAATTCTTTCTTTTCAGAAGATAGAGAAGATTCTGAAGAGTTAAATGATTCACAGAAGAAATCTCATTTGGAAGGCACATTCTGCCTTTCACTAGCAAAGTCAATTTTAAAGATGCAATAGGCTTAATCATCATAAAATCAATGAAATCAAGCGTGGCATTGCTCATGCTGCTCCTGTGTGGAAGATGCTGTAGAAACTTAAGGACATAGAAAGGGCATTTCTTTCCCAAAAGGTGTCACAAGTGCACCTGTTCGTCACAGTGCAATTTTATTTTGGATTGCATTGCAAGCTTTTATACCTGGGATGAATAATTTTTGGTTTTTAAAAAGTTCTTAAATATAGAGTGCCATTTTAGTAGAAATAATTCTTTCTGAACATTAGAGAACATTCCTATAAATACAGAATTATAAAGTGATTGAAATTTAGAATTTAAGAGTTAAAATATGGATGTCTTTTTGTAGACTTATGCCAAATTTTAATTCTCAATTATTTTTGAAATAGTAATGGATATTTTCACCAATTTGACAATTGTTAAGATACTGTAAGCTGTGAGAAATCTATTAGCTGTACTATGTAATATACTATATTATATCAAATAACATTTGATGGTTAATCCATTTGCCAAGAAGACATTGTGAAGAATTTTTAAATTAATACTATTGTATTTACTCAAATCTGTTTCACATTTTTCTGAATGTGATTGCTGACAAAAATTCTTATATATAAATACTTGAAAGCATATATGCAAACTATTTTGTAGTAAATTACATGTCAAAAACCTAATTTTATTATTTATCATGATAGTTAAAGTTTCGAGACTAGAGAACTAGTTAGTGCATCAATGTCACAGAACTCTAGCTGTGTCCGTGCCCACAAGGGTGGTTGGAAGAATCTGAGTAGGCAATTGTTGAGTTAGGGTTTTCCCTACTTCTCTTCTACCACACAGGCTGACCTCTCTCAGGAAGCTGCTGCTGCTGGCAGGCAGAGCCCTTGCTCAGGGAGCATGCCCTCCCACAGCATGCCAATGCCTGCACTCCTTCCTCCTGGGGTCAGGATACAACTTCTACCACATGGAGAGGAAAGATTCAAAGGTAAGTGCCCTGGGGAAGAGACGTCAGGCGGACTTAAATGGCTCTCGCTGACAGTTATTCTGAGAGAAAATAGATGCCGCCAAGGAGAACAAAAGGGGACATAAAGTAGGATGTGGAGAAGAGGGTGGCAGATTTGGGTATCTTCAGGTGCTTCCCTGCATGTAAGCAGCCTTGCCTTGCATTACATCTATGTAGACTCTCTTTGTTCTCCTCCTTACCATCATCATCTCAGAGCTCAGCAGATGTTTGGGGGTGGTTTCATCATACCCTTCATTAAAGAGATGAAGAAACTGAGACACACGCAAGTCCATATTATGGCTTATCTAAGCCCTGGATTTTTAAAGAGCCATTTTCCCATCTATGTTTAATTCTTCCAAAAAAAGTTGTTCTTGAGATTTAACTTAATAAACTTAATAAAGTAACATACATCCCCATTCTATATAAGAGAGCTGAAAACCGAGGGATGGTAGTGGGCTCTGCTCCCATGTCCCTTGACACCCAGGCCATGCATTGCCAGCAGATCTATCACAGTTTAAAATACAATAGATTTCTGTTGCTTGCTGTGTATACACACAAAATGATATTGCCTCAGCAGCATTTGAAGATACAGCCTTGTGGGGTGCCAATCTGGAAGAACTGTAGCCCCCAGGGAGCTATTTCTTTTCTTACTTTGGTAAGGAAGTAAAGAGAATCCTTCCCCCTCGCCTTTGACAGAGTCTATCTTTCTTTGTAAATTGTATGCAGAACCATATTGATATGAGTCCAAATTTTTTTTTTTTGAGACAGGATTTCTCTGTGTAGCCCTGGCTGTCCTGGCCTCCCTTTTGTAGACCAGGCTGGCCTTGAACTCACAGAGATCTACCTGCCTCTGCTTTCCGAGTGCTGGGATTAAAGGTGTGCACCACCACAGCAATTACAGACAGTGGTGAACTGCCATGTGGATGCTGGGATTTGAACTTGGGTCCTTTGGAAGAGCAGCCAGTGCTCTTAATCGCTGAGCCATTCTCAAGCCCTGAGTCCCAATTTTTTGACTTAAAAAATAATATAAGAAACCAAGAAGATGCACACTATTTCAGGAAAACAGAATGTTGCGGCCTCTAGTTTCCTCATCTGTAAATGGAGTGATACTACTGACCTCAAAGAATCTAATGTACAATGCTGCGAGGGCTTTAGCATTGAGTGAGAGTTCAGTAGTTGTCCAACTTATTCTGTGGAGTTTAGAGCCAGATTGTGAGTTACACTGCTCTTTCAACTGTCATGATGATCACTATATTAGTCTTCATTCTCTTTTTGTAATAATAACTTTCTTTGAGATAAACAATAAAACAATTTAGTAATTACTGAAACAGTCACTTGTATTCATTTATCTGAATATAGAACATGATAGGTTTATACATATTTTCTACCTTTTCGAAGAAAAGTATCTAATTTTATGTAATTGCAATTATATTTTATAACTTGCTTTTCCTCTTTTCTAAATTTTTAAAATATGACTGCCAATTCTTGGAGATTATAATTTCAAGTGAATAACTATTCCATAATTTAATTTTCCATGTAAGATGGGCAATAAATGGCCATTTTATTACATATGATATTTTCTGCAAGCATAACCTCATATTTTCTGTTACTAGGCAGTAGATTAGTTCAAAACTTGTATGATTTTAGTATTTGCTACTGGATGCTAAATCATGGCTTTGCTCTTATATTTTATGAACATTATTTTTATAGATGCCATTATGCGAAGCTTCCAGTCTGTTGTTTTGAATGTGTGATTTGTTCAAAGCTATGGAAATAAGTGATGGCAGAGCCAAGACTCAAAGCCCTGCTCCTGTGCAGGGGATGCCAATGAGTCCCAGTTCTCCAGATTTAGGCATGGAAGAGCCAGTGCTCTCTGAGGGCACCAGCTGAGTCGGCAGCAAGGGGAGGAATATTGGAATCAGGGAGTTAAGGGCACAAGCCCTGCTATTTGACCTTGGTCTTCTCAGCCATAATATTGACCCGTTGGTGCTTGCCCACATCGGAGGAACCTGGTGGCTTAGATAATGCACTAGGTACTCCTGGTTCCACGTACGTCTCAGCCTCAGAGCAGAACAACATGTTCTTCTCTGATCTTAAGCACTAAGCTCATCCCAGACATTCACCCAAGCCTTTTCACAGGCTTAGGTGAGCCCTTGATGTTGCATTTTTTTTTTGTCAGGTAACACTGATGAAGCTGCTGATCCGTGTGAGAGGCAGAGTTCATTCGTTTGCATAGGTGGAACCAATGTTGCAGGAGCATCAGACTGGTAGGACAGTTCTAAGATGCAGAAACAAGGTAAGGGTAAGCAATCAGAAGATAGTGGTGTCTGCCATGCTGGAGTATGTGATTATTCTGATTTGGTTGAAGAGGAAGCATTGCCTTATCTATTTCCTCTTTGATTACATAAATCTCATGAATCTAGGGAAGCCTCTCCTTTTAAGATGTGGTAGGAATTAGAAAGCAGCAAGGCAGAATGGTGGGTAGCCTAAAAAAGCCCTAGTCTCTGTATTATCATGTCCTGTATTCGAGCACAAACACGAGTGACCATTTCCACCACCTTCGAAGCCACAGCACATCATTACAAATCTTTCCAGACATCTGTTGCATGAAAGGAAGCAAGCTCCCATGGTGGCTAAGGGCAGGAGGGCAGTGTGAAAGAGGGATGCTCAGGCTTGGCTCTGCAGAGGCCCTTTCTCTGCAGGCAGGCAGCCAGGAGGCTCCTGCACCTGTTCTTACACATTCCTGCTGGCTTCTGTTGTTTGCAGTTGCTGTCAAAGGCATCCCAGGAGAGAAAGGACAAGCCTTGTCAGGGAACAAGAAAAGCTGGGTGTGAGGAGGCTGTCCTCACAAGTGAGAGGACGTTCACATCCCAGCAGGGACTCTCTTTTCCCTTTCACATCAAAGACAGGCTAATGGCAGAGGCGATCCTTTGACGTTAGGTGCTGTGGCAGACAACAGTCTTTTGAAACTCAAGTGACATGGATAGTCTTGTTTTATCCTTATTTTTTGTTTGTTTGTTTGTTGAAGTTCCATGAACAGGAGGAAAAGCAGTGGAGCGTGCATGAGATGCACACCATCCTGAAAACCAAACTAGCTCTCAAGGAAAGAGTGGGGGGGGGGGGGATAATTAGCACATCTATATCTTTCCTCAGAAAACACAATTGCTACATTTCCATACGGATTTACTCCAACTTCACAAGCCTGCAACTTAATATAAGTGAACACATTGTGATGGGAGAAAGACATGGCTTTCAACATCTTTAAAATTTTCTTTTATCATAAGCAATGGGTGATAAGATTCTTTTGTCTCTACTTAAAAGTTTTTCTTCTTTTCTCAATCATCAAAACATTGGTTTATAATTTATAACCAGAAAAATAACTTTCCAAAATACAGAGACATGCTCTTTAGAGGGTACTTAGCCAGAAGCTCTTATATAATTAGAACAGAGCTAGTAACGTATGTATTTTCAGAAAGAGAACTCCAAAGGGATGGTATCTGCAATTAAAAGTGACTGTCTTCTTTTAGCTCAAATTACCCTTTATCTTAATAATCTTAGAGAAAATTGAAATTAAGGACAGAATTTCTGAATAAAATTATCCAAAACACAATTCCTCAAGTCAGAGATCCTGAATTTTCTGTACTTAAAATTGTATTATAGATATAATTGACTTTTTATTACTATAAAAAATGTTTGAGTTACACAGGTTTTTGGAGCCTTTGAAAGTCTAAGTAGCAGAAAAAAAATTCTTTGTTTTATTGAATGCAGTTTATTTTAGGAGCTCCATTCATAAAGAAGAATTTGCAAGGTGGTTGGAATGTTCTTCCTCTTTTGACAAATTGCTAAGTGGGTTTTATTTACACTGATAGTTATTAGCTTCTTTGGTTCACTTGGCATTCCAGTCTTATTTTAAAATAAAATACTTAGATAATTAAAAAAAGAAAATTATAAGAGGAGTGTGGCTGTGGTGCAGCTGGTACAGAGCTGTGTGGCTTGCACAGTGTTCTGCATTCAGCCCCCCAGGACTGCACTACCTTGGCAAGCCAGTGCATGCCTGTAACCCCAGCTCTCTAAGAATGAGGGCAACAGAAGCAGGGGGCTAAGTGAAACTCTGAGGCCAGTCTGGGTGACATTAGACCATGTTTCAACACACGCACCCACGTGCACATGCACAGGCACACACACACACACATGCATGCATGCACGCACACACGCACACACACGGTACAAAATGAAGTCTTGAACATTGAAATCAAGTTTGGCAACCTGATGAATCACCACTTTTTACCTTTGGGTTTTTCAACTCTACTGTTTTATTTATTAGGACTATGGACTTTTAGTATACATGAGAAATATGTGCTATGGATATCAACTGACTAATGGAATATGAGTTTAAGAGTGTTTTCCAAATGTATCAACTCATGAGCAGAAGAAATCTGAGTTGAAGGCTGTATTTAGCTGCTGTGGGGTCTTAGATGAGTTAGTGAGTTCCATAGGCCTGGCCACATTAGCTCAAAAGAAAGAATTAAGATTGACTGGCCTGGATGTCTACCTAAAGGCAGGAACCTTTTTCTCTTCTGTTAATCTGCAAATACAGTAATGTTTTGACCAGAAGAAATTCTGTGTTTCTTTTAAAGTCTCGTACCCAGGACATTTTCCTTATACAGAGACTTCTGTTTGGCAGCAGAGTGGGCAGCTTCTGAAGCTTAGGGTAGTTGGTAGTGTCGTCAGAAAGGTAGAGTTGCTGCTCTTATAGACAGCACACAAGCTGCAAACCTAAAGCACTTGCAATGTTGGTAGGACATCGCTCCAGAGAAATGCCTGCCATGTCAGAGAAGGACCTGTGGGGTTGTGAGCTGCCTCCTTCTAATAAACAGCTGAAGCACCCGGCAGACAGCTAGGTGGAAGCTCATCACCCTGAGAAAGTGCCAGAAAAAAGGTTTCCATACAGCAGATATCCAGACATCCTTACCTAAATCTTTTACTGTAAAAAATAGTTGAAGGGGTAGAAAGAAGGCACTGTGATGGAGATGTAACTTGAAGTAATAAACAAACAGGCAAGCAAAAACAAACAAACAAAAGAACAAAAAAACTGAAGACAAAATCTTAGGTTTTTAAAAATAAAAATAAAAGCAAATTATGACATTACATATTATTATGTTTTAACAGCCTGGAAGCATACAATATTTGCATGCTTACGTAGTAATTGACTTCCAGAAAGCTTGAAACACATTCTGCTAGAGAAAAATGCTGTTTCATGACATTTATTCAGCCTATAGGAATGGTTTCTCACAATACCTTTCCTGGCAGTGTATAAATTGTTTATTGGTATATGCATTATGGCATTGAGTGCTTCTGGTATATTTGTCATGTTAAGGAAGCTATGGTATGATTAAGTTCATAGGTCATGAGATAAATTCACATAGAGAACCACATTTTTCATCTTCAAGCAAATGACTTATCTGTAATTTGATGCAAGTAAAATGACTGACCTTTCAAATATTTGTTAGACTTCAAGTGTCCAGAAAAGTCAATATGCACATTATTGCTTATATTTTATGCTTCTGATCACATTAATGTATACCTATGGAGCGCTAGGACACCATTAGTTTCTGATACTTCTAAAGCTATTGGGTGGCATTTATCAACCAGGAAGGCAGTACATATTGACTACTGACAGCTTTTGCATTTCTTGAGTTCAATGTTACATGCGCTGGTTATCTAGTTTTCATAAGCAAGGCTTTTATTGCTCCAAAGTCTCCTCAATTAAATAATAATGAACCAATTTGTTTAAAGCCAATCTTTAACTCGCAGACTCATTAATTTTCCTATTGTTAAGTGTCAGAAAATACGTGCTTGGGTAAGGGAGATCAGAGAACTGTGCTGGAGTGGAATGATTTCTCTGTGTGGGTACTAGGTGAATGGCAGGTTCTGTCTGTAACTCATCATGTAATTGTGGACAGTTCTCCTAACGTTCCTGAACCTCTGAGTCCCCAAATATGAAGGGAGTGAGGTAGACCAGTCACAGATCTTATCCATCTTGGACATTCAATGGATAGTGAGATTTCAGTGTGGAAATATGTGAGTAGTAGCACAACCTTCCATGTAGATGTAGACCAGAGATGTAACAACATTCTTTAACCTTCAGCCTCCCCCTGAATAAAGAAATAAAGAAACTACTTCCTCCTATTTGCCTAGACTGTACTGGGTGTGTAGGTATCTGAGAGGGGCATTTCGAAGTGTGTGTACATGTGCATGTACACACATACATGCGACTGTACATGATCCCAGTCTTTCTACGCCTCTGTCTCACTCTTTCCCATTACATATGTCTATACCACTCATTTTGCCTCATAGTACAAAGTGCCTGCCTATTATTGGGGTGGAACAGAAGCTGGGTTATAACACAGAGACAGCTATCTACATCTGTATTAACTTTCTCTTTACTTGTATTATTGAACATTTTAATCATTTAAAAGTAACCATACAGAGGCCAATTAAAAATTGTGAACTGATGAACTGATTTCTAAATTATCTGAGTTATTGTCAAGTTGCTGCATCACTGAGGCAATAAGACATGTCATTGATTATTAAGTTTGATTACATTAAAACATAAATTAGATCTTTTGATTAGAAATGAGTTCTCATTGAATCTGCTGTTCTGAAGTTCATGTGGTCTCAGTATTTTCTGAAATCCAGACTACTTACTTGTTTTAGTTAATTTTTGTTGCACTTAGGTTTTATTGATTGTCTAGTAAACATTAACTGCTCACAGTAGCTTCTTAATATAAGCAGATAATACATAACCAATGAGTAATATGATTTAAGTGATAAAATCTAAGCTACTGCAAGACACCTTCATTTAAATGAGTAAACTTGAGAATGATACTTTTGGATGAAAGTCACCTCTTCAATACACAAAAGGCTAGGATTCCTTTTAAAGGCAACAGCAATGCATAGCAACCTGTATATAAAACATGCTCCTTTTAAGGCACATTTAAGATATAAACATAAACATTTAAGAGTTAATGAGCTGTGAAACTTGAGATTTGGATTGGTACAAAGCAAGAAATAATAAGTACGATTCAAACTTTAAACTCAGTTCTGATATATGACAAGAGGAAAAATGTTCTTACCTTGAACTTTGAAAAACTTCCATTCTTTGTCTTATTTATTTATTCAACCCAAAGCAATTTTTATTTCATATGGAGGATACACAGATTTTCTAGTATTGTAAGTATACATTTTCCATTAATAGCTCCAGTACCTGCTGTACCACAAGATCTTGCACTGGGGTAAAATAACTGAGGTAAGGTTTTACTACTTCAAATTGGACCCACCCCTGACCCTACCTACCTTCCTTTGTGTGTTCAATTACATATAGAGTTACACTTTTTTTAACTTGGGAATTTCCGAGGCTGTGTTTTATTTGACTGTTTATCTCTTAGCACAGTTATTTCCATATCTGACCATTCACACATGTTTAGGACACAGTGTTGGCTATTCATTGCTGCAGCCTCTCCTTTGAGTCTTATATTTACTAGGAGGTAAGATATCCTTGTAAATTTGGTGTAAGACAGGTTTTGGTTAGTTCCATTTTATATAGCAATGCATCTTGAGAAGATTACTGTAGTCATTAGCAGTCCCTTTCACGTGACAAAGAAACAGAGGAAGGGGTTCTGCTGATCTAGGTCTATTTCTTTAAATTTCTTCTAGTAGAAATGCAAGAAGAAATGTATACTGGCTGCCTGGGAAGAATCTTAAAGATTACATGATCATATCAACAGTGGCAGGAAAGCTCTTTATCAACCTTAGTATCTCACATACCTAATAAAATCATGCCAATTCATTTAACCCTTAAAACAGTGCTGCGAGGCATATAGTGTTAATTTCACTTTGTAACCAAGAAAAATTACATCATAAGGAAGTGACACAATTTCCCCAGAGCTAATTGTGATGGCAGAGCCAATATTTGAACACAGTGGTGGAGCCCTCATAGACTGTGGCTCCCTTGTTGCTTAAGCCCTGACCACAGTGCAGACTAACTCCCAGTGGAGTTTCTTTGTGACTTTTTTCGTCTATTGCAATGGTTCTGTTGTTCTTTGCTCACTGAATCTATCTATACACTGCATGCACTCCATTGCACTTTTAGTTCCAGGACAGCAGTGACTCTTGCATGCTGCTGATTTTGTCCAGACCTATAATTATTGTGCCCAGCGTGACTTTTCAATAAATATTGCATGAATGGATGGCAGAGAAAATGCAGTGGGGACTAGAGTCCCTGAGCGGTGCCCCTCAGAGACAGCCGCCACCTCCGACTCATGAGATACTACCATAGGAATTGTCACAACACAGCGCCTCCTCTCCAGCCTTCCTGAGCAGCTCTGCAGCTATGGTGCCTCAGTCAAAGCCACCTGCACTCAGGAAGGCCTTCTTGCCCTGACCCATGTCCCTGATCCAGGAAAAGGGGGTTAAAAAAAAAGAAGCCACCAATTCCTGGGCATGAAAACCCATCAGTCCCAGAACAGGAAAACCTGCCGATCCCTGACTCCTCGTTCTCAGGACTTGAAATCACAGTAATCTTCACCCTGGAAGTCTCTGCCCTAGAAAGCTCCACCCCTTAAGAAATCCTATATAAGCCCTGCCTGCTGTTCAGTCCGTTGCTGGGTGTCCCGGGAGAAGAGGAAGCTACTCCTGGATTTTTCCCTCCAAAATAAATCTCCTATGTGAGGTTTGTTGTTCAGTGTGACTTTGTGGATCTGTTACACTTTCTCCAGAGCAGAGAGGACTGGAACTGTTATACTGAAACTGTTACACTGTTACAGGGTGAAAGGAAGGGAATATTGGGCCAGGGTTAGCTCCCTAGTTAATAATGAGGGCACAGAATCTTCCTAGCATAGAAGCAAGCGAGACTGATGACAGCAGAAAGGGCGAAGGTACACAGGATCCACTCATTCTAAGAAGGCTGAGAGTAAGGAAAGTAGGCGCTAACTACAGCATTGTGGTTCTGCGTTCCTCAGAAAAGCTTCTGGGAACCCCTCTCCCTTGCATCTTCAGAACACTCCTCACTGCTACTTAATGGTTGTGAAGATCTGTCCCTAGATCATCTGACATCAACTTTATCTACTTAAAATTGAAGCGATGTTTTGGCACAGAATTATGTCTGTCTTCATGCAGCACATACCTCCAGAGGTTTTTGTCATTACTGGGGGTCAGTGACCTGCTGGCTCCTTCTGTACAGAGATGGAGGCCTATAAAATATTAGGGACTTGCTTTTGAATTGCAGGACGCGTGTCAGTCTTCCCTTTTCAGCTTTCTTGGCTACTTTTCTAAGTTGCGGAGAGCATAAAAATTAAATTATAATTTCTTTTCCTGGACCTTATACGTCAAGAAAGACTATAGTAGTGAATTTCAGTGTGAGAGGCCCTGAACCACTTTGCCCTGGATGGCTACTCAGAAATACTTCCATTGCATAGCTTTAATTTACAATGTGTATGTCAATCATCTCTCTATGGCCATTTATTGCCAGAAGATGAGACCAGAGAATTTACAGTTAAAACCATAAAGGAGGTTTCATTATCTCTTCTTCTAGTTCCTTTGATTAAGTATTAGAATGCAATTGTCATGGAAGAAACATTTTTTAAAATCTGATACAGACATTTATTTTGAAGCCAGATATTATTACTACATCAATGAAGAAAGTGTTGCCCCTTTTCCAGGTGAGGCAAAATGTGTTATCTTTCAGGGAGAATCACAAATAGTCTTTTTGAGAATCTTTGTACGTTTTTTTGTTACAGGTCTACAGAGATGAATGCCTTAAACATCATCATCAGACATTGTAGCCCGTCTTTGCTACTCTGTGGGTTCTTCTTTTTTCCACCGTTTGCTTCCCTGGTTTCACCCCTCTCACTAGATAGGAGAGAAAGAGTGATAGAGGGGGGAAAGATAGAAATCCTCAAATCTAATTTCTTTCTTCTTGCTTCTTCTTTGCGCACAACTACTAACAAACCGCAACCAATCCCCCTGAACTACCAACAACCACCCACCCTACTTTTTGGAGCTCTAACATTTATACACCCCCCTGAAAAATTCCCAGAATTCCAAACATCACACAGTCACAGAAAGTATCTGCAGTGGACAAAACCATGCCTCTGCTAGAACAGGAAGCACATCATAGTTGGTTGCTGTGGACAATCCGAAGCAACCCCATATCCCACATCTGGGATTAAAACAAAAACATTTCTTATAATATTTTTGTTTGTTTGTTTTTTAAAGAAACTGAAATTCCAGAATTCTCCCTACAAGACATCATGAGCCTCAAGAGAGCTGTGGAGGGAATCTGGGGATGAGTGTCTTTGAGAGAAACTGTTTCAGGTGTGGCAGGATGCCCAGCTACCTGGGTTGGGATCATAAGTTCAATGACACCTTGCAGACATCATATATCTAAAAACATCCTCACATGCTTGTAGTAGGCCTGTGGGGGAGGGAGCTCTATTGGCAGGACCTGACTCAAGTCACAGATACAAAGGCCAACTGAGAACACAAGTGACTTTGTCTGTCATAGCTAGAGTGGCATGCCCTATGCTCTCTTGATTTGATTAGAAGTGGCCAAAGTAAAAAGTCTGAACCAGTGTTGTACTGGTCAGCAGATTTGTCATTTGGAAGAACTCTGGCCACAGACACCAGAGTTCCATTTATCACACCCTTTTTGGTCCTGCTGCTCTATCTACTCTCTGTCTTGTACTTTTTGATTTAACCACACTGTCTTGTCAGTGGCATACAGAAGTCTATCATAAAATGCTTATTGAGAAAATGACTGTAGGGTGAAAGTGATTCCAGGCCTCCCAAACATGCCAGGGCCTTCCCTCTTACCTCCTGGCTTTTCTGTTTCCATCTGTCTCGTTTTTGGTCTCCTAATTATCTTCTCTAGCAACTTTCTATACGTCACACTATAGTGAGTCAATATCACAGTTTTTCTCCTCTGCTAAATTGTGAACTCTTTGAAGATGAGGACCATCATCTTATTTTGACTCCACATCTTTGAGTTTAATCTCATGCTTGCCATATAGCAGTAGGTCTGCTGTAAATGATAGTTGAGTAAGTGAATAAATGGAAATTTCTAGGCCTTTAACCAAATTCTGAGATGTTTATAAGAGCAATACCAGTGTTTTTAGTTTTCCCTGAGGCCATGCCCCCGTGGGTCCTTAGGTGGCACACCTGCATTTTCTTTTCTTCTGAGTCCTCTCCTAGCATGTAAACCAGGCTTTGCTTTTCTTTCTTCAGATCTGTCTCATTTGTTCAATGTTGTACTAGTTTCACTAAAAGTAGTAACATTTTAAACTTGAGATTGTAAAAACTTGCCTTTTTATGAAAACTCCCGTGAAAGCAGAAGTTAGTTTATTGGCTGGGAGAAGAAAGGGAAGCAGAGGGATGAGAGAGAAAGGGACGGGAGAGGGAAGTGGTGTGGGGAAGGAATGAGAAGAAAGGATAATGAAGCGTGTATGAAGGCATGATGATGGAACTCAATCCTTTATATGCTAACATAAAGAATAATTAAAAATTAAAGGCTGAGCAAGCAAAAGCCTTGCCTTTGGAAGAACATCATTGTGCTTTACCTAAGAACATATACAGCCTCCTCAGAAATGCCCGGTGCAGTGGCCTGGATCAGTACCAAAGATATATTCAAGTTCTTGGTCTAGCTAATTGTGGGAGACAAAGAATTGTCCCTGCTGCCTAATTGATGCTGGGAAGAGATTTTGGTAGAACTAAAAACTTCACCCATTTTAAGGTAATACCCTCTCCATTCAAGTTTAAATGAATCCACTGGGTTGGAACTATCTATGATAAATAAAATGTATTCATTCTAACAACCTTTTGCAGCTGTCTCCTTGGCTACAGAATCCATACATAGAGCAAGAAATATGGCATCAAAGGTGAACTCTGTACCCAGGAGCCTAAGAAATTGGGCCCTTAGGATTTTATGTAGACTTTTTTTCTTGGTTTGTCAAAGATTCTCAGGTGTTAAAAACATATTTCTTCTTTTTAATATTATTCCCCGAGGATGTTTTAAGCATACAGAGATCGTTAGTTAAAAGACTTGTTTTTCTCTCCCCTTTCATATTTGGCTGATTTGGAAGAGCACATACTTGGCCAGCTGTTTGGTTCCCACAGCCCATATGCACATGCCCAGAGTGTTCTGTGATTTTCAAGGCCTGCTTTTTCCCTGATAAGGTCAGCAGCACACACAGTCTATCCACATCTGCTGTGTTCTTTGAGGTCAATCAAAGTGTTCTTCCTTCTGAGACTAATAGGAATCTCCCAGAGAGAAACAATTATTGCACTTGAAAAAAAAATCTATTGATCCACAGTGTATGGTTCACCTCGTATTTGGGGTTTAGAGACACTTTTTTAAAACTGGGAGATCAAGTCCAAAGATTCTGAATGAGTGGATACTGGTGAACATTTCTGAATATTTACTGGTACCGTTATTAAAATAAAAGAATGATGAAACACTGCCACAAACATCAAGAGTCTAGGGTATCTAGTATTAGTGACTTCATTGTTGAATTATAGGTTGTTGATAATAGTGTAAGATACATCTACAGAATATTAATCAATAAAACTGTGCTTCTCCACAATTTCCTGCTTTGCTGTCTTTGCTCTACACGCATGGTCCTATTGTCCTCGCTTCCTATGCCGATCTGGACAGAAACAAGAGGAGTCGACGACTCCATATTACACAAAGGGAGAACGCCGGGATGCCACTTGTGAGCACTCATTCTTTATGCCCTGACGTTAAAATTTCTAAAAGAGCCTTGGGACTGCCATAGGATCCTATAAGCTGTTGCCAAACCCAGGAGCTGAACACACTGTTAGAACCCCCCGTGAACTGTAACGGCTGCTTCTCTGTTTTAATATATCTTTGTTACAAAAATATTTTCCACAGTCCCCAGGTCATTAATGGGATCTCTTACTCCCTATGGAGAATTATATCTACCTCTAAATCCCAGGCATAACATTTACCTGTATTTGCTTGATAGATGAAAGATATTAACCATCTCAGCCACATATAAAATATAAAGAAATTCACAAAGTAATAGACGTAATGTATCATACAGTAAGTAAACCCTTAAAAAATTAGTCAGAATTATTTCTTTGTACTATGGAAAATACAATATTCAATAGTGATTAAAATGCTGATTATGGCACAGACTGATGCAATTGATTTTTCTTAGGAAAATATGCTGAGAAACACAAACTTTTGTTTACATTGAGATATTTTCTGAGATCAAGAAATGAAAACTCAAAACTTGTTATTCTACTCATGTGGAGGACATAGTTGTTTCTCTGAAAAATCATGTGCTGAGGTTCTTATTTGTTTAGCCTTAGTTTGAAGTCTACTGATCAATGAATGGTAAGTGACAACCACAGTCTGGGCACTAGTAATGATCCTGCCATTGAGGTAGCTGCATTTCCACAGAGAAGGAGAAAAAGAAGTGAGGAATTGCTTGTAGTAATTATTTCTAATCTCATTCTAGCTCCAAATATACTTTGGTAACTTTGGTAACTCTATGGCTTCAACACTGGAGCATATTGAAGGCTCCAGTCTTTAACTTGAACAACTTGAAATGACATTTCTTCCATATGAAAATGCTCGTTTAAAATCTTAGAATGGTGACAAGCCCCAAGTCAAGTAGCATTTGACTGTTTCTTCATTTCAAATGAGTGCATTTTTATAACAATTCATCATTTTTGGTTATGGAGATTCTCAATTCTTTTTAAAAAGTTTCCTCTAAAAATATAATAATAATAAAAGACATTTAAAAAACGAGTCTGTATAATTTTTTTTTAACTGCCAAGTAGAGAACGTGATAGTGCTACTTGTTTACAAGGCCATGGTGTCAGTGCAGAAGGTCTAACTGACGAGAACAATGGAAGGTTTGGCTTAAGGCTTTTGGTCAAATTCTTTTTTTTTTTTTTTTTTTAAAGATTTATTTATTATGTATACAGTGTTCTGTCTTCAGGTATATCGGCAGGCCAGAAGAGGGCACCAGTTTTCATTATAGATGGTTATGAGCCACCATGTGGTTGCTGGGAATTGAACTCATGACCTCTGGAAGAGCAGCCAGTGCTCTTAACCGCTGAGCCATCTCTCCAGCCCTGGTCAAATTCTTAAAAAATATAGATTCTTTGTGCAAAATTCAGTGTGTTGCAAGCATCTTCCTACCAGATGTCATATTTTTTCTTTTGCCATTTCTCTCCCAGCTGTGGCTTGTGGAGGTGAAGCATGCATGGACAGCTTCACCCACCTCCTCTTTTAGGACCAGACCGGCAGGCCAGAGATATCATTCCGCAAAGTGTCAGACTTTTCACTGCTACTAGTGCCCCTGTGCTGTACATCGTTGATGCTGAGTATTGAATGGGACTGCTGGGATGAACCAGTTGATCAGCAAGACTTTTGCTTCCCTGTCATAAAAGTGCATTCATCTATAAGGAAGAAACAGTCAAATGACACTTGATGTTTGTCACCATTTGAAGACTTTCAAATAAGGGTTTTCAATTGTGAGACTCTAGTCTATTTCACCGGCTATGATAATAGGTGTTGACCTTCTGGACAACAACTGGTATGTGGTGGGTCTAAGTGAAGGTGAGGAAGAGGGAAAACTGAAAACAACTGTTAGGTTACAGATTAGTGCAGTGCATGGCTAGGAACACCCAAGATAAGGAAGAAGTAGGTGTGGATGAGAAATGAGCTCATTCTGGAGCTGAGCAGATCATCTTTTAAGTGGAAATGAATGCACAAATGAAGGGGTGGACTGTAAGCTGCGTTCAGCATGCTCAGGAATCAGGAGAGGTGCTTAAGAGGAGGTCCGAGCTTTAGAACATTTTAGAATGTTACAATTTCAGCGCTGGATAGGCTCTCAGAAAATGTTGCTGCTGTTGACTGGGCTGTGTTTCAGAGTTTGGAAACATGTGAGTGGAGGAAGATATTTCTCAAGTCAGCATCATAATTGTGGGTTACAGCATGAGTAGAAGATGGGAAGTGTCTCAGAACAGGGGTACCCGAGGAAGAGCTAGTTAGACCACCTCATAGCGGTTTGGTTTGTGTAATTCCTCCCAACAGTTTTCATGTAAAAACATATATCATACAATAGTCTGGAAGCCATTAAATGGTGGGGTGTGTCAGACAATGTCCATATAGACACAATCTACCAGGCAGCATCTGGCTTGGAGGTACTCAGTTTTGTCGCTGTGATGGACTACCACTGACGTCTTTAATTGTGAGGTAGAGAGATTTGCCATAAAATTTAATTCCACAACTTGACAAACAGGTGACTAAGTTATTATTTTACTAGAATTTTGGGTGTTAACAAAGATATTAAAAAGGAATTCATAAAGTTGAGTTCACAGATACGTGTGTTTTTCATTAGGCCCCATCTTTATGGGAGGTGACACAGGCCTTGGGATTTTACATCCTTGTGACACTGTCTACCAATCCTCTGATTAAAAGGAGAAACTGAAGCTCACGGCTTCGAAACTGACAACTCACCGGGTTAGAACTCTTAACCCACAGCCTAGTCTGTAGGGAGCCTGAGCTTCAGGCCAGCAGTGGACTGCTCTCACGTTAACCAGGGACACTGGAATGAGGAAAGAATTTGGAAAGCTGGCGTTTATACAGTGATTTCTGGGACTGAAGAGAAGCAGGTCCCTGTACACATGTGGTTTACATAAACACACACCATACAAACACACACACACACACACACACACACACTAACAAGTAAACCTTAAAAAAGTATGCATTTTTATAAACTAATCTGGGATGGAGATGAGGAACCCCTGGACAGCTTGGTTTCTTTGGCTGTTGCCTTACTATTATTCCCCTAGAACAGATGAAGAACTGGCTCCTGGGGGGTCCTTGGAGCACAATATGGTTTGGGCAGTGTTACTAGCTGGGCTTAGCCAGGGGAACAGAGGGAAGACCGCACTGTGGATGCCCTGCTCTCACCAACCCCTACTTTGTCCTGAACGAACGAACAGCAGCATCAGGAGCAGGAGAAGGAGAATGCAGGCTTCCTTTGCTCTCTCTAGACATTGAACTCCAGGGCTGCTGAGCAGCCACAGTATTTCACAAACACTTCGCCTTTTCTTTCTCAAGGTCCCATTTCAAGGTCAGCAATAGAAAAGCCATAGACCCCAACTAGGAACTCAGCTCCTGACCACACATGACACCTACCAGTTTTATGACCTTGGAGTAGATACTTAGTTTCTTTAACCTTCAGTTTTCCTATCTGTAGTTTGGGGAAGAGTGTCTGCATCCTTTTGCTGTCAAGATGCAATGAGTGACATCCTTGTGGACAACAGCACAGTGCCAGGCACATCAACGTTTGAAGCATCTGGGCTGGTTGTTGCCAGTTCACACTTGGGAGTCTTGGAAATAAGGCGCTTAACCACGTTCCTCTGACCTGTGCTCCACAATGCTGAGCATGTATAGAAACATCTCAGGCCTTTACTATCTACTTATTTCTCTTCCTTTCCTCTACTCCTACAATATACATAATGTGAAAAAGGAAGGCCTCTCTCCACTGTCTTCTTGCCTGTTTCTTCCACATTCTCTGCATGAGTAGGGGCTTGGTATGGAAGGGCCTTACCCTCACTCCCAGACCCATTCCTCTGCCTGTTTAGGCCCCACTTCATGGACTATTTATTCCTTTGCAACTAATCAAAGTTTGCTTTTGAATGCCCTTTACCTAAAGCGTGCAGATTCCTAATCTGCACGTTAGGTCCATCCTCAGCAATGTTTTCTTTGGCTAGCATTGCATTAAGTAATAAAAATGAATTTGAAACCCAGCAAATTTCACCATCAAAATTGAGAAACTATGGATATCATGGTTTCCTCACAGTTTCCAGTTGAGTAGAAAGGCTGAATCCAGAAATGTAGTAACTGGTGGACTGATTTTAATGTAATACATGACCCTTTATGTTAAGCACAATTGTACATGAACTGCCTTCTCACCGAAGCCAAGGTGCTGGGAAATAGTGAAGTCATTGTGGAAGGTACGACCTACTAGTTTAGACCTGAGTCTGTCCGTTACTCTCTTTTTCTATCTGTATTTGGCAATAAAGAAACCTGTATTTAAGTTGGGCCGTTTCTGTTAAAATGGAATAAATGGAATAGACACACAAAAAGGGTCAATTGCAGCATTTTAAAGCTTGCCTCTTTAAAGGGCTGTGCTTGTGTGTCTCGTCCTGCTGCCATCAGGACTTAATCTGCAAAATTTAGCAAGCCTGCTGAGCTGGCAGTCCATTGTCCTACTGGGCCTGCCTTCACCTCCTGGCTCCCCCATTGCTTTAAGATCCTGGAGCAGTAACTTCAGTTTTTTTTTAAACTTCAGTTTTATCATGTGTAAGATGGTATGTTGTGTGACATGAAGTTATGAAGGCTCGCAATTCCTGGCACAAAATAAGCACTTGCCAAATATTGGCTGTTGCCATGTAAAGTGGGATGCTCAGCTCCTCCATGCTGAACAGATGCCTGGTCTCTCCTAGGTAGGGTTAGGCTCAGCCTCTGGAAGGCAGAGGTAGACTATTTCTGCTGGGACTCCAAACATCCATGGAAACTGCCTGGAACTACTTCTGCCTCTGGTGCCTCCATCTCTCACTCTGACCTTGTGCACAGTTTAACTTCTATGAGACAGCAGCTTCCTTGTTTAGCATGGAGTTAATTCCCCCTCCCCACCCCGACACCCTTCTCCACAGTCGTGCTGTTATTTCCCAGTAATGTTGAAATGATTTCATTGGACTTATTAAATGCCTGTAAAAGATGTGGAACCAATAGTCCTAGGTCAGGCTGGCAGTTTTAATTAGAGTGGCTGTGTGGTGTACTGTTAATTAAACAAGGAGTTATTTTTAGATGTGTGTGTTCATTAGTCTTTTGGAGCACCTCTTCTTTCAGACCTCTAAAAACCAGGTTAATTTATGGCCTAGTTAGATGCAATTAACTCTTTATCTTCTGCTTGTCCAACAGATTTCCTCCTGGAACTCTGTTGCTAGAAGCCAGAGGGAGGGCAGGATGACAGACTGGGGGCAGAATGGATGCAGTGCCTGCAAAGTATGTTGCCTCCTTCCTCCCCACAGCAGCTTTCTTCCAAAGCCAGTGCTCTAGGCTGCAGAGACTCACTCCAAATACCGTAGAGACAGTGGCTTTTGAGCTTTGTGACAGAATCCAGTCCAATGAGTCACTGAACCACTGATGATGCACAGAGCTCTGCTGTCATCAGACTTGACATTCTTCCAGATTATCCCTAGGCTCTCTCTAATGTCATGGGCATTGAATTAGATTAAAGTTAAAATATATTTATAAAAATAAAATTAAGATTATGAAAAGTAAGCACAGGTATGTGCTTGTGTGTATATGAGCCATATAGGTATATTTAAAAGCAGATGAAATATTTTAAAAAGGTATATTCTTGTGATTTCATTTTACATATGATTTCATTCTGTACAATACCCTCAAACAGGCAGCATTACAGAAATGGAGAAAATATGAGTAGTTTACAGGTATTAGGGATAAAATTGAACTATAAATGTAATTCTTTGGGGTGACAGTTCAACTCTGCAATTTCGATATGCTTACAGGACTTACTACATGTGGCAAAACTTCACAGTACCAAACGCATGCTAAAAAAAAATAAAAAGGAAGAAAAAAGAAAAATGCCTATCAAGTTACTTATATGCCATTACTGATATCAGATCAGTATACAAAAATATTGTAGAGCACATAAAATAGAAAATAAGTAAGGTGTGTTGCTGAGATTCTAAGCAGACTCATTAGCTGTGTCTAGAGGAGTAAATTAAGTTATTCAATCAAGTCATATTTATAGCGGTTGTGCTAGTGGGAATAGCTTCTTCACTTAGGGTTTGTTAGTGAAAATAATGCATTTGAATTCCCCACAAGTCTGTTATAATTTCAGTACTGCATGTGTATTTGGGCTTAGTAAGCTCATGTGGCTCTCTCTGTGACCAAGGGACAAAAATAATGAGTTAACAAAGGATTAATCTTTTTTCTTTTTTCTTTTTTTTGCATTAGAACCAAACAGAGCTTTAATGCACAGTTTATAAAAGCTTGTTCCTGTTGTGAGCATTATCTCTGTGGGATTAGACATCAATAAGACAGGATTTATGGGAAACCTCTTTTTTCTCCTCCCCTTTATCACCATCATCATCTATTTCTATAAGACTATTGACTGACTGATTTTCAGGAGTGAGGATAAGTGAGGAAGCCACCATTTCTCCAATGTTGACTCCTGTTTTTCTTGGCACCATCAACTGCGTTAACACATCCAGTTTCCATTGATGGTGAGAGATCTGGCTTGTTTTCTGGGATTTCCTTCCTGTTTGTGTGTAATTCCCTACAGTAACCCGTCACATCAATTCTCAGTGACTTTATTCAGTTGGGGTCCTGTTTTTTTCACAGGGGAAAGTGATTTGATAGATAACATGACAACACATTCACTCATTTATGGCTAATTCTTAAATAAGATTGCCAAAATTAAAAAAAGCAACCTACCATAGTAATGTATTTAAATGTTTCTAATATTTTAAATGCTTTTAATGGAGGGAAATGGGATCCTGCTTAAGCAAAACAAGTGAATTTGCAGAGTATAGTAGAATTTCAGTCACCATGACACCCCAGAAAGCTGGTGGATTGTTTTATGGGTGCAGAAAGTTGAACTTTTCCAGACTGTTTGGAAAATGATATTCATACACTTGCCTAAATCAAGTATAAAGCCTTTTTACTTCTGTGTACTCATTATGTGAAAATTTAAAATTTATATAAAATAGAACATTGAAAAACTGTTTGCATATTTTAGTGTCCTTGCTGATTTTAAATGCTCTGAGAGCAGGGACTGTGTCCTTTTTTTTTTTTTTAATCTCAGAACTACAAAGTATTTTGTATACTTACATCTAATACATTTAATATTTTACTACTATGTATTTAATGAAGATTAGTATAGTTAACTAGCATATTGACATTTTCCAAAACATAGAATTGTACAAGAAAAAGAAAACACAAAAACACTAGTCTCAGACTGCTGGTGCATGTTAACTAATATCACATTTGACAGCAGTGTTCTAATATTACTTAAGATGCCATTTGGCATGCCAGTATCAAGTATATATTGGATACATATGTATGAAAAGTCTACTTTGTATCTATTTCTGAAATAGTATTTGTTGTTTGAGAAGATGGTGTGTGTTGTGGGGAAATACTAGCTGTACTAAAATGGGCATTTAGTGAGGATGCGAACAGTTTATCATTTAGCATAAATCCTCATTTAATTTTCAAAGAGAAAAGTTGATACTCTTTCAACTAAAACAACACATGGACTATATACTATCCACAAAGTTACTCATAGCAATGTCTACAAAATTTATGGGTATATGTGTCCAAATTTCACTCCCAAGAGTATTTCAAGTTAGAAAGGAAGGGGGCTTACATTTGTTTTTCATTTTTATCTTTTTTTTTTATAAAAGCAAATCCACACTCCCAAAAAGAGAACCAGCAAACTTTCTCTAAAAACGGGCCAGTCATTATTTTCAACTGGGTAGTCCAAACAGTTGCTTTCTCTTGTAACTACTTAGTACTGCCCTTGTGGGGACAAACCAATATGAAATAGAAAAGATAAGACTTGATTAATCCTCAGTTCTCCAGGGATTTTTGGTTCCCTCTTACAGACATTCTAGAATCTAGAGGAATGTGTGCTCTGTTTTGTGTGGAGGATAGTGTCATGAAGGAGAGTCATCAGGGGCACTACATGGATGTTAGAACATTGGCAGTAGCAAAGAAAGAGATTAATAATAAACTTTGGAATCTATGGTAACTAGTACACAGAGTCGGCACCAGCTTAAATGGAAAACCAAGTCCTCTGATGCCCAAGAAAAGGGAGAGAGATTTGTTTTTCACTCTGTGCTAGTGATATCAATTGGTAAGTATCTGTTGGCTCTCTGTCAAGGTAATGTGTGTGTAGCAGGTGCTTAAGTACTGGCACACAAGCAAAATCCGAGAAAGTTATTTTTAATTGGTTACTCATTGCCATCGCTTTCATACTAAAATGATAGCATGGCACTCAGTTTCTATACCAGATAAAAGGAAAAAGTAGCAATCCATTACTGTTCCATTTAAACCATTCTAAATTGATTATTCTCCTTATTGTCCATTTACTCCACCCTTCCTAAGCCATAATTTCAGCAGTAAAAGTGTTTATATATTTTTGCTGAGTTCAAGGATATAATGTGCTGAGCAACATATCATTCAAGGAGCTGACCTGCAATTTTCTGATTGATAGTAGGCATGTTAATGTACTGTTAGCTCTCTTATACCCAACCTAAAGGAAGCTCCTAACTAAAATCATTATGTCATGCCTAGAAAATGTTCAGACAAAAAGGAAGGTGTAGAAATTGAGAGCTAGTGTCAAGTTGAGTATAATGCTTGGAAAATGAACTTGGTGGGAGGGTTTTGTAGTTTTGCCCTCTGGTTAGTCTGTTGAAGGTGAAGGGGCAGTGGAGTTCCCCTTTAAGAAGTCTGCTTTGGAAACGTGGATCACAGGAAGTTCTAAGCCTTATCCATATCTTCTAATTATTATTGTTACACTCACTACTGTGCAATATGACATTCTATGGAATGAAATTCTGTCTGCAATTGTCCTTCCTTTCTCTGTCCTGGTGCTCTCATAGAGCCGTGGTATCTACAGAGGGCCACTCTTTCACCTCAGGCCTTCTAGCTCTGGAACCTTCAATGCACAAGCTCCTATTGGGTGAAGAAGCACATGAGAAAGAAACTCTGGGTAGTGTCCTCTTGATTCCCAAAACCCACCAGGCAGATCTGTGCCTTTCATCCTTAAAAGGGCCTTGGTGCTTGAGCTCCATTCAGCCGCCTTACTGAAGGGGCATGGCACATGAACAGAAATACAGTATGAATAACATCTAAAAGTCAAGGAGGAGGAATTAGGGAACCAAAAGTCTACCCTCTTGTTAGAAGGTGATGATTTTCTGAAGTTCTCAAACAGTATTCTGTGCTGAAGGGGACACTTTTGTCATTCAGTAACACCTGTCTTAATCAAGTGAACCCTCGGTATCTTTTGCTGGTGGGTCATTCCTAAGTCCAAAGGTGGCCGATGTTTGCCTGTGTGTGTACAGCAGGAGCACCCTCAGGCTCCGTTCTCACAGGACTTAATCTTCAAAGCAATGCTTCACACAATCTTCCCTGATTCCTCCCCTCCAGATGTACACATTCGGTGGTGGACAGAATCACTGTGGACTCTACTAGCAGTGTTTGCAGCCACCTACACTAGCATGCACGCAGGGTGTTTGTAAGAGAAATCTTGAGTCTTGAAAATCCTAGGAGCATTTTCACATTTACCACCTTTGCTGTCTTTAAAGGAAAAATTCCTTTACTATTAAAATCATTTAAATATCCTGTTCATAAATATCAAACTTCCTAATAACACTCTTGGTTCTCTACTGAAGTTAAAGGTGTGCGTGTGTAGGGAGGTGGGTGACAAAACACACCAGCTGCTCTTACCTGGGTGGAACTGCAATCTTGGCGAGGGTAACCAAGTGGCCGGTAGAGCATGGATGTGCCCTGGTGGGGCTACTCTGCTCACATCCTTCTGGTCACTCAGGAGCTGGGGTAAAACGGCAGCAGTGCAGCAAGGACTTTGATTTGCTGAAGGTCCAATTAGCAGTTCTCGGCTTAGTGTATGCACTCAGAAACTGCGTTGGAGACAGGCTCTGTGCGTGATGGTTACAGAAAACCTGTTCTCACCTCTGAGTTCATCTCTATCTGTCAGGAATTTATTTAAGAAACCATTCTTTACAAGTAAAAGTGAACAATTTGAGAAAGAGAATAAAAAGTCCAAGAGTCCCTCCTGTACATTTACAGGCCGTATCCTTCTACTGATTTGAGGGAAGGTTCCTTTAAAACTCAAGCAGGTAATTTAGTAGAGCCGGACACTGCTCTAAGCTCTTTGAAGAGTGAAACACAGACCATTTATGAAGAAACTACACTTAAAGGCAGAACTTGTGAGGAAGGCACACGAAAAGCCCTGAGGACCCCGACAAAAAGCAGATCATGTCTGATCAGAAAGAGCAGGAAAAGCGTCCCTGGGGAGATGGCAGCAGAGACAGCTGGAAGTCTGTGCCAGGACGGAAGGGTAGGCGCAGGGCGTTCTGGGAAAGCACCAGGTGTCTCTCGGGAAGAAGCAGCTGCTTCTTGGAGTAGGACTTTACAGGTGGCATTTGAGCCAGCAGTTCAGCTCTTTGTTAGGAAGAGGGAAGAGATGCTAGCAGAGGCTGTGAGGTGGTTCGGTGCTGTAGCTCATCATATAGCAAGCTCCTGCCCACAAGCACCTGTGCTTGAAGGACTATGGAAGGTACACCCTTGACTACAGCCAGACATCCTGGTGTTGCTACAAGAGACTCGACATCCACCAAGGGGCTCAGAGGAAGAGTGTCAAGGGGAGGGCTTTACTCTGTCACTGCTACAGATTTGGTGGCTCTCTGCTGAATTAAAGGAAAAGTCCTAGAGGACATGCGACTCGGTTTGAGTGGGTGAGAACACCACCCTATGGCCTTGGTTTGGAGGGAGAATAGACATATCCTCAGCTTTTCTTGGGACAAAATCAGGTCCCGGGCCCCTGTGCTGGTCTCTAGTGGATGCTGCTCTTTCCTCTGTTGCCACAGAATGCAGCTGGTATCTAAAGTACCTGGGAGGGCACTTTGAGAATGTTCATTTTTAATCTAAGATGATGTAGTTCATTTGTACTTAACTTTCTGTAAGCTCTTCACTCTGCTGGTCTAAAGTGTATGTGATAGTAGCCCTCAGCAGTCATTTTATACTTCCAGATCTGATAAAACAAACACCAAGGGGGTCTTTAGTGCCAGGTGCATCTCAGTCACTGGAAGATGGCCCAATTTAGTGATCAAGGGAGGAGGCACTGGAAAGAGAGTGGGTGGATTCTAATTCTCTGCTGCTTGTTTGTTACAGAACTTGGAACAAATCCATTCTACTGTTCCGTGCCTCAGTTTCCTTTTCTATGAAATGGGCTAAGATGCTTGATATTTCATGGAGTTCTGATGATTAAGAGGGCTCATGTATATACAAACACTGAGAACAAGTATAGTAGGTACCACATACCCTGCCAGGGATGCTTCAACTGACTTGATTTTCTGAAGAGAAGGATGAGGTCTGGAGGGATGAGGTAATTTGCTCCAGGCATTATTCAGTTGGTGGCAGGGCCAGGCAGGAGTTTGTCTGCTGGCCCTCTCTGGTAGGTGCCTCCCTGCTTCTTCTCTCTGCCTTCTGTTGATTTAGTGAGCATGATTTACTGTTGCTGAGAAGTTTTAAAAGAGAGATGTTATGCACACATTGTCAAGCATCTTTGAGGGTGGAGAAGTCACATTTTCGCAGGAAGATGGAAGAGCCTGGGAGGACATGTGTAAAACATGTCCTTGCATGCAGATCACAAGTTGCAAAGATTCCTGGGAGTCCTTCACTCTGTGTCAATTCCACTTTCTGTGTTTGCTTTTTATCACCTGCCTGAGGCACTTACATGTATCTCATCTGGAGGTTTGGGTCTCTGGCACACTGTGAAAATTACAAGGGGTTCTCTAGATCTCCAGGAGGAAATAAGTTTGAGACAATTGCTTTGGGAATAGACTTTACACTTCTTATTCCATGTGGTTAGCACAACAACTTACAGGAAGGAACAAAAGAGAGATCAGCTTGTAACAAGGAAGAAAGTTGTATTGAAACAATCTTGTTGGTGTGTGAGTATTTACCTTGCCAGATGCTTAGTCAGCTGAAGTGAGGGATGCTGGGAGGTACGGAGTTGGGATCCATGTAACAGCAAGGGGAAACATGGAAACCTGTATCCAGGATCCTGGAAGGGACAGGAAACTCAGCCTCAGACAGGATGTGAGAACTCCACACACCCTGGCAAGAGACTCTAGTGAGGGCTTTCCTCTTCTAACCTGGCTGAGGCTAAGAAGAGGAAGTAGCCAGGGGACTCAAGACCTGAAGGAGGCCGTGCTCACCCATGTGCAGGCATGGAAGAAAGGTGCTTGAGGGTGCAGCGATGCCAGCTGCAAGAGAACAAAGGTTAGCATGCACATGTGTGGATGCTCGGCTTCACATGGTAACATCTTGCTCTTTAATGGTAAAATCATAACATGAGAAGATTATACTCTGTCTCTTTCTGTGTGTGTGTGTGTGTGTGTGTGTGTGTGTGTGTGTGTGTGTGCATGTCTATGAATACCTCTATATGCATTCACATATGAGTGCATAGGGACTCTCCCCCTTTGATTTGTGTTTCCACATCCTAATAATTAAATGCCTTTTCTTGATTGATATGACTGCTAGTAAATAATAATTTGGGGGAAAAAACCACTAACACTTAAATCTCTAAGACCAAAACCTCTACACAAGGGAAAACAAGCTGCTGTTATCTTTTTTTTTTTTTAAGTTCCACTATTAAAAATTTGTCAGTGCATGAACTTCTAAAACCCGGGAACTGTCTGTGGAAGTGGCTTTTTTTCTCTGAGTAGAAGTGGAACTGTGGCATCTGTCATTCTGCTCAGTGGCTCAAAGCTAAGAGGGTCATCAAGAAACTTCTGCGTCTGGAGTTTAAAGTGCAAGGTAGGATTTTGGTTCTGCCCCCAGTCTGGGGAGGAGGGGCAGGAAAATCTTGGGATGTTGTTTTTGCGATGTTTTGCACTAAGTCAGGGCTGCTGTCTGAAGTGGCTTAGCTGCGAGAACAGAGGCAGGGATGAGGCAAACTGAAGTTTCAGAAGCCTGCTCACCTGACTGAGAGAGATGACAGATTTGTAATGTAAGTGACACATTTCCATTGCCGAGTATAAAATGTGGAATCACATGCTACCTCCTTCTATCCCAGCCTAGAGTCCAAGTGCTTGACTACTCAGAAAGCCCCATTTTTAATTATTTCATGTTGTACTCATAAGAAATATTATTCTACTGACTTATAACAACATGAGACAAGGCATGTAATTATAGCTACTCATGTTGCTTTCCTTAGAGAAATTTCACACTAATGCTTGTCTTCCTTTGACATGGGCTTGGGCCGCAGAGGAGAGCACTAGGTATTTCTCTGACAACATGTCCCAAACGCCCCTTGCAGAATTCTAGCTTGGAACAAATGTATGTAGATCACAACCTGAAGCTAAATAACTGAAAAGCTGAATAACAATGTCTTTAAGCATAGTGCTAGGAAATTATATATCTTTATCTAAACCTCATAGCCATCCCACATTGCAGTGAGAATCCCTAGTTGCAAATTAAGAGACTGAGGCTCAACGAGAGATTAGTTTTCTCAAAAGCAACTAACAAGAAAGCTGTTAGGATGGAGGGATAGCCTGTGCTGACTGTCTATAATTTGGGTCCCACTCAATTAACAGCTAACGTTTTTCCAGCTCTTACTGTGCTCCAGGCACTGTGATAAACTTTTCATGTATGTGTTGTATCACCGGGATTGTCTCACAGTTCTAAGGTATGTGTGTCTGTGGTGTGTCTTTGTGTGTATGCATGTGTGTCTCTCTCTCTCTGTTTTTGTGTGTCTCTGTGTTGTGTCTCTGTGTGTATGCGTGTGTGTTTCTGTGTGTATGTGTGTTTAGCTGTGAGCTGTGTGTATGCCTGTGTGTCTGTTGACACCTGAATATAGTCTGTTTGTCTGTCTGTCCGTGGGGTCTGTGTACTAACATTGCACTAAGTACATTGTTTCCTAATAGCCCAAGCTTCTCATGAAAGAAGTGATGTCTCTTTATGTATTTCAGCAGTCTGTTAGCCTTTTTGCATCGGAGAAGGCATGAGGTCAGGTAGTGATTGGCAGAGAAATGTGGCTTTGGAAATTGTGGGAACTGTTTCTTTGGATATAGAGGATAGGTGAAGTGCAAGACAAGTCCCCTGCTCTAGTAGCAGGACAGCAGAATAGCCTGTCTGAGTAAACTTTGGAAGGGTTCTGAGACTAGAATGCATGTTTCACGCAAACCAAAGTTCTGTGTCAAAATGAGGTAAAACACCAGAAGGGAGACAGATTGATATCTAGAAAACACAGATTTCTGAAAAGGTAAGAAAACATTTAGCAAAGGGAAAGATAGTGACCCACTTCAGAGGTGTGAACCAATTACAAGTATGAAATTCACTGCCCAGTGTGCTTTACAGCCAAGGGACACTGCCAACACCGAGTGGGCTGTTAGAAACAGATTCAGGGAGCTTCTGAGTCAGTGCAGCCTAGGTGAGGTTGGGGTTCTGATTTGGTACATTTGTTAAAGTTTCCATGTACGTGCCACTGGTTTTCTTCCCACATCCAGCTCAGGTTAGTCCTGGTAGTGGTCTGTACCTGAGGACATCATCTCACCCTGAGCAACTGGGCACTGAACATTCAATCATTCACTTGGCACCAGAGCCTGGTGGCCTAACCAGGCCACTTCTCTATCAATTTCTGGAACTGTTCTGTCACCTCCAGAGAAGTTCAACGATGGATTCCATAGGAGACAGCCTTATAGTCTATGTGTGTGCACAGAGACCTGAGGGATCACATGCTATGGCTATTTCTGGCACAAAAAGAGAGAACCAATTGTGAAAATCCCTCTACATTGAGACTTCTGGTAATACTTTTTCTACAAAATGGAAAAGAGGAAGGTCAGATGTAGATCAAGATCTAGTGACGCTGGCATGGAAGAGGAAACAGAAGAACTCCCAGAACTAGGAAGAAACAACTAAGGGCAAGTGCTTGCATTTCTTCCTACAGCAAAATGCTTGTGACTGGTTTGAAGTGAGTAAAACATGAAAATGTGTGAAGTGTTGTGTGGGCTGATCCTTTGACCTAAAACATCTCGTGTGGTCTTCTTACAATTTGTTGCTGGCTTAGGGAGCACTCAAATGGCAATTTCACAGCATCCGAGAATGATCCTCCTAAGTGTCTTCCTCACAAAATGCCTGAGATGCTGCTGTTGGAGATATGTAGCTTTTGGGTAAGTGCCTCAGCCAGGCATCTTCATTAACTGGTTGAGGGCATATTTGACCCATTGACTTCAAAACCTCAATATGAGGTGCAGCTCTGTAGAAAACAGGAAGTGGAGGTTGAAGATCCTTAGGAAGGTGAGAAAGAACACAAAGAAGAAAAGACACCTTTCTTAAAGTTTGCCTTCCTTGGGTCCATCTTACTTCCTGAAGCCCCACATAACCACCTCACACAAATAATAGAGTGGACAGCAGTGCCTTCATCAAATGCCCCCAAGCAGAGAACTTAGTGCTCCTTGTAGCTCTGGTCTATATTTGAGCAAAGAGTATTTCTTTTCCAAATCAGTCACTGATGACAAGTAGCCTTGCATGCTGCTAGGTCTTTTTCTTTCCTCCCTCACTGGGTAATTTTAACCAGGTTACATACTAGTTGGTGGCATTTGCCTCCTTAGATCTTATTCCCGTTTCTAAATACCACACCAAAGCACCCTTTACTGTGCTCTATGGGTCTTGAAGACTCTAGACTTGCTTCTAAAATGGGATCTTTGGGTACAGCCATAATCAGCTTCTTGTTGTTTCGTTAGCTATCACTACTGACAGCAGCAGTCAGTTCTTGGTCATTGACAAAAGGAAGGAAAGAAGTTTGGGAGCCTGGGGTATGATGGTGTCAAAATGTTTTGCTTTCAATAATGATAATTACAAAAACTTTATAGAAATGTTGAAGGGACAAGAGAAAATCAAATGACAAAAGAGAGATTTCCAAGATTACTATCAAAAAACTATGCAACAATTCCTAATATTGAACATTTTTGTAAGAGGTCAACAAATTGGCAAATGAGAGTAATTTAAAGCATTGTTATTGAAAAGTTTCTATTTTATGGGTTTCAGATATTTACATGAATTTTCCAGAGCACTGATATATAATTATGTACATTATACTATATGTATTAAGTATAAGGCATTTATTGAATTGGTTCAGATGTAGCACAGCACAGAATAAAATATGGATAAATTCTTGAGTCAGCTATATTATAAGCCACTTTTTTAAGGGAGGAGCATTTGTAAGAGAGAATTGCTATTTACTGGGAATAGCATCAGCCAGGAGAGGCGAAAGCCACACACAGGACACTTGAAGTCTGTTTGGCAAGGGAGAGTAGCTGAGTCAGTGTGTCCAGGACACACAGGCCAAGACAGAGGCAGAAATTTATGGCATAGTCTAGTTCGGCAGCCTTGGAAGGTGCATCTGGGGATTTCCTAGCAGGTTTTCTGAGCACAGAGAAAGCTTCATATGAAGATATGGTGAGTGCTAGGACAAGTCTGATTAGTGGAGAAAGAGGCTTGGGGGAAATCGTGCATTTGGTGACTCTCAGCTCACACTCGGGTGAGCCTGAGAAAATGGGCAGAAGCAATGTTTTCCTAGATGAAGGGAGAGTGTGCTTCCTAGATGGTTCCTTTTCACAAAGATTTTCGATCAAGAGCCCTTTCTGGGTAACCCTGGGCCTTTCTCCTAGAAGAAGGAACTAGCCTCCCTCTCTGTGCATTTCTTTTGAGATACACCATTAGCAAACATCATGGCCAGGGACCTGGAAATACCCTTCCAGGTATTTGAGAAATGACAGACAGCATTCCATTTGGTGTCTGTTTCCACTTTTGTAATCTATGAAAATCATTTATCTGAAATTTCTGACTAAAAATATAGAACTCTCATCTGGAAGTGGTTCTTCAAACGAGAGGGGCAAGATGTTTTGAGATTTGAGTTTGAGAAGACACTCCTCCCCAATTATTTTAGAGACTGATTTTCTTTAAGAATTGAGAAGAGACTAGAGAAAACTCATTTAATCTGATTTAGTCTTAGTCCACTATAGGGAAAAAGCTCAGTGTTTAAATGGGAAGGCCAGAACTCCTGGTGGAGGAGGAAATCTTACATTTCTCAGCCTTAACATGCCCTCAGGAAAATGACTACAGTCTGAGAGATCATGAACATCAAATTAATAGAGGACTAAAAGCTGGTGCCTGGCTGTAACTTTTCTGCCATGATTTTTTTCTATTTTTTATTCAAAAGATAGAAAACCTTCTATGCATTGAGTTTTCCAAATTGATTGGAAAGACATTTTATGCTAATGTCTGTTAGCTTCAGAAGAGACTTTTGGCTTTCTACTCTGAATTTTAGGCATGGGGGAAGCACCATGATTACTGTGTCATACTCAGGTGTCTGATGAAAGCAGAGAAGATTAAACATTAAAGCTGAAGGTCATCCATACAGTTGCCCAATAGCAATCTGTGTACCTTTAACCCTGAGGAGAAAAAGTAATTACCCTTTGGCTTCTGGTGACCTCAACTAACCTTTGTTGAAGGGCCAGAGAAAATAAAAGCTGACCATCAGCCTGCCCTGGCTGCCCTGGGCTTAACCTGCTGTGTGAATGAGCAACAACCCAACAATAGGAGAGGGTGTTGCCATGGAAATAGCCCAGGATGAAGGAGTAAAATTCAGAAATTTATCACAATTAATTGTTTTATTAGGGGCCTCCCATCTTTTCCCATCTTTTCGACCATTCCCTGGGGGTATGAAGGGAGGATATGTTCTCATTTAGACCTTAAAGAAAAAAAAAATTCTGCTCGAATAAATGAGACAAGCCCATACAGTAAAACCATTTGAGGTTGTGGCCGGAATTGGACGTCTTTGTGAGAGATGAAAGGATCTATATCTTCCCATAATCTATAAAGATGCAAATGCAAAAAGCCAGGACAGGGGCCAAGGAAGCTCATTGCATCATGCACAGCAGCTGAGGTGTGGCTTTAAGCCTCTGCCTTTTTAGCATTTCTTGTGGCTGTGTCTTTGTGCCTTGGCAAGATCTGGATACCCAGGTGATTGTACTTTAACAGGGTATCAGGGAGCAGATGTGGCTCTCCCCATGGCTTTGTTTAGTTTCTCTTCTAAATGGAGTCCAAGCTCTCTGTGGTTTTAGTGAACCAGTTTAGATTTGTAAAAAGAAATTTGCCAACCAATTATGCCCAGATTGAACTGGCTAATTCAAGATGCTCTGACTGCTCCAAGCTAATTGGTGAGGAAAAAGAAGAAGAAGAAGAAGAAGAAGAAGAAGAAGAAGAAGAAGAAGAAGAAGAAGAAGAAGAAGAAGAAAGAAGAAGAAGAAGAAACAGAGTGAACAAAAAGTGCTTCTTTCCTGGGAAGCTTGCTAGTTACCTCTTGGGTCTGAGCACTGTTTCTCTTTTTCAAAGCTGATACTATATTTTGTTTTTAGAATTAGAATTGCTTCAGCCTGATTTCTGATGCAGTCATGAAATTAGATTTAAAAATACAGCTTTTTAAAGTCAATTTCTTCACTAATTCTTATTAAATGGATTAACTGATTATTAAGAAAGAGGAACCAGATACTAGCTTATCTTGGTTTTAGTGGGTGCTCGAATAACAAAACAAAACTCATTTCTTATACTTCCTAAATAATTATTTGTCTAATTCGTTTCAAAATAATTTCTGGTATTAAAACAAAGCAGGCGGCTAAGCTCAGATATTGATTTTTCTTTTTAATGGACATTTCATCAGTGAAATTTTAACCACCAATAAAGGCAAATAAACCATAGCAGGTGTTTTCTGGAGACCTTGCTTACTAGGAGATTTGCTTTTCCGTCACAGCATAAGATGCTGACATGAGTCTCATTTGTGAGTCTTAACTCTAGATGTCTATTGGAAATTAATTTTACTTTGAAGGAAAAGGAGTATTGGCTTTCATTAGAACCCAGAAAAGTTATATATAACACAAACTTTTTAGACAAAAAGACTTTCATTGAGACCCTGTTACCAGTGATGAAATCCAGCTTTCAGATTGCTTATAGGTCTGTTTCTTGCCTATAGTTAGTCACTTATGTGTGTGTTCTTCCTATGGTGAGGCCAGGATTCTGTCTGCCAGCTCCCCAGGTTCCTGTGTCTGTAAGGCCCATATCAAATACTATTCAAGATCTGGCTGTGACCATTGGCAGGCTTTTCCTCTGCGGCAGATAACAGTTATCCTTAAGTGGCAGTACCACATCTCTGTTAGACCTACAGCCAGGGTCTACACGTGCTTACTTTATATTTTAGAATCACTTTGCTCATGACTGTGCTCTTTAATTTCCAGTTAGTTCTCTGGTAAGTACATACCTGCTTGTAGCATGCTAAGAACACTCCTTCCGGCTGTGGTTCCCACAGTGTTGAGCTCCACAGTCTCCACTCCATTTGGTTTTCTCATTATCAACCCTCACTCAGACAGCTTAGCTGAGGCAAAGATTCAAAAATAAAGACAGTGGTGGGTCCTGTTGTTTTACCTGTTTGGGGTCAACAGAAGTTGGGGAGGGTGATGATTAAGTTCAGTAGTAAAGTGATGCTAGGGTTTTCTTACATCAAGAGAAGAGGGTAGGCTCAGTTTTGCTGGTTTAGGAAGCAGTTGTAATTATAATTACTAAAGATAATTTATTATGTATGCTTTACTTCTTTACTACTTTGTTTTTGGTTCCTAATGTTACTTGGAGGAGAGAAATTAGATGTATTTACTTAGTTTACACAGAAATCTTCCCCAAATAATTTTATAAGTAGGTAGATCATTCATACTACTAAAATTAAAACTTAACTATCTTCAATGACACCTACAAAATGGTATTAAATATTAAGAGTCACTTAAAAGACTAGAGCTTGTCTTGCCACTGAAAATATTTCTTATAGATCTCTAAATATCTGGACTTTATTTGTAATCCTATATCCTATGCATGCAAATCAACTACTAAATAAATGCACAGCTCTGCAGTGTGAACAGGGATATATCTATATAATATATACATATATAATATGTGAAACCATGATTATTGTATTATAAGTCAAAGAAAAATTGCATGTAGAAGTTTGCTAAAAATTGTCACCTGATGTACTGTGAATGTATCTATTTTAAAAAGCATGGGATTTTATATTACAATTAAAGATGATATGCATCATGTAAGTATGCCTATTCTTAAGTTAATGACATTTTATTGACAGTTTATATTAATATATTTATCAACTGAAGATGGAAATTATCTTTACAGAGGTTAAACATTAACAATACTGACTCTAAGTTAAGCACCTCTTAACAACATGACGTTATTATGACACATTTGCTGTCTAAAATATCTTCCTGTGTATTATGTATGGAGCAGTGAATCATATACAGAATACAGGACATCCTACAGGACTACCCAACTTTGACATTATTTCTGTGTCTGAGTAAGGCCATAAAAACAGCAACATCTTATTCAGCATTAGTTTCTCTCAGAAGAGGACACAAGTCAGGTCTCAACAGACTGATGAAAACAGAGTTCTGTCATGCTTCCTACATTTTCACATACAATATAGAAAGAGTGACCCAGAAAAATCAATGTAGTTTTATGTAAATACATCTTCATAATAAATCTATTCCAAAGAAATGGTTAAACCTCCCTCTCACAAAATTTTACATGGTTCATTGTGAGTTTGATGCAGAAAGTAGGAGTTTGGAAAAATTATTATTATTTTTTCTTTTAAAAATACATTTGCAGTAGTATCTTAAAGCAAAAACAAAAACAAACAAACAAAAAAAAAGAACCTGGCGTAATCCCTAACTAGAATTCAGCACACAATAGGACACATACCCAGCTGTGAAGTAGGGCCCTCCCACTTCATATCTCAGCTTTCAACAAGGGTATCAGCCCCTCTAAAAGTTATCTTGAGGATTAAATACCTTTAAGTGCTGCAGCTCCCTGGATTTCCAGTTAACCAAACTATACTTCCGGCAGGAACTCATGAGGTATAGAGTAGTTTTCCTGTGCAATCCCTTGCCGCTGGTCTCCTCAGGAACCGGTGCTGGATGTGTGTGTGTGTGTGTGTGTGTGTGTGTGTGTGAAATCCTGCTGATGACCTGACTCTCTGTCAACTAGTGCTTGTCAAGCCATCACTAGCCTTGTGTAGGGTGGAGATGACTGGAAGGCTGAAGGGCTGCAGGCCCTGCATCATTCTCCCTTTCTCGGAGCACCTTAATATGAACATGGCATCAAGACTCCGAGGAAGGAGGGGAAAGCTGGGCCATCATGTATTCCACAAACTGCAGGCTTTCCTATGTCCTGTAGAGCTGGAGATGGCATGATTGCTGCAGGAGGAAAAAGAAAGAAAAAAAACAGAAAGAAAAAAATCTGGTCACACTTTAAAAATAATCTCTGCAGTTGAGCTTGCCTAACCTTCCTCTCTCTTCCTCTCTCTTTCCGTTTCTTCTCCTCCCTTTTTCTTGCTCTCTGTACGAGGCCCCAGCTGATTCAGGCTGCATCCATCCATACATAAATCATTCCCCTTATTCTATTGGTTACATGGTACATGGCAAGTATTGATTTTTTCCGCTGCCTCATTGCTGGAGAACACTTGGTTTTGTGAGACAGAAAAAACAGAAAAAAACAAACCAAACAAAAAATATCCTCACCACAGTTTTGTCTAAATCAAATATGCCAGGCATATATGTGCTATGCTAAAGATAAGCATCCCCCTAATGGGATATTTTTTTTTGAGATCATTTATCCTCTATTTGAATGTTTCCAGTAGATATTGTCTCAAATTAAAAAAAAATCCAGTTATAAAGGGCTCTGGGTTCAGGAAGTAGGATGTCATATAAAGAGAGGATGATTTCTAACTACATATCCAGGAGACACTGGTTGGTCACTAGTAACTCTAGGAATAGAAAAAAGTTTTTGTTAAAATACATCATGTCAAAGAAAAATGAAGAAGTGAAAATAATTTCATCTGGGCAAATAACATACACATGATAGGAAAAAGATATTTGTATAGGTTTACTCTGTGTGGCAGTAAAATGTGAAATTTTCCCTTGTTTGTGTTAAGTATACTTTGGATCACTGTCAAAATGGTGTCTCATGATACTCAAGAAATAGCTAAGATGTATGCATATCTTAATGTAAGTTTATGACACTTAAATATTGGATAAATAATCCTCATCATTAAAGCACAGAGGAGTCAATATATTTTTGTCACAGTCAGCAATTCTTTTCAAAGTGACAATGATTCTTGGACACTAACCAATAGAGTTTTACTTCTAAAATATCAAAATTACTTCCTTATGAGGTAATATTTTCAAAATGGCCACCCCAAGACACATAAAATCACAGAATGAATCTGAGAACTGTATAAACTTACAGTTTAATTTTATGAGTTTATATTAAAGTTGCTATTAATTCAGCCAAGGGTGAAATTTGGAAAACAAAATTAATTTGACATACTATACAGGTATTCAGGATACCTGCTTTGGGATTCTATCTAATACATACATGACAGGTGAGACCAGGGGGTAATTAATCTATGTCATTCTGCATCTAAACAGAATCCAGTAAATTAAACAGAAGCCTCAGAATTCAGACGGAGATTTCTCCTCATTTGCCTCACAAAAGCTCTACTGGGGGATTTCTTTTGTGCTGTGAGTCTGTCAGTTTACCTTGTGGTCCTTGGTCCTGAAACCAAGTGCCTGATAAGGTCTGCCCAAGAGAAGAGTCTGTGGAAGTGGGCTTGTGCAGTGTGCTAAGGTAGCCCAGACATTTGTGGTGCCTTACATCTCTCTACATTTTTCTATATATGTGAAACTGATGGTTTATGTAAACTGACATTTCAAGGGATGCCCTATGAATTAAGATGTTGAAAGAGGCACTGACTGGGAGCCTGTATAGATTTTTGTCCAGATGAACGCTTCGTTGTTTGTTCATCCTAGTTTTGGGTTCCGTACTAATTGCTTATGTTCTCTGTGATCTTGCACCCTAGAACTGGAGTAATAAGATTGCTTTCTGGTTTACCTCTAGACAGTGAAAAACGTCATTAAAGAATGGGGAGCATTTTAGGTTTATGAGGAAACAGAGAAGAAAACAGCACCATGCAGGACCCTCTTGAACCTAGCCTTTCTCTCTCTCTTTTCTTTTCTTTCCTTCATTATTTCTAATTTCAATAACTTCGGCAAACATTTCCTGACCACTCCCTCTGCACCAGGCACCTGCTGGGATGAGGGTGAATTGTAACAGAATATTTTTATTTATAAGCATGTATATTTGTTAATACTTAACAAACATCTATAAAATACCTGAATCCTATAACCTAAAACCTATAATCTAAAATCTATAATCTATCTAAGAACACCCTATTTTCTAAGAACACTCTAATACATATCTAAGAACACTTAATTAACACTATTTTAACTTTCTTAAAAGGATATTAATGCAGGGTGGTTTGGTTTAGGGTAGTCCCAGCAGATAATATCTTTTAAGATTAAAGTCTGTTGGACCCTACTTTGCCAGTTCGCAAGACCAGTTCATTTCCACCACCAAGTTGTGGCTGGTTTATAAAGTCAGTCTGTTCCAACCACCAAGTTCAGCTTTTTCTATTAGCTGAGACTTGCCTCCATTGTCTCTTTGCCCCAGGCAAACCTCACAGCCGAAAGCCTCTCCAAGTGGCTTCTGAAGTCCACTTGTCTCACTTGCTTACTTTTCCTGCTCTCCGGGGCCCCAACACAGACAGATGCCCTCAAGGAGCTCTTAGCAGTTTTTATGCCAGGCCTTTGCTTTGGACTATGTTAGTCTAAATTCTGTTAATGGCATGTGCTCTTGCTGTGCTCTTCTTCAGCTTGAGTTCTCAGTCAGTGAGGGCAGGAGGAAGAGAGAGACTTCGAGAGGAATTCTCTGGCTTGTATATAACATTATCTTTCGATCTTTGGGGGTCTCACGGGTCCACAAGGTCTTCTCCAATTGTCCAGCAGTCCCTCCCATTGCTCCTCATGGCAACTGATGTCGTCTGCACTGCTTGCATGGTTTCTTAGCTGTGCTCCTTCAACGGGGCATATCTTCTGGCCACAACTGGCTTTGTCCATATCAACAAGTAAAAGGACGCCAAGCTTTCCTTATGTGCTGCCAGATGCTAATCTGAACTGTCTACTAGTTTCACTAAAGAGAGCTAACTTCTACCCCAGTGCACTACAGAGCTGACTGCCCAATCCCCTCTCCCACCACAATGGCCTCTCTGAGTAAACACATAGGTGGAGGAGCAACTGCCCAGGTAGAGGCCTTGAGGGACTGTTGCCGGTTTCTCCTTCAGAACTCTCTAGACTTTCTTCTCTAGAGAAATCACATAAGTACATCTATTCATTACAAGTAATGAATATCACAAGTAGCCTTTGTTTTATGTTTTGTATCCATATAAGATTTTTTGAATGCTTGTTTTATTTTATTATTATTTTTTTAAATTTCTACAAGTTACATTTCAGTTACAATTTCCTCCCTACTCCCCACTCTGGTCTCACCATCCCTCCCACTTCCCCCTCATACTCCCCATCCACTTCCTCTTTTTTTTTTTTAAGTTTAAGGTATATCTTTTCCCCCCAACAGCTCCCCCTTTCAGACCAACAAATGGCTCTTAATCTTATAACAACAAATACAATACAAAACAATAAGAATAATTAGGCTGCAATTATGAAAATTATAAGGCATAACATACATCCCCAATGTCCAGTCCATAAGTATTTGGCACCTGACTTTAACATTCCACTATGCATCCATCTCCATGAGTTTAAAGTTCTATATCCAGCTCAGTTTCCATCCTAACTTGTACCACCAACTTGAAAACATCTTCTTAGATCCAGAACACCCTCTTAATTCCTAAACAACTCAAAATTTAACTATGGAACTATAACTATCTATTCTTCAACCACATCAGAGACCTGAGAAAGATAAATATATCTGATTATACAGGAAGTGCAGGTCCAGAAGCTTCCAAAACTAAGAAATGACAGACAACTGGCTGCCTGGACAGTTCCCAATTTCTCTCATTACATTAGAGCATGTATATTCAGCCTTTTGGCCCTATTTCTCTGACAGACATTAATTGTAAAGCAGGAATTGTGAAGGACTTGCCTACCCTGTCTTGGCAGAGCTAGGCTGTCAACTTACCTGCTTCCAAGTTTTGTCCTTTTCGGACAACAGTCTGTCTACAGTTGAGGCAAGGGTTTTTTCTTGCCCAGTAACAAGCTTACCACTAATGCAACCATCTCCAATTGGAGATTCTTTGATGCTCATCCTCTAGTTGAAGTAAGAATAGGGGTTATTGTCAGGAGCTGACCTGTCCCAATATCAAAAAACAAAACAAAACAAAAAAACAAAACCAAAAAACTTAAGTTAAGAAAACATCTTTGAATGCCATATTCTACAGATCTCTTGAGGTTTTTGAAGACCACCTATCTATCTCCATATATTTGGATAAGCAAATGTTGCTTGTCTCATAGCAAAATTAATTTCTGATTAACTTAGAAAAGAAATACCTTAAACTAAAAAAAAAAAAAAAAAAAAAAGAAGAGGGGAGGGGGGGGGGGGGTGGAGGGGGAGGAGGGTGGATGGGACTGGAGGGGGGAGTAGGGAGGGGATTGTGATTGAGATGTAACTTGAAGAAATAAAAAATAAATTATTAAAAAAAAGAAAACATCTGTGATAGACTACCCTAGTTCCTAACAAAATGACATGCTTGAATGACTATTAGTTTGCATTTCTTAATTATCCCAAACAGGTTTCCTACATCCCAAAAAGGCAGGAAGTATTTTAAGAGAACAACATCCCATCCCCAGAAGGCAGGGTGGGTGATTTTCCCCCCTTTGGTCATTTGATGGGTTATAGATATTTGTTGTTATTTAGGGGAAGAGATTACAAGCTGTTAAATGGTCTTGTTAAATAGGCTTTGGAGATTAGACCCAAGGATTTCTCTCTTTTCTGTACCCTTCCTTCTCTCCTCTGTAGGGAGGAAAAGACTTGAGAAAAACATGGGATATAGACATAATATAGGAATGATAAAGAAAAGGAGACAGATTGAATAGGCTCTTATATCTTTGTATATTGATACAAAATTAAGATTTTATTTGGTTACATTGGTATTGATCTTTGTATATTGATATAAAATTAAGGTTAACTCTTCTTAGGGTATTGTACCTAGGTAATGCTTAAAAACGAAATGTGAAGTTTTGGCCTTTTGTGAGCAACTACTGTATAAGATTTGTTTCAGAAAAGATTTTAAGTGACTAGCACAGAGTCTTGTTCACAGGATGCCTTCAACAGACATTTGGTATTTTACATTTGGTGCAGTGAAGACCCCAAAGAAGAGAAAATTGTATTCAAAGCTATCAACTTTTGTGCACAAAGGTTGTTATTTGTACATTCTCATATTTTGTTATTAAGCAACTTTATTTTATGTCCCCTTAAAGATGGAGAAATTGAGGCCAAGCGAGGTGACATCTGTTGTCAGAGAATGCTTGGCTAATTGGTGGTACACCTGAATTTCAGATCCACTTAGTGTGGCTCAGCAGAGGCAATCTATGAGAAGCTTTTTAATTGAAATGAGAAGGATACAGGGCATGTGTCTGTGCTGCCTGTGAAGCACATGTAATTTTCTACCTATTGATAAACCATGGCTCATTATAAAAATAATTTCTCTTTTACATTTTATAGGAAAGATTTTCCATTGGAAATCTTTTGAACACGAGTGTCATTTTTGGGAAGCAAATAAATATCTATATGCTAAATTCTCTGTGGGGTTTACCTTACCTGGGATTTACCCATGGATGACCCCACTGGAGGCAGGCAGGCCCTAACACACAGGAATCTCCGGAGAATGCAAACACTGCCTCTGAGGGAAGGTGGTTTTTTTCCATTGTAGTGAGAATACTCAGCTATATTGGTAGGCTTTCAATTGAAGCAGAACATCATTTGTCATTCTTCCTTTATTTTTCTTCTGCATAAACATTGCCAGGTGAAACAGCGAAAATGGTGAGATTTACTACAGAGAATAATTTATGACATCATTTGCTGAGATCCTCAAAAAATTTCAAAGTAGAAACATAGAGCTTGGTTGTCTAGCTTGCAGCCAACCCCTTAGAAGAGGAGGATAATACACACCTGTTTCTAGTCGACTTAAATGAGGTGTCCCTATTCAAGTCCCTCTTTCCAGGGTTGGTAGTTTCTCCAGTAGATTGATTTATTCAAAAAGAATGCTGCAAATATTGAAAGTAGGCATGCAAGGCTGCACCAAATAATAATACAAGAGTGAATAAGTAAACAAAACATCATTACACACACACTTATCTTCCTTTCTATGATTCTCATTTGTTGTTGCCATTGTTTGGGCTTTCTTGAGTGACAGATAGGGCAGGTCCAAAGCTGAGATTCAGAAGGATAGTAATGATAATGGCCCAATAAGGACAGCTCTGCAGCCCATATCAGCAGTGCAGATGTCCTAGCAAGCACGTCAGTGTCTGAGAAGTAATCTGCATTAATTTTGTGCCCTAAGCAGAAAAATATAAAATGATGTGGGTTAAAGGGCAAGATACCCTTATCTATAACATGTTTTAAAAAACTGGGTGTATAAGAATGACAGAAAGGTTCACCTGAATTTATTGCTTAGCAACTAAGATTCTGCCTCCTGGTGTGTTACCAAGTAGCTGGCTGTGCCAATTATCAAATAGCTGGCCTACTAATCTACATACCCTTTAACCCCAGCCAGCCAAACAAAGGACCACAGGCAGTACACTGACAATAGAAACACATCTAATATTTTATTTAAGAGCCATCATAAGTCATAGCTGTATGCTTCCTGCAGCTACTTGGAGTTAGCCATTTTAACCTGGATGTTCCCCTTGCCGGGGTCTGCTGCTCTGGAAAGGTTATGGGAACCCAAAGCAGTTTCTAGCAGAAGGCTATATTCTGTGGTGCTGTAGGGGAAAAACAGTCCCTGTGACTGAACACAAAATCCAGAGTTTTGTTGTGGATGAAGATATAGAGGTAAAGAAGACAAATCCAAATGTGGTGCTCTATAGTTTCTGTAGACTGGTGCTGACTAGGGTGCCGGGAAGGAGCTAGTCTTGCTGCAGTGGATTGAAAATTGATTATATGATAAATACAGGTGAGTATTTAGCACCACCTGACTCCAAGAGGGTTACAATTAAATATCATATTCTATATGACCCCATCACAAGGCAGGATAAACTATAATGTAATTTTTTTCTAGACATGAAGGGGAAAAAAACAAAGATATATCTGCTTGTGTGTGCTATTTGTACTAATCTTTAGAAGTGTTGTTTAATTCTAAAAATACATCCTTATGTGTCCTTGACCCTGCCCCTAATGCTAGGGCTTCAACTTGTAAGCTTACACTCTTTTCAGTAAAGTGTGTATGCTTACACACTTTACCCACAGATAGACCGCACATAGAAAGCAAGTCAGTTCACAGGTCACTGGACCATCTAGAATAGTTTTGAAAATACCTCACTGCAATAACCTCTTCTGTATAGCTCCATAGGATGTGCTGTAGATCTAGGAGGCTTTTGCTGTAAGAAATAGAATCACAGGGGACTGAACAGGTTCTCAAGAATAAAGATACTAGATTCCCCACACCAGGATCATGAGCAATCTCTTTTGGAGATTTTCCTTCTCTTTCAATTATGATGCTAGAAGTGAGAGGTCCTTAGAATGCTTCCAAATGATAGCTGAAAGTTTTACCTTAACTCAAAGATACATTTTCTTTTAGTAAAGTAAGTAATCTAGAACTTGAGATGATGTCTGGTTTAATATCACTTCATAATGCATGGGGATATCGTTAAATCAATGCCTGAAGGACTCTAGCTTCACCAGATGACTATAAGAGAACTTGATTGATCTAGAAATTCATATGTTTATAACTAGATGAATATTTGTTATTTTTGAAAGAATATTCAAAAGAACCTAATTATCCTGAGATGGCCACTCATCCTTTTCATCCCTCACTGTTTGTAAAATAACTTCTATAGGCAAGTAACATCTTAGGACTTGGACTAGAGTACTGAACTGGACTCTTGACTTTAATGAGGAAATATAATAAACAACTATTTATCTCAAGGTACCATGAGGTGTGAAGGAGAGAAGAGAAGAGAGGGATGGATATGGGGAAAAGTATCTTTGGAGACATGACATTTCAGAAATTTGAATGGACAGGAATCCAAACTGTGAAACTTGGTGGAGAGTATTTATGGGGTTTTGTTGTTTCTTTTTCTTTTCTTTTCTGAGACAAGGTCTTAAATTTGTGATCTCCTTCTTTGGCCTCCTACATGCTGGGAGTACCCATGTGTGTTGGGTGGCAAGATATCCTTAAAGAAAAATAATAGAATGTGCAAAGACCCCAAGGAAGGTCTTATATGATTATTCTAATACAAAGATATTGAGTAACTGATACTGGAGTTCTCCATAATATAGGAGTGGAGGGGGTAGACTATCTGTTTACCTTTGCACATTGTACTAATGATAATAACATGTTCATTATTTTTCTCATCACTGTGTTGCAATCAAGAATCTAAAAGTAGTAATAGAAGAGAGAAAGGGCTTAAGTTGACTCTTGATTTGGAAGGTTGCAGGCCAGGGAGTTTGTGTTATGGCAGTGGTGTGGCTGTTGGCTGTGACAATAGGGGTAGAGGTTCTGGCAACCAGGAAGCAGAGAGCAACATCAACCCACCTAGTTCAGCTATTGTCCCTAACCCACTCAAGTCATAAGAGATATATCTGTTGTGCCTATATCACTGAGATACTATAATTGAACATAATAAATAATGTGAGAAGTCAGCAAGATGGCTCAATGGGCAAAATGCTTATCACACAAGTGTAAGGACCTGAGTGGACTCTGAGCACCTTTGTAAAAAGCAGCATGCAGCAGCAGGTATCACATATGAAACTCTAATGCTGGTATGGGTAGGGTTGGGGTGGGGAGAGACAGGTAGAGCTCTGGAAATCACTATACAACTGGTTGTGTCTATAGCCTCAGGGTTCTCTGTCTCAAAAAAAAAAAAGGTAAAAAGCAACTGCTGAAGACAACACGTCAACCTCTGGCTTCCAAACAAACATCTACACATGTATATATGTATCATGTGCATAGTCATATAATCACAAACATCCCCCACAAAAAGATCATTAGTAAGATTTGTAATAGATTTGAAGCAATTGTGGACTCACCAATGCATATACTCCATAAAATGAACCATTTATAAAATGCATGAGGTCCAGGAATCATCTGATGTAAAGATCTCACTAACTTAAACCCAGTATTGCTTTGTTATGTAGTCGTCACTTTTCAGAAAGCATTCCAAATCCCTTCCCTATGTTGTAATTTTTGAGATGAGAAGAGCCTTCTAAAGCCATTTAATGTTTGCACAGTGCAATGTGGTGTGTATTGTGACATGAACCCATATGGCTGAATGTTGGCACAGTTTGTAGGCTGGTGGTATTTCCTTATTTAGGGTAGCAACTCTTGAGGGGCCTTATCTTCTTCACTCTTTTACACCGTCCATCACCTACTTTGAGACAGTGAATATTTCTTTTAAAATTCTATCATCTATCTATCTACTCATTTATCTTTTAAAACATAAAGTATTCAGCACACATCATAGGTTGTTCTTTGTCCAACCACATTCACTCAAAGCAAATGCTGTCCTCTCAGGGTTAGGCTTTGCTTAAAGATACTACATGATTCTAATTCAGTTTCTAACCTTGTGTTTCAGCAACATGTCATATACCAGGCCAGGAAGCAAATTTCTGCTGCTTTCTTTTAGAATGTTCTGTCTCATGATACTGCATTGGTTTTGTGTTAGTCACAGACAAGAGAAGCAGAAAGATCTAATCCCATTTATCAGGTTGGCATAGTTTCATTAAACTTAGGCATGTTGAAAATAATGTGCTTAAATAAGTAAGTTGTCTTTCACCTGAGGATACATCTGAAATGAAATCATGGAGGCTAAAACATGAACAGATTTTTGCATATTTCCTTAACTATGTTCTTTCTAGAGGTTCTTGATTTTCTATAGATCTACAAACACACTAGCTATCTTTAGTTTTGAATCACTATTAATCATTGAGAAATAATCCAAATATTACATATTTATATGGATATAAGACTTTGAGTGTTTGCTATCTCACCCAACACATTAATAGTTTAAATATAAGTAACAGATGACATTTCTTAAGCACCTAATGTGTGCTAGTAACTTTGAATGTTTTACCTCTAATCCTTAAGCGAACTCTACATGAAAGACATGGCCCCCTGCACTTTAACAAAGAAATGGAAGCTCAGAAAAGCATCACAATTTACACAGTGACTTGTCAGAGCTGGGATGCAGAAATTATCTTATAGGGTTTGGAGTCCATGATACATTCCTCTGCGGGAACAACTGCAGCAGGAACAACAGGCAAACTGGCCAATGAGACTACATTTGGAATGAGTGGAACTGCAAACTCAGGACAGACAGATGGGAGGGAGATATACTGGGCAGTAACTGTTGAGGAAGGCTCCGTCTGTCATCCTTGCCAAGATATTTGAGGAGCACCCACTGGACAGGGAGAGCCTGAACAGACTGTCTAATATGCATGACCATGAGAATGACCAATGAGTGTGAGTGGGATCTCCAGATAAGTGTGGGCATTTGTTGAGGTTGAAATATAGCAGTGAGTGTAAAGATGACTTGGGGGATTTAAAACTGGGACATCTCACAAAGAGTGACCTTGAAACTCAGCCTAAATTGCATACTTGTAACTTAGTTCTCCATAGTCAACAACTAAACAACTCTTCCTCCTACACCTCTTTTTTGAGGTGCTAGGGACTGAACCCAGGCCCATTTGCCCAGCCCCTAATCTCTCTCTTTGATCTTTTATTTTCTTTCCTGATTATCAGATCTGCACATGCTGGAGTTAGAAAAATATAAATAGTAAAACTGAATGTGACAAGTAAAAACACCAAAGATGGCCCATGCCTCGGACAGCTAAGCACATGCCCATGTATTTGTTCTGGCAGAGTTTTGGCTCTGAAACTTTGCAGGAGGATGTTCTAACTCAACTTCCTGCTATGAAATTCTATGTTTACTCCCTTGTATTGCAGTGAATATGTAGCATCTTTGCTACAGACCCCAGGCATCTAGCTCTGCTGAGAAACAGGTAGGCCTCACCAGTTCTGTGCCTATGGGACCCTGAGTCACATGGAGATACTTCACCCAACTTGGCATAGAAATATAGAAGCAGGAGCTGAGAAATTGAATCACTGGGTTGGTGCTAGATCTGAGGCTAGATCTGACATGAATGCCAATGAGAGCCACTGGCAAGCTTAAGACTGAGAGAAAGAATGGGCATATGCCCCTCAAAGAAAGAAGATATGTAAAGATGAAAGAAATGTGGCCCAGAGATGGTGAGTGTGTCTGTGTGGTCATTTTGATGTTCCCATGAGGTCTACCTATTCTTCAAGTTTGAGTCTCACAAAGTCCTCATAGTTTTCCCAGAAGTGTCATGTGAACAGGTGGTTCCTCCTTGTAACCAAAGCCCACTTAACTACATCAAGTTGCTTCAGTGTTCTTTTTAAAATTCAGTTTAAGTTGCACACACACATACACACACACACACACACACACACACACAAAATATGTGGATGCATACACATTCTAAAATATTAGATAACTACACTTCTGATCTTTTCTTGTGATTATTTCCACTGCATTTAAACTTGTGTTCTCATTAGAGATCAGATAAAATTCATTCTACTTTTCTGAAGATTTGAAAAGGATGATATAGCCTTTCACATTTAAATATCATCTATATGAAACATATTTTGGTACATGTATGAGATGACGATCTAATAGAAACAGTTTTAATAAAATGAAAATAACTAATTGGTTGTGCTATAATCTTTCCTCACTAATAATGTTAAGTTTATGCATGAATGTCTGCATTTACCATATGATAATGTTGCTAAGATGTCTATTCTGTTGACTCATTTATATAAAATGAAATATTTTTTACTTTTTAAATTAATTTGTTTATTTTATATTACAATCACTGTCCCCCTCCTTCCTCCCAGCCCCACCCTCCCACCCACTTACCCCATACTCTCGCCCCCTGCACTCCCCTTCTCCGATCGAAGTACCAACCCACTCTGGCATATCAAATCGTATCAGGACTAAGTGCCTCCTCTTCCACTGAGGCAAGACAAGCCAGCTCTGTTAGGAAAATGAGATCCAGCAGGAGGAAACTGCATCCAAGTCAGAGATAGTCCTCATTCCAATTGCTAGGGGTTCCACTTGAAGACCAAGCAGTCCATCAGCTTCTTATGTGTAGTGGGCCTATGACCAGTCCATGCATGTTCTCTGGTTGGTGGTTAAGTCTCTATGAGCACCCCTGTGTTTCAGGTTTTAGCTATGTGGGTCTTCTTGGGGTGTCCTTGATCCCTCTAGTTCCCTAAAACTTTCCCCTAAATCTTCCTCAAGACCTCTTGATTTTCACCTAATGTTTGGATGTGGGTCTCTGCATCTGTTTCCATTGTCTGTTGGATAAACTTCTCCGATAGCAGTAATGTTGGGTTCCTGTCCAGACCCCTCTCTCCATCCACTTCCCCCATGTCTATTTTATTTACCCTACTTAGAGGGATTTAAGCATCATCCCTATTGCCCTCTTTATTACTTAGTTTCTTTAGGTCTAGGGATTGTAGCATGGTTATCCTGTACATATTGGCTAACATCCACTTATGAGTGAGTATATACCATGAGTGTCTTTTTTGGGTCTGCATTACCTCACTCAGGATGATCTTCTCTGGTTCCATCCATTTGGTTACAAATTTCTTGTTATCCTTGTTTCTGATAGCAGAGGAGTATTCCATTGTGTAGATATAACACAATTTCTTTATCCATTCCTTGGCTGAAGGACATCTGGGTTGTTTTTAGTTTCTGGCTATTACAAATAAAGCTGCTATGAGCGTAGTTGAGGAAATGCCCTTGTGGTTTGGTGGAGCATATTTTGAGTATATGCCCAGGAGTGGTATAGCTGGGTCTTGAGGTAGAATTATTCCCAGTTATCTTAGGAAGTGCCAGATTGATTTTCAAAGTGGTTGTACAAGTTTGCACTCCCACCAGCAATGGAGGAATGTTCCCCTTTCTCCACAGCCTCACCAGCATGTGCAGTGACTTGAGTTTTTGATCTTAGCCATTCTGATGGTTGTGAGATGGAATCTCAGAGTTGTTTTGATTTGCATATCCCTTATGACTAAGGATGCTGAGCATTTCTTTAAGTGCTTCTCAGCCATTAGGGATTCCTCTGTAGTGAATTCTCAGCTTAGCTGTATACCCCAGTTTTTAATTGTATTATTTGGTTTGTTGGCATTTAATTTCTTGAGTTCTTTATATATTTTGGATATTGGCTACAGATAAATATTTTTAAAAGGAATTCTTCCTAGCCTGTAGACAGGAAGGGTTCCTAGGGGAATCCATGGAATTTAGGGGAGGTGCTAAAAAGAGGGTTAGGTTTTTACTTTTCTCTGTGTTTCCTTGGATAACTACTGATTTTGTGATCTCTCAAGTTTTAGTCTATGTTTTGACAAAATTGAACTTTAACCTACAAATATGTATTTTATTTATGAAAATATAAAACTGCAGCATATTAAAAGGTGGTAGATTTGAGTTCCCTGGATCTTAAGCTCCCTTGTCATGATCTTTCTTTTTTTTTTCTTTATTTATTCTTTTGTTTTTATATTTATTTAATTTTTTAAAATACTTTATTTTTTTTCTTCAAGTTACATCTCAGTCACAAACCCTTCCCTATTCCCCCTTCCTATCCCGCCTTTCCACCCTCTTCCCCCCAGAAGTTTCCCCTTTCAGTCCAACAGATGGTTCCTTCTCTTATAACAGTAAATACTATACAAAACAACAGATATAAATATGCCACATTTATGAGAGTTAAATGGCCCAGTATACCTTCCCAATGTCCAGTTTATACATATTTGGCCCCTGACTTTAACATTCTACTATCTAACCATCTCCATGAGTTTAAAGGTCTATATCTGACTCAACATTCATACTAACTTGCAACACACTTTTAAGAGTATCCTCTTAGATCTATAACACCCTCTTGATTCCTAAACAACTCAAAATTTAACTATGAGACTCTAGCTGTCTATTCTTCAGCCACCTCAGAGACCTGAGAGGGATAAATATATCTGCTTATATAGGAAGTGCAGGGCCTGCAGCTTCCAAAACTAAGAAATGACATACCAGTGACTGCCTGGACAGTTCCCATTTTCTTTCCATACATTCCTGCATCAGTCTTCAGCCTTTGGGTCCTGTTTTTCTGACAGACATTTGTTGTAGAGCAGGAATTATGAAGGACTTACCTACCCTGTCTTGGCAGAGCTAGGCTGTCGACTTCCCTGCTACCAAGTTTTGTCCTTTTTGGACAGCAGTCTGTCTGCAGTTGGTGCAAGGGGTTTTTTCATGCCAAGAGAAAGGCTTGCCACTAATTCAACCATCTTACAGTGGAGGTTCTTCGATGCTTATCTTCTACTTGGAGTAGAATAGGGGGTGCTGTCAGGCGCTGATATGTCTCGATATAAAAAAAAATATTGATTTAAGATAACATCTTTGAATGCCATATTCTGCAGATCTCTTGGGGTTTTTGAAGATGCCCTATCCATCTCTTGTATTTAGATAAGCAAATGTTGCTTGTCTCTTAAGAACTTGATTACTGGGTAGTTTAGAGAATATCTGTGATAGACTGTCATAGTAGCTAACAAAGTGACATGTTTGCATGACTAGGAGTTTGTTTTACTTAACTATCCTAGACAGTTTTAGATGGTTGGTATCAAGAGGCCAGAGCTTCACATTTTATTTTTAAGTATCTCTAGGTATGATACCATTAGGAAGCGTTACCTTTAATTTTGTATCAATATACAAAGATCTATTCAATTGTGGTTAAATATACTCTTAATTATGTATCAATATACAAAGATCAATGCCTATGTAGCCCAATACAATCTTAATATTACGTCCATATACAAGGGTCAATACCATTGTGGCCAACTCTAATCTTAATTTTGTATCAATATACAAAGATCAATACCAACGTAATCCAATACAATCTTATTTTTGCACAATAAACAATGGTCAATACCACTTTAGCCAAATAAACTACTAATTTTGTATCAATATACAAAGGTATAAGGGCATATTCAATAATCTGCCCCATCTTCTTGGACCTTCCTGTGCTATGTCTATGTCTCATTTTTCTCAAGCCTATGCACTCCTACATAGGAGAGGAAGACGGATACAGAAAAGGAAAAGTAGGAAGTCCCTGGGGCTAACCTCCAAAACCCATTAAACAGGACCATTTATCAGCTTGTAATCTCTTCCCCTAAATATCGGAGTTTAAAGTTATCCTTCAAATAACCAAAAAGAAGGGCGGAGAAACACCCTCCCCACCCTCTGGGCATGGGACATCGCTCTCTTAAAGTGACTTCCTGCTGATTTGGGTCGTAGTAAACCTGTTTGGGACCCGAACCCAAATGGAAAAATGGTTAAAAATGTTAGTACAATCCTTTTATGTCCAGTCCTTCTGTTCTCAGCTGTTTAGATGACCTAAGGAGTTTGTAGGCAGAAGCTGATCTTGCAGGCTTCACTGAGGTTCTGGCCAGGGCATTGTGTAGAGCTGAACAGTCCCAGCGACATTGGATTGCCATGGTTGCAGGCCCCTGATGGAGACAGCTATTGAGGAAGTCTGCCAGGCTGAATCAACTGGGTCACTCGTCCTCCTTGGTGCCTGATTCTGCTCTCTGCTGAGGTTTCCGCTGTCCAGCCATCCCCGGGCTCCCCTAATGGACGCTTCGATTCTCCTGGAAAGATAAGAACAGAGCCCTGCCCCAATCCCAACCCTGGGACCATTACCCTCTTTTTTTTTGGAGGGGGGGCTAGGTAATACTTCTCCTGAAGCAAATTTGGCCTTCTGACAACATACAAATCGTTATCTTTCAATCCGGGTTAAAGAAGAAATCATTCTGTCACCTTGGAGCTAAACCAGTTCCAGTGTATATATTTTGAGATCGCAAAGGACAATCTGCCTGCATTGAGAAGGCCTTTTGTAAGTAGCCTCCAAACCTAGGTCCCTCCAAATCCCATGTGTGTGTCTCTGAACTCGAATTATTGGGATCAGAGACCTGTGGTTCCCATCTGAAGGGATCAAAGATGTGTTCTACCACTCCTGGATCGAAGTCTTTCTCTATTTACAGTTTGCCCTGCATCAGGCTGACCCTGAGCTCCGAGATCTGCCCGTTTCTGTCTCCAGTGTGCTGGGACCAAGAGTGTACTCTTCTTGAATGGTGGGACCAAGAGTATGCACCCTCACCACCCCGCTCCGTATGACTCCAGAATACATAAGACCACCAACTCTATGGTGCCCCCCCCCCCCCCGTCTCCGCTGAAGTCAAAGACATGGGCCAACACCACAATTCTCTTGTATTTTACCTTAGCTCCATGTCTTCTCGACACCTGGAGGTCTGCAAAACCAGGATGAACGGCTGTATCTTCTATTCCATTCACAGTGTTTCAGCCCTGCCACCTGCCCCCCTCCTTTTTTTTTAATTAGTTAATAAATTTATTTGTTTGTTGCTTCAGGTTACATCCTTATCATATTGTCCTCTTTTCCCGCTTCCCAGCCCCATCCTCCCATGCTCTACCCCCTGACCCTTCCATCTTGTTCCTCTGGGGTGGAGTGTCCCTGCCTAACAGTCTCTCACCATAGATCAGGAGTCATATGAGGGCCAAGAGCCTCTTCATTCACCGGGGGCCTACGAGGCAGTACTGCCAGTGAAAGGTGTCTCCTTGCTACTGGGGGAATACTAAAAAAAGACCAACAAACACACAAACCCACAAAAACAAAGAATATCAACAAAAAAAGAGAGGAAAAAGAGAAGGAAAAAGAAAAAAGAAAAAAAGAAGGAAAAAGAAAAAGATAAAAAAAAAAGTTAATGTCCATGTTCCTTTTGGTGTGTTGGTTGTACTACAGATATCCTGTACGATATAGCTAAAATCCTACTCTAATGAATAGATGCCATGTGCATCCTTCTGAGACTGGGTTAGCTCACTCAGGATGAGCTTCTCTAGATCCATCCATTTGGTTGCAAATTGCATGATTTCATTGTTTCTGATAGCTGAGTAATATTCCATTGTATAGATGTACCACAGTTTTTTAATCCTTTCTTCAGTTGAGGGACATCTGGGTTGTTTCCAATTTCTAGCTATTACAAATAAGGCTGCTATGAACATAGATGAGGAGACTTCCCTATGTCTCCGTGAGAGGTCCTTTGGATGTATACCCAGAAGTGGTATGGCTGGGTCCTGAGGCAAGGTTATTCCTAGATTTCTAAGATATCGCCAGACAGCCCTCCATAGTGGTTGCACAAGCCTGCACTCCCACCAGCAATGGAGTAGGGTTCCCCTTTCTCCACACCCTCGCCAGCATGTGCTATCATTTGAGCTCCTTATCTTAGCCATTCTAAGAGGTGTTAGGTGGAATCTCAGGGTCGTCTTGAGTTGCATTTCTCTGATGATTAAGGATGTTGAACATTTCTTCAGGTGTCTCTCAGCCCTTAGGGATTCCTCCTTTGTGAATTCTCTATTTAGCTCCATCTTCCATTTTTTGATTGGATTATTTGGTTTCTTGGCATTTAGTTTCTTGAGTTCTTTGTAGATTTTAGATAATAGCCCTCTATCAGATGTGGGGTTGGTGAAGATTTTCTCCCAGTCTGTTGGTTGCCGTTTTTTTCGAATTGACAGTGTCCTTTGCCTTACAGAAGCTTTTCAGTTTCATGAGGTCCCATTTATTGATTGTTGATCTCAGGTCCTGAGCTGTTGGTGTTCTGTTCAGGAAGTTGTCACCTGTGCCAATGAGTTCGAGGGTTTCTCCTACCTTTTCTACTAGTATATTTAGTGTGGCCGGCTTTATGTTAAGGTCTTTGATCCACTTGGATTTAAGTTTGGTACAAGGTGATAGGTATGGGTCTAATTTCATTCTTTTGCAAGTGGACATCCAGTTGAACCAGCACCATTTGTTGAAGATGCTGTCCTTCTTCCATTGTGTGGTTTTGGCTTCTTTGTCAAAGATTAGTTGGCCATAGGTGTGTGGGTCCATGTTTGGGTCTTCAATTCGATTCCATTGATCCACTGGTCTGTTTCTATACCAGTACCATGCTGTTTTTATTACTGTTGCTATGTAGTACAGCTTAAAATCTGGGATGGTAATACCTCCAGATGTTTTTTTCATTTTACAGGATTGATTTAGCTATTCTGGGCTTTTTGTTGTTCCAGATGAAGTTGAGAATAGCTTTTTCCAGGTCTATAAAGAATTGTGTTGGTATTTTGATAGGAATTGCATTAAATTTATATATTGCTTTTGGTAGGATAGCCATTTTTATTATGTTGATCTTACCTATCCATGAGCATGGGAGATCTTTCCATCTTCTAAAGGCCTCTTCCATTTCTTTCTTCAGGGGCTTGAAGTTCTTGTTGTATAGGTCCTTTACATGCTTGGTTAGAGTTACCCCCAGGTATTTTATGTTGTTTGTGGCTATTGTGAAGGGGGTTGTTTCCCTTATTTCTTTCTCGGTATATTTGTTTGTTGTATAAAGAAGGGCTTCTGATTTTTTTGAGTTAATTTTGTATCCAGCCACCTTGCTGAAGTTGTTTATCAGCTGTAAGAGTTCTTTGGTGGAGTTTTTGGGGTCGCTTATGTATACTAACATATCATCTGCGAATAGGGATATTTTGACTTCTTCATTTCCAATTTTTATCCCTTTGATCTCCTTTAGTTGTCTTATTGCTCTAGCAAGGACTTCAAGTACTATATTGAAGAGATATGGTGAAAGTGGACATCCTTGTCTTGTTCCTGAGTTTAGAGGAAATGCTTCAAGCTTCTCTCCATTTAATTTGATTTTGGCTACTGGCTTGCTGTATATTGCCTTTATTATTTCTAGGTATGTTCCTTGTATGCCCGTTCTCTCCAGACCTTTTAGCATGAAGGGGTGTTGAATTTTGTCAAATGTTTTTTCTGCATCTAGCGAGATTATCATGTGTTTTTTTTTTCTTTCAACTTGTTTATGTGGTGAATTACATTGATAGACTTTCATATATTGAACCATCCCTGCATTCCTGGGATGAAGCCTACTTGATCATGGTGTATGATACTTTTGATGTGTTCTTGAATTCGGTTTGCTAGTATTTTTGCATCTATGTTCATGAGGGAGTCTGAAGTTCTCTTTCTTTGTTGGGTCTTTGTGTGGTTTAGGAATCAGAATGACAGTGGCCTCATAGAATGAGTTTGGCAGTGATCTTTCTGTTTCTATGTGGTGGAAGAGTTTGAAAAGTAATGGTGTTAGTTCCTCTTTGAAGGTCCGGTAGAATTCCGTGCTAAAGCCATCTGGCCCTGGGCTTTTTTTGGTTGGGAGATTATTAATGACTGTTTCTATTTCCTTGGGTGTTATTGGGCTGTTTAAGCTATTAATCTGATTTTGATTTAGTTTTGGTAGGTGGAATTTATCGAGGAAATTGTCCATTTCGCTTAGGTTTTCAAATTTAGTGGAATATAGATTTTTAAAGTAATGCCCGAATATTTTCTGTATCTCCTCAATGTCTGTTGTTATTTCTCCCTTTTCATTTCTGATTTTGTTGATTTGTGTTCTTTCCCTTTGCCTTTTAGTTAATTTGGCTAGGGGTCTGTCTATTTTGTTGATTTTCTCAAAGAACAAACTCTTGGTTTCATTGATTCTTTGTATAGTTCTTTTTGTTTCTAAGTTGTTGATTTCAGCCCTAAGTTTGATGATTTCCTGCCTTCTGCTCTTCTTGGGAGTGTTTGTTTCTTTTTTTTTTCCAATTCACCCAGCTTAGCTGTTAGTTCACTAATATGAGCTGTCACAATTTTCTTTTTGAAAGCACTTAGTGCTATGAACTTTCCTCATAGCACAGCTTTCAATGTATCCCATAGGTTTGGGTATGCTGTGTCTTCATTGTTGTTGGATTTTAAAAAGTCTTTGATTTTCTTCTTTATTTCTTCCCTGACCCAGTGGTCATCCAGTAAGGAGCTGTTCAATTTCCATGTGTGTGTAGGCTTTCTGTTGATTCTTTTGCTGTTGAAGTCCAGCTTTATTCCGTGGTGGTCTGATAAGATACAAGGTGTTATTTCAATTTTCTTGTATCTATTGAGACTATCTTTTTGACCAACAATGTGGTCGATTTTGGAGAAGGTTCCGTGGGGTGCTGAGAAAAAGGTGTATTCCTTTGTGTTTGGGTGAAACGTTCTGTAGATATCTGTTAGGTCCATTAGTTTCATGATCTCTGTTAGACTCAAATATTTCTCTGTTTCTTTTCTGTCTTGATGATCTGTCCATTGTTGTGAGTGGGGTGTTGAAGTCTCCCACTACTAATGTGTTGTGATTGACGTGCGCTTTAAGTTTTAGAAGTGTTTCTTTTACGAAAGTAGGTGCCTTTGTATTTGGGGCATAGATGTTCAGTATTGAAATTTCCTCTTGATGAATATTCCCTTTAATGAGTATATAGAGCCCTTCTCTGTCTTTCTTCATTAACTTCAGTTGGAAGTCTGTTTTGTTTGATATTAGCATGGCTACTCCAGCTTGCTTCTTGGGTCCATTTTCTTGGAAAACCTTTTCCCAGCCCTTTACTCTGAGGTAGTGACTATCTTTGGTAGTGAGATGTGTCTCTTGTATACAGCAAAAGGAAGGATCTTGCTTGCGGATCCACTCTGTATACCTGTGTCTTTTTATTGGGGAGTTGAGTCCATTGATGTTGATGGATATTAGTGACCTGGGGTTGTTATTTCCCATTAGTTTGGTATAGGTGGTGGTCCTGTGCCTCTTTTGGATTAGTTGCTGAGGGGTTTTCGATTCCCTTTGTTTTCTTGTGTGGAGTTTTCTTCTCTGGGTTGGGATTTTCCTTCTAGGATTTTCTGTAGGGCTGGGTTTGTGGGTAGATATTATTTAAATTTGATTTTGTCATGGAATATATTGTTTTCTCCATCTATGTTGATAGAGAGTTTTGCTGGGTAAAGTAGTCTGGCTGGGCACCTATGATCTCTCAGGACTTGTAGTATATCTGTCCAGGCCCTTCTAGCTTTTAAAGTTTCTGAGGAGAAGTCAGGTGTAATTCTGATGGGTCTGCCATTGTATGTGACTTGACCTTTTTCTCTTACAGCTTTTAATATTCTTTCTTTGTTCTGTACATTTGGGGTTTCAATTATTATGTGGCGAGAGGAGTTTCTTTTCTGATCCAATCTGTTTGGTGTTCTGTAAGCCTCTTGGATTTTTATTGGCATCTCTTTTTTCAGGTTTGGAAAGTTTTCCTCTATGATTTTGTTGAAGATATTTCCTGGACCATGGAGTCAGGAGTCCTCTCTTTCCTCTATACCTATAATTCTTAGGTTCCGTCTTTTCATTGAGTCCTTGATTTCTTGGATGTTGTGGGTGAGAGATTTTTTAGCCTTCTCATTTTCTTTGGATGTTGTACTGATTTCTTCCATCGAATCTCCCATGCCTGAGATCCTATCTTCCATCTCTTGCATCCTATTTTTCATACTCACATCCATATTTCCTGTTCTCATCCCTTGATTCTCCAGTTCCTCTTTTAACTCTGACTGTGTTTTCTTTATTGTTTCTATTTCTATTTTCATGTCTGGTATGGTTTTGTTCGTTTTGTACATTTCCTTCTCCAGCTTGCTTGTTTTTGTATGAAAATCTTTCATTGCTTTGTCCTTTTCCTGTTCAAGCTCTGTCACCTTGGCTTGGAGCTCTTTAATGGTGTTGTTCATTGTTTTGACTTGTAAAATTGTGGCTTCTTTGAATTCCTTCATAGATTTAAGTTCTTCTTGAAGGGACTCTATCACTTTCCATAATGCAGAATTGTCAACGTTTTCATGTGTTTCTGTTGGTGTGAGGTCATCCGAATTGGATGAGCTAGGATAATTCTGCTTTGTTGGAGACATATTTCCTTGATTTTTATTTTTTCTTGGAACTTTGGCCATTGGATGCGTTTAGCTGTCTGTTCTTGTCGTTTTCTGTGCTTGGATCCACAGGGGATGCTTTGGTGCAGGGGACGAGTTACTTGGCTATCTGTCGTTGCTTACAGGGGGATTTCAGGGTCACTGTGGTTTTAATTGCCTGAAGCACTGTGAGCTGGTGCAGCCTATTCCCAGGTTGTGAGTAATGGACCGGGATTGTTTCACTGCTCCCAGTTCAGACTTCTCTATGTTGCACTCTGAGTTATCAACCTGTAATGGTTCTGATAGTATGGACCTGTTTGCCCAGGCACAGATTCTGTGGGCTTTGTTTGTCATCACGGGGGCTGACAGGGTCTGGCTCCACACCTAATATGTCTGGATTTTCCAGAATACATCTATGGTCCCCTGACTTCTGGTTTCTCATTAGGCTTCTCGCCACAGGCCTGACCCCTGTGCCTGATTCCCTCCCTGTCTGCCCAGCCGCGGATCTCCCTCCCCAGCAGCTCAGCCGTGGGTGGGCAGATCCCTGGCCCCGCCCACGCCGGGCTCCCTCCCCAGTTGTCCTGCCATGGGTGTGCGGGTCCCTGGCCCTGCCCACGCTGGGCTCCCTCTCCAGTTGTCCTGCCTTGGGTGTGCGGGGATTTGGCCCCGCTCGTGTCGAGCTCCCTGCCCAGCTGCGCTGCCGTCAGTGCGCGGGGATTCGGCCCCTCCCGCCTGCCTGAGCCTACTTCCCACCCTGATTACTTTGCCCGCCAGTGGCTTCCCGCTCTCTCAGAACCTCCGCGTCTCAAGCGGCTGCGGACCACCCGCCGAGCGCCCTGTTTCTCCTGTTTCTTCCTTGCTAAGACTTCCACTATCCCGCAAAGTTTCTTAAGTGGCTATATGTTCTTCCTGAGGTGTGGGGAGCCCAGTAGGCTAATGGGCGATCGCCAAGTGGCCTCTGATTCTGCCTGCTGTGAGTTGGGGTTGATCTTACCAGGTGCCTCTCCAAATGGGAGTTCCTGAATCCCGGGTTTAGTGGCTTCCGTGTCTGCGAGAGATGTGGGGAGAGCCTTTCCCTGGGACTTTTAACAGTCCCTTGGGAGCTGTGAATGTTCCCGGGGGGGGGGAGGGTCTAGCCCCTCCGGTTTTTGCACAGTGCCCAATAACTCTGTGTTTTTTATGGCTTTTTTCCCGCATTCAAAATGCATCAGTGTAGGTCGCTGCCATCTTGGCCCCCTCTGTCATGATCTTTCTTATCATCCAGTTTGGCTGCAGTATTAGAATTTTTCTTAATGCAAGGCTCCAGATATCTATCATTACAGTTGATACTACTTGGTAAAATCTAATATTGTCATAAATTAATTTTAGCAAGTAATGTAACTTCCAAGTCAAGAGTAAAATAATGGAGTTAGTTAAAAGAAACATCTAGTGTAGATTTAGAGCAGATTGATTTTAGAACTTCTTCCATCTAAATCCCATAATTAACACATTTCACATTTACTTATTATAAGAGATTGATACATTTTCAAAAAGATACTTATCTTAATTCTGCAATGTTGACATTAATATAGGTTCACCTTAAAATAATTGTGACTGTTCAGAACTGAAGGAGTTGTCTTTTAGTGCTTTCAATGATTTGTATAATCAGATTGAATGGCTTCTGTCCCGGCTTTGTAATTTATGTGAAGGGGAAAATCCACATTTTTATTTCCCTGAACTTAAGTACCCCCTCAAGGCTTAGAATAAACCTCAGTAGAAATTTGCCAATAAACACACACACACACACACACACACACACACACACACACACACACACA
>CAJQZJ010032961.1:127782-152344 GCA_907164525.1 Lophiomys imhausi
ATCTATCTATCTATCTATCTATCTATCTATCTATCTATCTATCTATCATCTTTCTATCCTTTAAATCATGAATTTTCTGTGCTTCAGGTCCATGTGGGACATAGTTTTAAAACACAGTAGCTATAATGATCTGTTCTATAGCTCATTCACTGCCAAAGATTTGAACAAAGGAAACTCCAGTTGTCTTCAAGGGCCCTCTTATATGGATCTAATAGAATATCCTATATATTTCTGTATTTGTTCCTTTCATACCTGTATTAAGGCTTTTGCTCTTGTTAATAGCTTGGAGAGGAAAAGGAATAGAGCAGTGTGTGGCTTGCCTACCCCTGGGAATCCCAGGCAAGGGCATCAATAAATAATTGTAATAGAAGGTGTTAAATTGTGCTTCTTAAAGTTTTTACAGTACAAGAGCAGGCAACAAAACAAAACACAAAACAAACAAACAGAGGATCCTGAGAATCCTTATCTGCTGAGGATAAGGGTGAGACTGAGATGTGCCATAGGCCTCCCAGGCGAAGGATTTCTGTTGGAGTGCTAAGATTATCTTAATGTCAAGTTCCCCACAGGTACAAGAGTCATTTGGGCAATGGCTGTGTTCCTGTCAGCAAAATGACATGTTAGAGTCTGGCACTGCTACAGAGGGGGAGACTGTGGCATCCAACTGCCCTGGGGCCAGCTGCAAGGTCTGCTGTGGCAGAGCAGGATTCAGGTTTTGGATGGAGCATATTTCCCAATAGTGGGCCCAGCATAGGAGGTACTAGAGAGGAAGATTTTCAGGTATATTACTCAAGCTTTTAGATTACCTTCTCATCAGCAGTGGTGAGAATGGTAGTGGGTGTAGAGGAAACAGTGGGCCAGGCAGGGAGACGCTGGGTCCACAAATGGCTTCACAGTCAAAATCAGGGCTTTTGTTTTTTACGGGGGGGGGGGACCTATCTTGCTTATGAACCATTTTGGCAAAAACAAAACAAACAAACAAAACCAATACTGAGTCTGTACACAGCAAGTTCTTGAGACACATTAATTAGCAGTTACAAAAACCTGGTACTTAATAAGTGCTGTCACAGGTGCTTAAGAAATAATTGTTGAATAATTTTTTATCTAGTATTATGCCAAAGAGCAACCAAACAATCCATGTGAGTATCTGGTTGTTCAGAAGTAGAAATGAAATATTGATTAACCTCTAATCATATATTAAACAAGTGCATCTCTCTGTATATCACTTGCAAACAGCATCCTGTAAAATAATAGCCTTTGCCTTTGAAAAATGCTTCCTTGTTAAATAGGAAAGGAAACGAAGAGGCTTGTGTGGCTGTGTCTGGGGGCTCATGTTCAGTAGCCTTGTTTGACTGCCCCATTTCAGACACACTTGGGCTCACCTGCACAGCACAGCAGAGCTGGGCACCAGAAAGAACATTCTAAATAAGTCATGAGCAACAGAGTCCTTCTTGTGTTTAGGCCAGGTGTTGAAGAGGGGGGCAAGGGGTGCCTAGGCAGACATTGAGACTACTTCAGGACTCCAAGGACTAGAAAATGGGCAGGTCTAGAGGTTTTTTTTTTTTTTTGTGTGTGGTGTGTGTGTGTTTGGACCATAAGAAAAGGAAGGCACTGCATTTTCCTTCATTTCTTATTGTATGACATAGTATTAGTAACTGACACTTAAAATTACAATTTTTATTATGAGTATTCTACCTTTTTGCCAGAAAATAAGTATTAATCCCCATGGTTGGCTACCTAATGTGTGACTGAACATTTGAAAATAACTTTCAGAGAAGGTACAAAGCCCTTGGCTTCAGAAAAAAACTGTCTTCTTTTAGACAACACCCAGAAACAGAATACACAGCAACTGTGTGTCTGAGCTTCTCCAGAGCACCCCCAAACCCACACTTTGGACTTGCCCTTTTTATTTTAAAGCACTGGGAGAAAATGTAGTTAGGATTGAGCTAAGCAAAGGTCCTCTCTCAACATGTCCAGTGCAATTCTTATAAATACATCAGAAACAGATAGGAGTGACCCAGAAAATATGAAACAAAGGGAAGGGAACTATTTAGATCTCGGCCATGCCAACTAACACGTGCTTCTCGGAACAAAGAAGAGAGTTACTTGGGAAGAGATTCTATGTGCTCACTGTCATCTTCAGCTCCATGTACTGAGGCTGCTATCTCAGTGCCCCCGTGCTTACGGACCACCTAGAGCTGGTCCCAAAGCTGCTCACAGGAGGCTGCTGCTGTCCACTGAGCTCCATGTCTCATCCTTCCTTAGTTTCCTAAGTTAAATTTGCCTTGTTCTATCACCTTTTCCAGGTAGTCTCTCCCCTCTAGTTCAGTGCTGTACAGTCTCCTTGTGCTTTCAGGTTCACTCTGAGCCTGAGACCACTAGAAATAAGGTAAAACAGACAGAGGGAAGGGTGTGACATGGAGCAGAAAGCTCTTCTGGGCCCACACTCATAAATATTTGAAGAGTGAGAATGTGTTTCTATTTTTTTTTTTTTGGTTTTTCGAGACAGGGTTTCTCTGTTTAACAGCTCTGGGTGTTCTGGACTCGCTCTGTAGACCAGGCTGGCCTCGAACTCGCAAAGATCCACCTGCCTCTGCCTCCCAAGTGCTGGGATTAAAGGCGTGCGCCACCACCGCCCGGCTAGAGAATGTGTTTCTAAATGATATGCAATTTAGTTTAGTGTGACATGGTATCAGAAGTGTTAAAATCAAGATAAAATATCATTTGTTCACCTATTATCCAAAGGAAAAATAAGTGGGTGTTTATTAATGTAATCCCCCCAAACAATAGGTATTTAATTTAAAAAGAGAATTTGTTTATAATTGGTCTAATCTTCTTTTAATCTCCAAAAGCTTTATTAGGAGTGGTGTTTGGTGCTGTGAACTGAGGCTCATTATTTTGTATATAGGAATCTCTCGCTAGAGAATCAAAGCTTGTTACCAGGGCCAAGTGTTCTGGTTCTAAACTTTTGTGTATTCTTTACTTGCAACATCTGAACTGTGAAGAATGGTGCTTGAAATTCTACTCTCATTTTTCCAGAAAGTGAATTGCAATTCCGAACAGCAGAAATGCATACAACACTCAAAGCACAGGCCATTTAAAATCATACTTATAATAGATCCACATAATAACTGAAAAATAAATTGAGAGGGAAAGATAGGAAAGAAAACACACAAGGTCAAGTATATATTTAAGTCATTTGTTGTAATCGAAAACTTTTATTTTAATTTTACTTAATTTTTGAGGCAAAGTCTCATATAGTTTGGTAACCTTGAATTCTTTTTTTTATTTTTTATTTTTATAAGTACTTTATTTTTTTTTCAAGTTACATCTCAGTTGCAAACCCTTCCCTATTCCCCCTTCCTGTCCCACCCTTCCACCCTCTCCCCCCCCCAACAGCTTCTCTTTTCATTCCAACAAATGGTTCTTTCTCTTATAACAGTAAATTCTATACAAAACAGCAGAATTAAATATGCCACATTTATGAGAGTTAAATGGCCCAGTATACCTTCCCAATGTCCAGTTCATACATATTTGGCCCCTGACTTTAACCTTCTACCTTCTAACCATCTCCATGAGTTTAAAGTTCTATAACTGACTCAGTTTTCATACTAACTTGCATCACTATTATAACCATCTTCTTAGATCTAGAACGCCCTCTTAATTCCTAAATAACTCAAAATTTAGCTATGAGACTCAAGCTGTCTATTCTTCAACCACCTCAGAGAGCTGAGAAGGATAAATATATCTGATTGTATAGGAAGTGCAGGGCCTGTAGCTTCCAATACTAAGAAATGACAAACCAGTGACTACCTGGACAGTTCCCATTTTCTCTCCATACATTCCAGCATCAGTCTTCGGCCTTTTGGTCCTGTTTCTCTGACAGACATTTATTGTAGAGCAGGGATTGTGAAGGACTAACCTACCCTGTCTTGGCAGAGTTAGGCTGTCGACTTCCCTGCTACCAAGTTTTGTCCTTTTTGGACAGCAGTCTGTCTGCAGTTGAAGCAAGGAGTTTTTACATGCCAAGAGATAGGCTTGCCACTAATTCAACCATCTCACACTGGAGATTCTTCGATGCTTATCTTCTACTTGGAGTAGAATAGGGGGTGCTGTCAGGAACTGATATGTCACGATATCAAAAAAAATCTTAATTTAAGATCACATCTTTGAATGCCATATTCTGCAGATCTCTTGGGGTTTTTGAAGATGCCCTATCTATCTCTTGTATTTAGATAAGCAAATGTTGCTTGTCTCTTAACAACTTGATTACTGAGTAGCTTAGAGAATATCTGTGATAGACTGTCTTAGTAGCTAACAAGGTGACATGCATGCATGACTAGGAGTTTGTTTTTCTTAACTGTCCTAAACAGTTTAAGACGGTTGGTATCAAGAGGCCAGAACTTCACATTTCATTTTTAAGTATCTCTAGGTACGATACCATTAGGAAGCGTTACCTTTAATTTTGTATCAATATACAAAGATCTATTCAAATGTGGCTAAATATACTCTTAATTTTGTATCAATATACAAAGATCAATGACCTTGAATTCTTAATCCTTCTACCTCTGTTTCCCCAAAGAAGGGATTACAGGCGTGATCTACCAGGCCTGGCTTAATTGTATTGCATCAGCTAGAGACAGAGCACCAAAGAGAGACTCCTCTTATGTCTCCTTGCGCTTCTACCAGCTCCATAAAGTGTGCTTTTCCTTCTGCAGGAAATGTTAGGATCAGGCAGGATATGTCTGTCTTCTCTTAGCTCCCCATCGGACTGGAACACTGAGACCTTTTATGTTATTTTCAGAACCTGTATATGGCTCTCTTTCTGCAATGCACAGAGTGACCTGTGTCAAATGGAAATCGAGATGTTGAGAGGGCCTAAAGTTACACTGTTTCACCCTTAACTGAATGAATACATTTAGTTCATGTGTGGGAGATAAATTGCTAAATATGCTCATGGACCTAACCCCATTTTCGAGCAGCATTATGAACTGAAGCCATGTTTAACGAATTTTCTCTCAAGGGGTTTCAAATTAAAAGTCACCAACCACCTTGAACTTCCAAGACAGCCAAGGGAAATTCAAAGAAAATGATTTTGAGTTTCCGTTTAAGTGGTACTTTGGTTTTTCCTACTTTCTTGTTGAGTCCTTGAATAAACAGCCTAGGGATGAGTGAAGCTCATTGTTCACTTCTATCCCCTGCATCTGCACACATGCTCCATGACAGGCACTCACTTATGTACTGCCTTTCCATGACTTTCTTCCCTTCCTTGACTGTACTATCAAGAACCCCTGCTTCCTTTTTCAGTGTTTTGCCCTTTTCTCAAATTCTCCCCTGTCCCCTTTACATAGTCCCTGGCATACAAGACCTTACTCTAAACAAAGTGTTACATTTACACGCTTATAACTGAGAACTTGCCAGTTCTTGCTTGCAAGTTCTACTGTATTGGATTGTTTTAGGTTTGTTTGTTTTGTTTTGTTTCTGTTCTGTAACTTTCTGTTATGTATTATTCAGTTTTTACTTGAAAGCTCTTTGAGGTAGGGGCTCACTTTTATGTTTGCTTCTCTGTGTTAAAATGCCTTATAAATATTATATTGGTCAATTAGCCTATCAGATATAGCTCTAACCCCACCTACCAGCTAGCCTGGTCTACAATATCATTTAGGGTAGATATTAAAATGTATGTAAAAATATTGCAACAAAAGCAATAAATCTATTTCAGCCAGCAGTTTAAAAATTTGTAAATTCTTGATAACTGTACCATTAGTTGCTAGGGAAGGTGTATAGAGAGGCTAGCCTTTGAGAATCAGGAACTAGTTAGGTCAGGGATTCAATAAATTCCTTAACCTCTTTAATCCTCAATTTCACCATCTAAAATATTAGGCTAGTGGTTCTGCTAAATGAAATCATGATAAAAAGACACTTAGAGCATTTGTGCTCATGAAACATGAGCCCTATTAACCCAACAATAATTCTGCCTAACAGTACCAGAGATTATGCTAATGAAGGCAATGGAAGAAATCAGCCATTGGAGTTCTATACACTGCAGTCTGCTCAAGGGCCAAGAATATACAGCACATCAATATTATACATTAATGAATTAGTTATGTGAGTAACAGCATAGTACCCACTAGTTGGCTGCAAAATACTGCAAGGAGACCAATAAAGATGTGAAAGGACTAGGGAGTGCTGTTCTCATGACCTAGTTGATGGGAATCACACCCTGTCCCATGCTCTAGTCTTCATTATCTATACAGAGCTCTAGCTGTACAGAGAACTCTGGGGAATCTGGAAACGTTTGGATTCAATCCTGGAAATGAAGGAGGAGATACAGACCAAGTCTAGAACCACTAATTTGTAAGGGATTACAAAATTTGGAGGGTTTTTATTTTATTTATTTCTTTAAAAATCTGATTATCTCTCTGTGAGGGATGGAGGCATGACCCAGGAAACTCTTGGAAGTTAGAAGACAACATTCAGAAGATGGTTGCTCCTTCCTCCACATGGGTCCCTGCCATCCTCCAGGGCTTGGCCACCAGCACCAGCCCTGCTTTCTATTCTATTCACCTCATTGTGTGTGTTCAGGAGCTATTTTGCTTGTTTGCTAAGTAAGTTTAGGGCTGTGTGAAATGAGTGCTCTGAATTTGAATGGCTGTGACACTAGATAGAGCAGTCATCACTAGAATGAGGAGACTAGCTATCCCAGTGGTATTGTTGAAATCCTGGACTGAACTGAACCACTGCAAAATGGGAACAACCTCAGGGTGGAGGAAGGTGTCAGTGTCAATCACTGAGACAAGCAAAGTTTTACTGAAAGTACCATGTGTTACATAGTTATTTTGTATCCTTATCTTCCTATTAGAACATTTTCTTTGCACCTCAGCAAACATAGGTACGCTGCTTTCTCAAAGCCTATATTATTTCCTCTGAATTTTCCAACCAAGAACTGTGAAAAGGGGTAGCAATTTTGAGTGCTAACAAAACAATTAATATGTCAGCGCTGCTGCTTCACCTCTGCCAAGCCTGAAAGTTCATCAACATGAGGCCACTGCTCACTTCTCCCTGCTGTGCTCTCTTGAGTAAATTGAGCAACAGAAGCACTAGAGGGATCTGGGAACAATGGCTATGAAAACTGGGGTAGTTACTCATGAATATATACTACTGTATGTAAATATTGTATGAGTCGATGTTGTTGCTGTTACAATAGTTTGTTTTCTTCTCTCTCTCTGTGTGGTACTGGAGACTGATCCTTCAAAAGCAGGCTGTTCAAAAAGATTTTCAAATAAAGCTGGAATGCCTCACTCAGACAAAGAGACAAGCAAATTACAATACAAACTCCAGAAAGCAAGGCCCCGTGAATCCTCCAGAGGATATAATCTCAACTACTGAAGTCAAACATACTGACATTGGTCCAATTCCAGAAAACTTGCGATAGAAATCACCACTAAGCGCAAAAAGGATGCAAACAGGTGGATGAATTCAACTGACGACCTTAAGAGGAAACTCAGCAGCATGGATGGAAAAAGACAACAAAAGAATGAGAAAATCAGCAAACACATAAAGCCAGCAGCATGAAAGAGAAACACACCAGGGAAGTTTAGACTTTGAAAAATCAGAAATGTTAGAAACCATAAGCTCCATTAATCAAATAAATACTGCAATAAAATGAGTACTAATGGACTCCATAACCAGAAGAAAGAATGTCATGAATGGAGGCCAAGGTTAAGGAAATATTACCTTCAAACATCAGTAAGAGAAAAATTAAGAGAATGGCCACACATCTGTGGACTGTGGACATAATCAAGGGAGTGAATTTATAAATTCAGCTGGTTTATAAAATCAGTCTGTTCCAACCACCAACTGAGGGCAGCTTTTTCAATCAGCTAAGACTTGCCTTCACAGTCTCTTTGGCCAGGGAAAGTCTCAAAGCTGTGGCCTCTCCAAGCAGCTTCTGAACTCTGCTTGCCTCGTTCTGGGGCCCCAAGACAGATGCCTTTAAGGAACTCTCAGCAGTTTTTATGCCAGGTCTTTGCCTTGGAATATAACAGTCTAAATTCTGTTAATGGTGTATCTTGCGGTGCTCTTCTTCAGTGTGACTTATCAGACGGTGAGGGCTGGAGGAAGAGAGATGACGTGGAATTCTCTGGCTTATATATTGAAATTTCTCTTGATACTTGGCAGTCTTGAGGGTCCATGAGATTTCTCTCAATGCCCAACACTCTTGTTGCTTCTCATGATAACCTACGTCATCTGTATGGCTTGTGAGGTTTCTTAGCCATGCCCCTTCAACAGGGCATATTGTCCAGCCACAATCAGGCTTTGTCCATCCTAGCAGGCAAAGGGATGCCAAACTTTTCCCCTTGTGACAGCAGATGCTAACCCAAACTGCCCACCAATGTCACCAAAAAGACTCAACTTCCACCACAGTGGAACTCAAGAGTTCTTTTGTAAACCATTCCCAATCAAAACAAAATAAAAAATAAATATAAAACAAAGCTAAATATATGCATTATCTGACACCACTATTTTCTGGCTGACAATATTTACTTATAAGAACTTTTAGCTGACTATCTTTTAAGTAAAGGTAGTTAAAAACCAAGTCCTGAGTTTACTAGGGGCTGAAGCAACCTGGCATTTCTGATGCAGACACCCTGGAGTTTTTGATGTGAACCTGCCTTGCAGATGGGAGTTTGCTGGTCTATGCAGTATGAGATTCAAGCCCTATTTTATCCTGTCCTTCTTTAGCATTCATATAACACTGGTCCACAAGTGAAATTTTTCAAAAAGTTCCCAGGCCTACAAAACTAAACTAGATGATGCCTTTTCATTTTCAAAGAAAGCAATATTGGAAAAAATCTCCAGCCTGTGTATAAATTAAGCATTTTGTATTTCTTCTAGAATATAAGTAGTTCTTTTTTGTACAAAAGAATTATAATATAATTTCTTAAAAACCTATAAAACGGCAGCTGTTCTTCCTCAAACGGCATAAATGATAAAGACCTTTGAGTGTCACATTGAAAGCTCTTGTCTCTTGAAATAAAAGGGACATCATAGTGGCAATGTTCATTATTATCCCTTGGATATTGAACAGTATGCTATTTTAAATCCACACAGATCAAATGCAATAATTAATTTCTCCTTAGCAATTATATGGTACCACTTGCAGATGTGCTTGGTAAACGTGTGAAGTGTGTCTCTAGCCATCAAAGCTTTTGGTGAAGAGAGGTACTTTTTCTTTATGTAAATCTCAAGGCAGAGAAAAATCATTTTAAAGCTTATAAAAAGTGGACAGAGAAATGTTAATAACTTCTCTGAAATACACATGATTGTCAAATATGAAGACAGTAACACCAGCTGCAAGTGCTTGCGAGACTTGTTCTGACTGAATCCCCAGGTTCTTCCTAGTCACGTGGTACACACCGGTGCAAGCTGAACATAGGAGATGAAGTCTTCATGGCTGCTGTTTCGGAGAAAATCCCCATGTGTTTGGACGTCTTCAGTACTGAAGTGACCACAGATCCCACAAATCCCACAAGTACTCGAGTTTGGAGACAACTTCATGTCCAAATAGTAAGAAAGTTCCGAGCAGGAATACTGGGAACTTTTGAGATGGGCTTCTCAGCTGTCCCTGCCTGCGGGTGAGTTCTATCGGAGATACTTAAAGAAGTCTAGTGAATATCTTGACACTTAGAAAATGACATATTCCAGCTATGTCATCACATGAAGAACCAGTTTACTTAAAATCTCTCTAGGCTACGACATCTGCAACTTCTCTCATAGTCAATTAGGCATCCTCTCTATCAAAATATACCAGTTCAAGCCAGAAACACCTATTCCCCTGTTCCTTAATCATGTGTCTACTTGGTCTTCTGTGTATGCAGATAATAATTATTCATAATTGTGCGTTATAATATTGTCTCTCCTGTGCCCCAAATTCTTAGTCAATTTTCCCTCTGAGTACTCCCTACCATTGTGCACTTTTCCATTCTTGTGAAAATTGGAAATCTTCACTTTCCAGAATATCTGTACAATATTCTACTATAAACAAAATCACCCCAGAAACTATTTATCTTTAATAGAATAATCATTCCAATGATTCATATTTATTTAGAATGTTAAACAGCATGACCCTCAAGACTTTAGTTTCATCTTGGTAGATTTACAACATAGTATTTACCGTAATAGTTTGTTTCAATGATGCATTTGTTATTCACTGTTTCATTTCTGCTATTTACCTCTCATTAGTTAACCTGTTAAATCACAAAATGTCTGCATTTTTACACTGTAATTTATCACTGTGACTGTAATAAAAGTTAGAATGAAATCTGTTGCTAATTTCAGTCTTACCCTTTCATCTTTAATAGTTATGTTAGCAAGAATAAAAATTGAACACAGGCATCTTCAGGTTCTATGTATGTTAAATTAAGGTATGCTTAAGAAAGATGTATTTAATATCATTTGTAATATTAATTCATCTAAAGAAGAAAATATTGAGCATGTTGTTTTATCATTTATTGCATATTCTAAAACATTCTATTGAATGTTTCCAACTGATATAATAAGAGTGTTTGAACAATATTAATCAATATCTATTTTGAGTGATTTAATTTTACATTTTAAAAATAACTATTTGGGGCTGGAGAGATGGCTCAGCCGTTAAAGACTAGGCTCACAACCCAAAATAAAAATAACTATTTCAATCTTTAAAAAAAAAAAAAGAGTCTTGTTAACTTTGGGTTAAGCAGTGAGTGCAAAGGCAGAGCAGAGAAGAGTCCCTCCGAGTCAGGGAGACTGCTGCACTGCTCAGTTCACCTCACCAGTGTCTCTGAGTCTGTGTCCATTGTAAAGTACCATTATAAAGCCATAGTTCAAAGACAAAAAAAAAAAAAAAAAAAAAGGAAACTGGAAAGACCCTAAAGTAATATAACTCCTCAAGTTCAGGCTTTGACACAATTTAGTCTTTGCTATTAAAAACTACACCAATGTGTGTCTGACTGGCAGGCAGATGCCTCTTTGAAAGCCGCTCTGGATGAACCTAGAGAACATCAGTACCCACCCCTTCAGTCACTGCTCTGTTCTTTACCTGGAAAAGGATTTAAGTCAACAAACAGGGGAATCACATCTGACACTCACTGATATTCTCCTTGAGTGTTCTTAAATACAACACAAGCCTCAATTGAGCTACCAGTGGATGGCATATGGAGCTTGCATGTGTGTAAGGACCATGGAGTACAAGGCACTTCTATGAATTAGTGATCTGGCCCATTCTCCAAGAACAAAGGCTGTGTCAGTGGCAGGAAGCAGCCCCATTTTTGTTTCCAGATGTCCTTGGAAATAGTTCCCTTAAGTATACAATGTGGCAACTGGTCAAAGATCAGAAAAAAGTCTTTAAAAAATTAAAATTAGTGTATACACAAGTAGAAAAACAGAAGCAGAAGCATCATTCACCTAAAGGTGACCTCAGTTTGAATAAATTCTTCTGAAGGCTGTGGCAGCCAGAGTGTGAACAAAGTGAGATATTCTTTCTCTCAAGTAACAGTGCACCTGACTCGAGTGCCGAAGCCTCACTCCTTCCTGCTCACTCCCTTGGTGGCAGGGAGGACAGTTCAGCTATAGCCCAACTGGTTATAGGTTTGGCCCTTCACCATGCCCCGTGGACATTTTTTTTTTTATAAATACTTTATTTTTTTTTCTTCAAGTTACATCTCAGTCACAAACCCCTCCCTATCCCGCCCTTCCACCCTCTTCCCCCCAGAAGTTTCCCCTTTCAGTCCAACAGATGGTTCCTTCTCTTATAACAGTAAGTATTATACAAAACAACAGATATAAATATGCCACATTTATGAGAGTTAAATGGCCCAGTATACCTTCCCAATGTCCAGTTTATACATATTTGGCCCCTGACTTTAACATTGGTGGTGCACGCCGGTAGGATTTGCTGAAGGAGGCAGAGGCAGGAGGATCACGAGCCCGTGGACATTTTTAGCAAATACTACAACTGACTAGTTGCAGCCGCAATCAGTTCTTGAAAAGTATTTTCGAAACAGTGTTTTAAGTCAGTGTGTCACCACCAGCACACTCTTCTCATCCCTGGAAATCGGGTTTATTTTTTCTGGCACAACAGCATCTAGCTTTTTAGGACAAGAAATAATGTGATTGAGGTCAACCCAGGGAGCAGCTGCTTCAGTCACCACATGAAAAAGATGATCCCTAAAGAGTTTCAGGAGATACCAGTCTCCAGTCTCTGACTAAGTGAAATCCTTCTGGACCTCTGGCCTCTCCTTGATTGTTCCCAATTTCACTAGAAGCCTAAACAACCTTCCATTTTGAACCTCCTTAGCAAGGTCATCCTTGATGACATAATTTCTCATTTGAGCAACATCCAACTGAGTATAAAACAGAGCACCAATCATGGGCATGATGTCATTCACACTCCACATCCTGTTTTGGTCGCTCAACAAGTACAGGATGAGGTTCTTCAGGTCAGAGGAGTAGTTGATTGTTACCAACTCCATGGCTTTCTGTAAATTCTCTCGCTGAATTACTGCCAAAGACATGCACACCATAGCCAACACAACTTTTCCTAGTGACTTCAGGTCTGCTTGATGGTATTGAGCCATTAATGCCAAAGGATTATTGTTTTGACTATTAGCAAATGTTAAAACACCAAAAACTTCTACATAATTTATTCATAACCTTGTTTTGCCAGTCATCAGAATCTTCATTACTCTACATTCTATTACTCTACATGCCAAACCTGTTGTATGAACGGTGTGTAGAGCAGAACTCAGCAGGACAATATTCGCTCAAATGAGAGACTCTGCTAACAGTCCAGCATGCTGGTCCCACTTTCTCTTTGTGAAGTAGGCACCAGCAGTAGGGTCATGAAAGTGTCTGCTCATCAAAGTCTCTCCTCCAGCATGGAAGTCATATATGAATGCAAGGGAGGGTTCGGCAAATGCATTAGCGGTAAATACTTCACGAAGAGTTACGATATCTGAGTGCTGAATTTTTTCTCCACATATCAACCAACACCATGCACTTTGTGTTAACAAGACAAAAACCATGTATCCTCCAAAGGCAATATGACAGATCATCTTTGCCATTTACAGCTTTGTAGCAATATGTGATACACCCAAAATTACTTGATTTCTGTACCTGGTTGTGGGTGGCAGTGGTTCTAGAGGGAATAGGCTATGGTAGCTGTCAACTTCTGTGGGGACTGCTAGCGTATCTGCTGGATCAGTTTGAGCCATTGTTATTAAATGTCTGTTGCTCAGCTCCTGTTGGAGCTCGTTAGCCACAAAGAAGGGAAGTGTATTTGCTTTTATTGCATGTAAGCAACATGTAGAGGATACATATGATACTTTGGAAATACCATTCCAGCCAAAGTTGCTGGAGTTGATTCAGTTTTGTAGTCTTCTCAAGTGATAGTAATGGCTATTTCAGCAAACACAGTCAGGTTGTTTCATACAACCTGACTTAACATACAATCTGGAGGTCCTTAGTGTAGTTTAAAGCAACAGAAAAACCCCTAGCTATTGACATGTCTTGGTTCTCCTCATACTGGCAGCAGATAAGAGAGCCAATGGCCTGCAGTTCTATAACATTGCAACAGCATGCACAGATAATAGCACCGCCATTTTTGTTCCAAGTTTATGGTCATCACAATCTCCTTTGTACATTTCTACTGTGCAAATATTAAAAGGCTAAAACCTACATTTGGCTAAACTTCACATACATATAGGAGCTAAACTTCTAAATGTAGGAGAACATCACAGGAATTCTTTAGTTGTTAAAGCTGGAGAAATATAAAAATGAGAAATCCTAAATGTCATGTTTCACAGAACCCTCAATCCATCACAGGAGCCATATGGAATTATACTTATGTTACAGACATAGGGGAAAAGGCTTGGGAGAGAACAGCACTCCCAGAAACATGATGGGCAAGGGTTGGTACTAGCATGGAGTCTGAGAGTGAGGCTCCATTAGAATGACTTCTCTCAGTTGACCTTAGCTCCATGTTGAGGCCTGAAAAAAATCTATGTACCCAGCCATAGTGGCTGCCTAGAAAATACAGAAACACCTGACTATATTAAGGAGAGGAGCTGGAATGTGTGGTGGCCAGGAAAAGAGTTGTAGAATTGTAGTGAGTAAATTTCTTGTGTTGTGGCAAAACTTCTCTCTTGTCATGACTGAGTTCTAGGCTCACAGATCTATCCACATATGATATATCCTGCCTCAAAGACATGGAGACACTAATGAGTCTAAAATGATAAATTTGTTCTCTAATACTGCCTACTATGCCTTCTCTGTCTTAATAAAGGCACTTGTGCTTGTTGATCCAATGACTCCACCAGCCATCTTTCCCTCTCCCAACTCCATAAGTAAGTCTTGTTAATCCTACTCTAATTCATAGCTGCTGGAAGCTCTTTCCTTCCAGCAAGCCCAGGCATCATTATCTCTTATTTCTGTTAAAGAATCAGTCTTAGAGTCTTCACTTTGTCTCCTTTGCAAACCTCAAAGCATTTTCCTTTGATGGCAAAAATTATTTCATAAAAGACTTTCAAGTTTGTATAGCTGCTATGGTTAAAATACTCAACACCACCATGCTTGGATTGGAATGTTTCCTACAGGCTTGTGTGGCACTGTTTGGGGACATTGTGGAAACTTTTGGAAATGATGCCTAGTTGCCAAACATAGAGCTAAAAGGGTGGGATTATTGGGGTATACCCATTCCTTTTCAGCCTGAAGTCCCTGCTTCCTGATATGCAGAGGAAAGAGATAGTCTTGGTGGTCCTGTCCTTATCACCGGCACACAGAGGGAACCCAGTGTTTGTTGAAGAAATGAATAAAAGAAAGAAAATAGATGGTGTTAGGCATCAGACATATTATGACAGATTGTTGGCTCTGTAGGGAAGAAGCCTGAGTTAAGACATGATAGAAACTGTAAGACTCTGAATGGAAGTGAAAAATGGTTGCACAATCTGCTCACTGCATCTGAAAATACTGGGCTAGGGCTCCTGTTAAGAACTCAGAGAAGTGATTTCAGGGCATAATTCCATGGGACTCAATTACCCAATTCATTATCTATGGAAGTGTATGAATGAACAGGAGTGAGTATCAAAAGATTCTGGACCACTTTCCAAATGCTGGTGTTATAAGAAGTTGTCCAATGAACCCTGGATACTAAAAACAAACAAATGAATGAACAAATAAACCAACAAAAACCTTACAGGGAAGAATAGGGAATATGTACTATGTATGGCTCCCTTTTCCTTCTTAGTCTCTGGACTTAATTCAGGATGAGCCAAAGCAGTCACCACTCCTACTGTTAAACAAAGATCTGTTACTCACTGCTCAGTCTGTTGAGTCATTCTTGTTCCACTGGGGAGAAAACAATGCCCAGAGCATAAGTGGCTCTGTATCCCATATTGCTGGGGGGAATGATGTGCAAATGTTACCACAGCCCTCAACATAAATTAATATTCAACATTCCAAACCCTAAGGAAGATGTCCAAATGGAGAAAGTTGCAAAGCATTTACTTATCACTCCTTTACCCTGTTAGGTGATCCATACCCAGGCTCCATAATGGCTTCCTAGAACTCCCAAATGGGTAGAATCCCTTTAGAAAAAAAGAAAGCTGATAAGTAATTAATATGTTAGCATGAATTAGCTAATGATCCTACAGGGAAACTTCTAACCTCTGTGAGGATATTTTTTTTCTTTTTTCTTTTCTTGACCAGAGGCCTTCCCCTCCCCCCAAGTCCCAGATTCCCCTTCTGGGTCTAATGGCTAATGAGCACATGTGGGTAGCAAGCTCAATAGGATTGACTGATGTATTGATTTATGGGAGCAAAGCTAAGCTTAATCTTTCTTTGCAGCTGCTCCATTCCTCACATATCTCTAGAGAAGCCTATCTGGCTTGGCCCAGCATCCCCACATCACCCACTCCCTCGAACCAGGACTTCTTGAGAGTTTGGTTTGAAGTTAACCAGTTGACAGAGAAGCATCTTGAGGCCCTAGAAAGGAAGAGACAAATCTGCAGCTAGTGAGGTAGGAATATTCATGTTACACAAAGGGAAAACTGACCAAAGGCTTTCCCCTGCCAGAATGGTGCAGTGGAAAGTGACCTTAGGCTTTTGGAGAACGGACAGTCAAGGTGGTACCTCGCACCCCACCTCTCTGGATTAAGCTATCCTGAAGCTGTGAGGCTTCAGAGGCACTCAGCTGATGGTGGGAGAAACTTGACATAGGGCTCAGATTCCAGCTTCACAGCCATGTATGGTCGCCTCTCACCAGGACTGTTTGTCTTATGCCCTCACTGGACACCACACGTTTAGTTCTGTCAACTGAAATTCACAAACAGATGCATTGCCAGGACTCATTGACCAGTTGGACCTGGGGCTTTCTCTGCCAGGTGAGGGGCTATGGACGTGAGCAGCTGTTTCTACCAAAAAGACTGAGAGAGTACTTCAGACCGGCAGGACTGTCTCTCAGGAAAGCCTTTGATTTGTTCTATGTCTTTTCAGATGATCCCATGAGGACTAAAGCATAGAAGCAGGGACACAAGGGACTTCACATAAAGGAGGAATGGCTGTATTAGGCACATAGTGAGCTGCCCATCACTAGGAACATTCATGAAGAGGCTGAGGGATTTGCGTAGGAGATAAGAAGTGCTTAAGCATCTGGGGAGAGACCCCACCACTGCCACCTGTTTGGCTCAGAGCAGGAAGAACCACCTTTGAACAGGAAGCCAAGTATCAAATCATTAGCTATTCAAGTATATAAGGAAACCACCATAGAAATCCCAGAATCAGCTTTTTAGTACTGAGCTAAGTGTGATTTTGGAGTTTTCTTTGTAAATATCTGCCATGGCTGATTTCAGTTGTCAGCTTGACTGTGTTTGGAGAAACACAGGAAGTATAGCTCTGGACATGTCTACAAGAATGTTTTCCAGGGAGATGTAACTGAGGGAAGACCCACCCTGAATGTGGGTAACTCTCCTATGGACTACATGATAAGAAGCTCCAGTATCCGTTTCTCTCTGCAACTTGACTGAGGAAATATGACCATGTTCCTCCTCCTTCCACATCATTCCTGACATGATCACTAAACCCCCAGTGAGCCAGACAAATACTCCCTCCCCTAAATTGCTTCTGTCAGGTATCTGGTAAAACAAAAAATGCAACCAACCTAATAACTACTATTAGTGTAAATTTTTATAATTGTATTTTTTCTCAGTTTCTCTCTTAACCTGGCTATCACCCAAATAATTGAGACTCTATTATGTTATTTATTAAATAAGCTTCACAACACAATAACTGAACAGCAATTGCTCTATTCTTATTCACCCCCAAGCTAATCTGGCTTCCTCCCAGTGTAAATCTCAGAGATACTTGCATTTTGTGGTTTTCCTTCTTCAGCAGGCTCACTCCTGATGTCTCCTGGACTTTTGCCCCTGGATGAATCTCCTACCTCCTCTCTCTAAGTCCTCCTCCCTTGGAGGGCAAGAAATCCAGCCTTATTCTCTCCTCTGCTCAGTGATTGGCTGTAAGCTGCTTTATTGGCACATCAGGGGACAATTGGGGAGAAGTGTTCACAAAACATTGAAACAGGAGATTCTCAGAGCAAGATCTGCAACCAGATATTGGAAGTACAGAAATCAGAACTTGAATTACATAATAACCTTATGCCTAAAAACTACAAAGACAGGAACCACAGTGCCTAAATAGGAAGAACTCCCTTCATTTAATACCTTCCATTCTTTATGCTTGCTTATCCCCATACTTTAATCACACATGGCTACTCAACATTTGGTACATGTCTAATACATGTTAAAACTGACTATAAATATATAATATATGGCCATTCAAAGATGTAGTAAAATTAAAATTTATTATTTATGTTTTTATACCAGTATTGAGATGACGCTATTTTGATGCATTGGGTTATAGAAAAGATAAATAACATTAATTCTACCCATTTATTTTCCTTTATTTAAAGCATAAGAGAACTTAAAATCGCATATGTGGCTCATCAGTGTTGCCTATTCACAGCTACACGAGGTAGGTGCTACCATTGATTCCATTTTATTTTATTCATGAAGGCATTCAAGTTTAGAAAGCTTAGATAGCTCCCAAAGCCATGCAGACAGTAAACTGCTGACTGGGATTTGAACCTGGGCCCCTGTTTTCTGCCCATGTTCCCCTGACATTATGTTGCTGTGATGCCATCCTCTTCAGGGCCATGGTGTTTCACTGTAAAGTGCTGATGAAAGGAATGGGAAACATTATGAAGGAAATGTTGACAATAGCCCATTTACATTATTGCAAATGCAGACCACTGTACAAGTGTGTGTCATTGGAGGGGAATGGGCTGCGAATTTGGCTCCAGGTGAGATTTGGTGTGCATGTGACTCCTGGTAACCTGAAAATATCAGAGCAGGAGATGCATGCAGTCCCTCCATTGAGCCATGGTTGGCCTGAGCCCTGGACGGGGATTTCAGCTGGGGCAGGACTCTTTCTTTCTCATCAACAGCCTTATAGTAAAGATTTCCTGTTGGGAATGCAAGCTGGGCCACTGAGGTTACAGGAGAAGGAGGAAAGTTATTAGGTATCATGGGGAGAATCTTGTACCTGTGCAGCTTCCCACCCTTGCCCCAGTTCCTGAATAATGAATGACTCAGAGGCTTATTTAGTTATGAATATATGCCTATGCCATAATCTTTGGCTTGTTACCTGAGTAGTTCGTATAACTAAATAAGTCATTTATTCTATTCTATGTCTTCCACAGGGCTAGTTACCTCTCCTCAGTTTCATGTGTCTGACTTCCTCAGAGTCTACCTGGAATCTCTCCATGCCTCACTACCTTCCAGAGTTCCAATCTTTCTCTGGGAACTCCCACCTTCTTTTTCCTGCTGTTTGCTAATAAACCCATCAGCTTAGTTATTGACAAGTGATGCTTCACACAGTGCACAAGAGATTATCCCTATAGAATTTCAGGAAAGCTTGATTCTGACTCAGCAAAACTGACTCATATAAACAACAGCCTATATGTGAAAGCATCCCACTCATATAAACAATCATCCTGTGTGTGAAATCATCCCACTGGAGTCTGAAAACTGTCTCACTTTCCTTTTCTAGCCAGGATTGCTAGGGTGGGCATGTTTGGACAGGGTGCCTCACATGTTCTGATTCATGTAAAGTGCTTTCTTCTGGTTCTTCCCCTAATGCCTTCTTACAAGAGAGATGAGTGCTTCTTTTGGCCTTGTTTTTGCCATAAATGTCTCTAAGCCAGGCTCACTGGGTTCCATGGTGCATGTTAGACACTTGGGGGTCTGAACCTCCTGAAGACTTCTCTCAAGGGATGACCTCCTTCTCTGCTGGCACTTGACAGTACTTCTTCAGTTCTGAGCTAAATATGTAAAACTCTCACGCACTGAATGATATTGAGTTGAGAAGATTCATGAGAATCCAGGTAAGCGGGCTGTACAGAGTCAGCTGAGGAAAAAGAGAAGCCATGGTAATGATTTTGCAAGCCTGAAGGGAAGGAGTTGGAAGGAGCTGATTGACTTATAATTATATTGCCTAAGGACCCTGGGGCTCATGACTGCAGAAAATGATTTGAGTTTTCCATAGCCCTAGAACAACAACAAAACCCCAAGGCCCAAGGCTCCAAAGCAAGTTGGCTTGTAGTCACTTCTGGGTCACCTAGGAGGGGGGTGGGGCATGTGGAAGGGGAATATTGACTGTCATAGGAGGCTCTGAGCTACAGATGGGGCATTTTGGGGGACTGTCTACTTAGGATGTGCAAGAAGGGGTGGGCAAGCAGATCAGTTAGGAGAAAAGATTTCATAAACAAGTATGAAAAAAAATGAGAGTCCCAGAATAGTATGGCAGTGGCCAGTGGTTGTGACAGCCAGACCCACATCCATCAAATTCAATATTGATGCTCTGAATTTGGAGTCTGGAAAAAACCTTCCAGAACCTACTGAGGGAATGTGGGTATTGTCTTTGATGGCAACCTTGGAAGGTTACAGCAGTACCTACTTTAGCACCTCCTGCCTGCTGGACGTTCAAATCCACCTTGACCTCTTTCTGCTAATCAGTGAGTAAGAGTGAGGGTGATCCATCAGGAGTCAGAAATGAGGTGAAGGAAGCTGAGAGGTGGTCTTTGGGCACAGGTAGCTGTGTGAAACTCTCCTTGGCTGTTTGCTGTAATGTATGACTATTTCATGGAACAAGAATTGCTGTCCAGGAGATAACACCCACTTTCCACTAGCCCCAAGAATTCCACCATAATGTTTGCCAGGTATTTAACCATGGAGGTAAATTAATAAACTTGAAGGTTTTATTTACTTTTGAAGGTCACACTATGAATCACTTGTGAAAGAAATGCTCCACAGCAATGAAGGGGGGGATGTCTTTGCACCTAGCCTTTCAAAGATCTTTGACTGCGTTGCCTCTGATCTGAGTCTGCGACAGAAGACACTCACTGCTGATGCATGTCCTTGTTCAGAATCGCCCTTCCATGGCACCATGGGTGAAATAAGCCATTGCTAGTTTTCATGGCTGTGACTAACTGCCTGACAAGAGCATCCTAAGGAGGAACGATTTATTCTAGATCATAGTTTTAGTTCATACGATTCTTTGTGGATGGGACTCATGGAGGCGGGAGAATGAGGCAACTGGTCACACTGCTTCCCTCGTCAGAAAGCAGGCAGAGCTGTATGCTGGTGCATGACCCACTTTTTCCTGTTTCTTTTCTTTATTCAGTCTGGAATCCCAACCCCTGTGATGCCATTACCTGCATTCAGGGTAGATTTTCTCTCCACAGTTAAACAACTCTGCACATGCCCTTGAAGACATGTCCAAGGTATGTTTCCTAGGTGGTCCTAAAAAATCCAGTTCAGTTGTTAATGAAGACCATCACACCCATTGAATGAGGTCAGTTCAACAAGAAAAACACATATCTCCTTGCTGTGATTTGGGTAAGTGTCCCTCAAAGAGCCCAGTGTTATAGGCTTGGTATTCAGGATGCTGCCATTGGAAGGTGGTATAACATTTAGGAAGTGCAGCCCAACAACCAGTCGCTGAGTAACTGGCAGTAGATTTTCAAAAGGGATTGTGAAACATTGGTGACTTCCCCTTTTTGGAGACCTTATCATCTCCTATTTTTCATTTGATTCCTGGCCAAGATGAGCAGTCCATTGTTCTGCTTTGAACTCCATCATGCATTTCTATACTTTGACCCAGGTACTAGAGACTGAAAGCCCAAATTTTGATTGAAATGTCCCAAATTGTGAACCTTTTTTTTTTCTTTGTAAGTTAAATATCTCAGGTGCTTTGTTATATTAATGAGAGCTAAGACATTTCTCTAGTGGGAGGCGGCACAACATTTTAGATATAATAGAGGAACTTTTAGAGTTCTGGAAAAGAACTAAACAAAGATAATCATTTAGCAACATTAGAAGAATCAAAATAGTACTGATAACTTAGAAACTCAATGCAAGATGCCCAAACAGCAATTGGAAGAGTGAAGGGGCTGTACAAAGTCCAGTTGGGGAGAGATAGAAGCCTAAGAATAAAACTAGTTAGCGTCTCCCCTATGCCACCTCTTCCTCAGAGCAGTATGGAAAACAAAACCTCCACAGCTCCAGGCCTGTCACAGTGTTAGCAAGGGAAGTCAGAGCAGGTCACAGTATTTCTAATTCAGATTAATGACCCCATTGAGCCCTGTCTCCTTAGCAGGAAATTACAAAGCTCAGGAAGAAGTGAAGAGCAATTCCTAATGCGCAGTGCCAGCTGTTGACAGTTGTGCTCGGTAAAAGGGAAGACATTGCTTAGATATTAAATAATCGGGTGTGACTTATTTATAGGATAAAGTGTTTTCCATGATGGGGAATCCCTTTTATAAAGCCAACTGGTTACATATTCATATATTTGATGGACAGGAGAACTAACTTTTGCCCATTTTGTGTTTGTCTCAGCTCTGAGGTGCAGTTTGCGCCAAACCTGATGGATGTGTGTGAATTTCTGATACTTTGCTATTGACTCTACCTCTATTCTGCACATTATCATCTCTCCTACTAAGACTTGGTTTTACACTTTCCACTCTACACCTTTACTTTTTCAGGAAACTTATTTAATTTGAAGACTGAGCTCTTCACCGGTTTGCCTCTAGCCACTAACACCCTGCCTAGTCTTGCTTATGGTCTCTTTGCCTCTGTCTCTCACATACACAAGATTTTATTTGATGCACATAGACTATGTGTAAAGGATAAATTCACTTTTGTATTCATGTAAATTCTATTCTTCCTTCATATTCACCTTTGGGACCAAACATAACAATTCTACCTTCACCAAAGTCGGCTTTCTCATCCGTTTCCACACTTGTTATAAGCTCGAATTATATTTTTGTTTGGGAGCAGAACAGTTACTTTGAATAAAAAATACAGGAAGTCCAGTCTCTGGGCATGTCCAAGAAACCTTGCCCTGCAAAGCTGCATTCTGTGTTGCATTGTTTAGATGCATCTCTGCCCAGTCTTTAGCATGCATCAAGAGATGCTGTCAGACATTAGGAACTAATGCATCACAAGTTGTTCCCACACCCAGACATACACTAGAAAGCCCTGGGGAACTTACTAAAACACAGATTGCTCCTGACTCAATTCCTAGTATGGCCCCCTGTTCTCTCTCCAGCAACCAGTCTTCTTGCTTTTCCTCCAATATAATGAACATTTTCCTACCTCAGCACTTTTGCACCTGCTATTGTCTTTGTAACTTTACTACACTGGCTTGATCCTTTGCCCTAGTTAGGCCTCTACTCCTATAGAGATGATCTCCTCAGAGAATAAATGAGCTAGCTAAAATCTCATCACTCCACCTCACCTACTGGGTCCCTGGATCACTTGTTTTATTATACATTTATGGTTTTCTGTCTCATAACCCTCCTATGCAGGGAGCTTGTGAGGACCTACATGATACCTGGCCTGGATCCTGCCTCATCCTCCAAGCTAGAAAGATAAAACATGCACAGTAAGCACTCGGGTAGTATCTGTTGAGTCTGGAGATAAAGGATGGATTGGAAATGCTGTTGTAATAACAGATAGGTTTATTCCAAAATAATGGTCCTTAAAATATGGTCCCTGGGCCAGCATTTGTGACGTCACTTGAGAATTTGTTAGAAACTCACAGTCTTTGGCTTCATATGAGGTTCTTCTGGTTTAGAAGCTGGACTGGAGCAGTGCATGTTTTTGACCGTCCCCTCCAGTCAAGTCTGGTCGTCTCTAAGGCTTAGGAACTGTGAGCTTTATCTCTTGTTTCTGTTTCTATTGGCAAATATCAAAACAAACAAACTAACTAACTAACTAACTAACTAACTAACTAACTAACTAACTAACTAGCCAACCAACCAACCAACCAACCAACCAACCAACCAACCAACTAACTAACTAACTGACTGACTGACTAACTAACACCACCAAAGCTCACAACTTCTACTGTCCCTATTACCACCACCACAACAACAACAATCAGTGGTGCTCATGTTTGACCTTCACATAGACCTTAGTCTGTTCAAGATTGTTCAGTGTTCAGTACGTCAGGGACAGGGCTTATCCTGTGGTCCTTAGGTATCTGGGAAGAAATGGGATACTTTGGGGTGGCAGGTTTATTTTGCAATATTTCTTGAGTAGCATTTTGTTGTTGTTGTTCCAAGTAACATAAGGAGAAAGAAAATTTATACTCTTTTGTTTAGAATTAGTGCAATATATATGTATATATATATATATATATATATATATATATATATATATTTAAGTCATATATATATATGACATTGGGTCAAGGTACTTTTAGGTCAGTCAATTTTTAAAATGTTATTCCTATTGTTTTTTATGCTTTCCCAGGTGCATTAAGATGTGATATGTGTGTGGGCCTGGGTGCCACTGCTGGAATGTGGAGGTCAGAGGACGGCCCTGTGCAGTTGGTTCTCTCTACTCACCTACTCATGGACTCTGGGGGTCTCAGTCATGTTGGCTAAGCAATAAGCGCCTTTGCCTGAAGGGCCATTGCAGTCAGCATCAGTCTGAGGCCAGTTAATCTACACTCAAGCAGGTAGAAATATATTTAAGAACATGGGCTTGAAAGCTAGGTTTGGGCTGGATAGACTCCTAATTGAGGCAATGATGCCTGCTTTAGAGGATTTATAGCACAGGTACACAGAGAGTATTGAAAGTATCTGTTACTAATTGGTGTGTGGTAGGATTTGTTTACACTGATGTGTGTGTGTGCATGCATCAGTGTAAACTGTTAACATGGAGGGAAGGCAGTGTTCAGTGAAGATTACAGATGAGGACAGTGGGTAGTTCAGAACAAAAGTCTCAGTACAGTCTGGAAACTGTCAGAACTAATTCCTGGACCTTACCCAGATGTACTCCAAGAGGACAAGGTGGAGTTAGCAATTGGTGGAACAGGTGATTGTGATACATGCTCAAGTTCCTGCTTCAAAATTTCACACACACACACACACACACACACACACACACACACACACACACAC
>CAJQZJ010032961.1:158713-200391 GCA_907164525.1 Lophiomys imhausi
TGTGTGTGTGTGTGTGTGTGTGTGTGTGTGTGTGTGTGTGTGTGTGTATGTCTGTAGAGGCCAGAAGAGAGTGTTAGACCTTGGAGCTAGAGTTACAGCCAGTTGTGTGGCATCTGATGTGAGTGCTAAGAATTGAATCCAAGTCCTCTGGAAGAGTAGTACATGCTCTCTTAACTATTGAAGCATCTTTCTAGCATCTTATTTATTTTATATATTGGAATTTTATATGCAATTTTGTTTGAAGCAAAGTATTGGCACTTAAAAACCACATTTGAATAGTTTTTGCAAATGATGCCTGGACAGGGACCACTTTAATACAATTACTCTGCACATTCAGTTATAATTATCTTTTGAAAGAGTAAAGTATAGTTGCAATAAATAGATACACATAGGAAATATGATGATAATGGTTCTAAAAAGACCTAATTCCTATTCTCTAGTTAACATTTCTCCATTTCTCCATTATAGACAGAGTTATTTAGGATGAACAGTGTGGGTGGTTATCATATTCATAGCTCTGCTTGCTCAGCTCCTTGACCTACCTGATTCTGGTGATACAGTCATTAGTTCCAAATGGGAAGTCCCTCTCAAGTGTTTTAGGGCTGATTGGAATCCATACTCCTTTCTCTATTATTTCACCAATGGATGTTTTGAAGTCTTTTAACAGTTATTGTCTGTTCTTTCCCCTTGTCCCTTGTCATTAATACACTGCTTATACCATACACCACCTAAGTTATTAGTTTTCTTTTGTTGCTGCATTGTTTATAATAGCAAAATAAAACAAAGACAAAACCCCTAAAGTCAGGGGCTGGAAATGTAGCTCAGTTGGTCCTAGCATGCATGAAGTCCTGAGTCTGATCCCTAGCATTAGATAAACTGGGCATAGTGGCGCATGCCTGTTACCCTAGCATTCAAGAAGAAGACACAGGAGGATTAGTAGTTAAAAATCATCCCAAATAACATAGTTCAAGGTCAATACTTGTGCTACATTAGATTCTGTCTCCAGCAAAGACAAAACCCAAGCTACAAAACCAAAATAGGGGACATAACCTGGATACCTACAGGTAATGAATGACTGGTAATAATAAATTGTTCAAGAATGATTAAGTTGGTCAACCGGAGCCTACCTGAGTTTCTCCTTAGAATTAGGAAAATGGCTGCCCTCCTCTCACTGAATTCAGTAGATGTTAGGATGAGGCAAATTTAGAGCTGGAAATGACCCTCAGCTACCACAGAGAAAGAGCTGAGAAAGAAAGATAGAGTTATGGACTCTCTGCACCCCTGAATTCATCAATTCAGAGTCAGTTTGCTGTTTCAACTTCTAACTGGGTTATCATCATCATCATCTTCAGCAGCATCATTACCATCATCGTATCACCATCATCATTATCATCGCCATCATCATCATCATCATCATCATCATCATCAGCAGAACCATCATCATGACTGTCATCATTTTCATTAATTGTATCATGTAATAGTATTTAGTTTTTTCAGTAAATGCACATAAAATGTTTGTAACCTACATAAGTATGAGACCAGATACAATGATATGGTACTATTTTATATGATTTAGGGTCTAATGAATTAAGATAGTAAAAAAAGAAAACTGTGGCCATATTTGTTTCTAATCACTAAATTCATTTGAATTAAACAAAGCAAAGGGAAGGACACTATCAGGATATTTATCTCTCACTGAAAACATGTGTTTGTGTAGTCGCAATTTTGTTTTTGAATGAGGATACATACCACATGCTGTTACTTACAGTTCTCAAAGAATGAATAGAAAACTGATGACTTATGTGGTGTCTATCAAAAGAGTGTCTTAAGTGCAAGTGTGGGCACTGATAATAACTGCTAAACATCTTCAGAAGATTCTTTTATGAGGAAATGAGAAGTCAGGATAAGAATCATCTTGCTTGGGTAGAGAGAGAAGGAAATTTCTAGATCATTAGGGAAATGACTATACAAGGACTAAAAATACAAAAGTTACAGTAGACTAGATATTGCAGGAAGATTGCTAATTTAATAAAGTGATGGACATTGAGTCTAGGCTGGGAAGCCAACTTGGCTCCTACACTACAGCATGGCAAACCTTGGTTGGTAGCAGAGGAACATGGTGCTGGCTTGGCCTCTGTTATCACTGGTGAGTTCATCTACCCTGTAGCTTGCCTTGGATTTGAACCAGTTTCTTAGGCTTCCCTGGACTGAAGACCAATGGCTCTCTAGGACTCTGCCAGGCTTTCAGCTCAGACTAGGACTGTTGTGATAATCAGTCTAGTAGAGTGATTAATTACCATGCTATTGGCTTTTCAGTGTGAGGCAGTAATTGCTGGACTACTCAGAATATATCTGTGCAGTAGACTAATAAACCCTTTTTAATTACATATTCATTCTGTCTATCCTGTTCCTCTAAATTAATACAAATTATAAAGGGATAGGGGAGTTGAGTGAGATATGATAACAAATTCTTGTACTGATAAATATAATATATACCTGATGTGGCTTTCCTGTGCTTCTGAAAGTACTGGCAAATCTAGTTCTTCAAATTTCTGCTTTCTTTACAGTGGAAGGAAAGTTCCCATTTCATCAGGCTTCCATCATGCACATGAGAGTCACAGGATAACAGCTACCATGGAGGAGAGTTGGGTTAATGTCAGCTCCATTTTCTGAATGTTCTGTTAGTTCTCTAAGGTGGCAGCTATGGCTGTGACAGTGCCTCACACCATGACTAGAATGGTCCTCATCTAGCACAAGACCTGAGCAAGGCCAAACCAACCTAAAGAATAGGCATCATTTGGTCTGTGCTCCAAAGTCTATTTATAGTATTCTAAAAGGGAGGGTGTGGTGAAGATTATGCAGATTATGGAGATTAATATCAATAAACTCATCTGTACTGTGTCAGAAAGCAGTCTGCACAAAGCTGAGCGTATGTGTGGAGTGATCTTCTGTAGCCAGACTTTGGGCTACTTTGTGGTTTCCTTTTCTACCACCCTTCTCCACACTTATTCCACCCTTCCAAGCCCCCAGCACTAGGTAGGAGAGAAAAAAGATTAGAGGGGAAAGGTGGTCTATATTAATAGACTACTTCTTTCTGATTAGGGGTATTGAGTTCCCTTGGGTAAGTTTGTTCTTCAATGTCAGGATACTCAATTTCCTCTAATAATCTGTTTGTGTGTGACCACTTGACAAACAGAAAACAACTGAGACAACAGAAACCAGCAACCAGCAGCAGCAGCTGCAGAAGGAGCAGGAGCTGCCACCTCTCTCAGAGCATTAATATACCCTTTCAAGAGGCTTCAGAATTCCAAATGTCATACACTTTCAGAAACTGCCTACAGCTGGCACAATCATGCCCCTGCCAGAGCATGAGGCACATCATAGCCAGTTGCTGTGGCCAATCTGAAGCAGCTCCATATCTCATACCTTGTATTAAAACAAACACATATTCTCATAACAATTCTGTGTTTTTAAAGAAACCAAATCCTCACTACATTTCCTCCTTTTTAAACAATTAATTGTGCTGTGCTTAGTGAGAAATTATAAATAAAGACATTTTTAATGAACTAAATGCTTTTTGCATCAGTGTCCAAGGTTTTCTGGAGACCTATCCTGCTCAGTTATAATCGCTATCAATTTTGACAAAATCCAAAGCTTTTCATTTCCTGTGGAAATATAAACTAATCTGTGTCCCCAATGCAAAACTTTTGCAGGCTTCCATTGTGATGTTAACACATCCTTATTGTACATAGGCCAATTTAATTCCATCATTTTTCCCCTATAACCTGGTGACTCTTCTCTGCTCTTGTCTGAAGTGGCTTGTACTTTTTGTTGTGGGACTTCGAGCCAGGTGCCCAAAACTGTTTCCCAATGGTATGAAATTTTCTTGGATATCTTTCTTGGACCTAAACTCATTGGTCTGTTGGAGGTTGGCCTGGAGCTGCTATGTATTCAAATGCCAATAACTGGCCCCAAGAACTGCTTACTGTCCCACAAGCAGATTCTCACATACACCAAATGACCTTGTATAAACTTTGCTTGCCAATCTTCTCTGACAGGTTAAATAAAAGTCGCTGATATGCTGTAACTGGGCAGAAGAGAGGAAGGTGGAGATAAAGTTCCTGGGCTTGGGGTCTCAGAGGGACCATGAGGGAGAAGAAGGAAGGAGAGGGAGAGAATAGGAGGTCTCCATTAGACGTGATGAATCAGGAACACATGACCAAGTGAAATGTTCCCTGAGGACAGACTGATGGAGCAGAAGCCACCAAAGAGTCACCAGACTGGCAAGTGATAGGCATTTATCTGGGTTTTAAGGGTGGTAATATTACTATAGATTGGAGCCTGCCCAGCGTAAGGCCTACAGCTTATTAATAAACTATAGTGTTTTTGAGTCATTTACTCAGGAACCGGAGAGGCTTAAGGGATGTAACAAATCACCAGAATAATTAATTCTTATTACACTGATCCAATGATATTCCTTGCCACAATACCTGCACACCCTGGGAAGCCTAGACAATCTATATGTTTGATATTAAGGAAAACCATTGCTCCTAGAAAAGGCTCATTCACCTTTCTGGTGGAAAGTACCATTTATCACAGTTAACACACTCAGCCTTTTGAGAACTGAGACCTTTAGCAGCTTGGTCACAGTCTTTGTAAATGACCAAATTTTCTGCAACTGAAGCACTGGGCATTTTGATATTGGGCCTTTAGCAACAGCTTGTCCTATGATATTAGCATGGTGATCATAAGACTCTGTATTGTTGTGTCCCTTATCTACTCATCTGTTGACTCTGTCCTTGCATTTAATAGTCTAATAACTCTTTTATATTTGTTACGCACATTCTCAAGCACCCACCTCTATCAACACCTGCCTCACATCAGAGTCTGACACAGCTTTCTTCATAATGGAGACTAATCTTTAGCCTTGCATAATCTTAGTAAATTAGGTGGACCTTTCTTTCCCCAGGCTTCTCAATGTTGTCCCAAGCTCTTAAAGCCACTAAGAGACATTGTTTTATAGTAGTGTCATCAAATCAAATCTGTTCTTGTAGGTCACAGTACTGCCCTTCACCCAGCAACTGGTCTTTGACAATATTCATTCCTCTTGTTCTATTTTGCTGTTCTATACTCAAGGCTTCTTCCCTCTACCACATTAACCATTGCAACTGCTGACCAGCTTCTAGCATAGTTGTTACCAGCCCCTTCCAATTTTGGGGAATAATTCTATTTTGAGTAGCCCAATTACTTAGAAATTGTTTTACATAAGGTGAATGCATGACATAGGAAACCATAGACTCTTTACATCACCTTAGATCTATCATTTCTATAGGACCCCACCCTATTTCATCATAATCATGATCCACACCATTAGCAGACATTTGCTGTATGATTATTTGGAAAATAGATGGTGATTTTATAATTGCAGGTCCCCCCTCCTTTATCTCTAGTGGTACAGTTGGTTTGAGATTAATCCTTTCTTTCAAAAGGGGCTAGCCACACTCCTGGCTCCTTACCCTGACCATGGGTTGCAGGGACTGGAAATCAAAAGTACTCAGCATTATTCAAGGCCATGATCTGCCTTGTAGTCCAGTTTGTTTCCCTCTTTCCTCCTGGGAGAACTCCCACTTTCTTGTTCAGTCATTGGGTCTGAGCCTTTTATTTCTCCCTTTTCCAGGGATACTTGCTTCCCAAGTGCTTCCATTTTCACATGCAATTTTTTCAGTTGCATAGCCAACTCTGTAACCTTCTCAGAAGAGAGAGAGATAGAGATAGAGATAGATAGAGAGAGAGAGAGCGCAGAATGAACCCTTTTGCTTTCCCATTTCAGCCATTTTTTTTGTTTGTTTGTTTCTCAGGCTCCTCCATTTCCACCTGCAATTTTTCCAATTGTTCAGCCATTCTTGAAACCTTTTCTTTTAATGTTTATTTATTACTTCAGGTTACATCTCCATCACAGTGCCCTCTTTCCACCCCTCCCAGTCCTTCCCCCCACCCTCTACCCCTTATCCCTTCCATCCCACTCCTCCAGAGTGGAGTATCCTTACATATCAGTCCCCTGCCCCAGTTCAGCAGTCATATGAGGGCCAAGAGCCTCTTCATACACTGGGGGCCTACAAGGCAGCACCAGTAGGGCAAAATGTCTCATTGACAGGAAACAAAGTCTATGTTCCTGTTCCCTTTGGTGCATTGGTTGTAGTATAGTTATTGTGTACTCTATGGCTAAAATCCGATCATAAGTGAATAGATGCCATGTACATCCTTCTGAGTCTGGGTTTGCTCACTCAGGATGAGCTTCTCTAGTTCTATCCATTTGGCTGCAAATTGCATGATTTTGTTGTTTCTGATGGCTGAGTAGTATTCCATTGTGTAGATAGATGTACCACAGTTTTTTTTAATTCATTCCTTGGTTGAGGGACATCTGGGTTGTTCCCAGTTTCTAGCTATTACAAATAAGGCTGCTATGAACATAGATGAGGAAACGTCCTGTGGTTTAGTGAGGAATCATTTGGATGTATACACAGAAGTGTGGTATGGCTGGATCTTGAGGTAGGGCTATTCTAAGTTTTCTATGATATTGAAAGACTGATTTCCATAGTGGTTGTACAAGCTTGCACTCCCACCAGCAATAGAGGAGTGTTTCCATTTCTCCAAAACCTTGCCAGCATGTGCTGTCATTTGAGTTTTTGATCTTAGCCATTCTGACAGGTGTGAGATTCTCCAAACCTTTTTTGAGACAGAATATAAGAAGAGTAAATAGAAATAAAACAGAAAACCCACCCCTGGGAGCAAAGTGCGGGATACCCTAGACCTAGTAGCTGCAATAGACCTTTGGCTGACATCTTGAAATAAAATACCCCTCCCTTCTTACCCTGCCATTTCTTTATGGCAATTGAAAGCAGATTTCCTATTCTGACTTGCCCCATGTTGGGTGCCACTTGTTGTCGGAATTTTGGATATTTTGTGGTTTCCTTTTGCTACCACCCTTTTCTACACTTATTCCACCATTACAACTCCCCAACAATAGGTAGGAGAGAAAGAAGGTTAGAGGGGAAAGGGGATGTTGATATCATTAGACTACTTCTTGCTTATTGGGGCATAGAATTCCTTGGGGCAAATTTGATCTTCACCACCAGAATATTCAATTTCTTCTACTCCTCTCTTTGTGTACAACCACTTGACAAACTGCAATAGCAACCCTGACCACCAGCAGCAGCAGCAGCCAACACCCCTCACATGTCTATACCCTCTCAAGAGTCCCCAGAATTCCAAATGTCATACACTTGCAGAACCTATCTGAAGCTGGCAAAATCATGCCAGAGCACAAAGAAATGCATAGTCAGCTGCTGTGGACAATCTGAAGCAGCCTCATATCCCACACCTTGGATTAAAACAAAAAACGTACTCCCACCACATTTATGTGGTTTTAAAGAAATCAAAATTCTCATTACAGTCTTTCTAAGACTCAGTTTTTGGGTTTGGATTGCAGGAATTGATTTATAAGATTAACTTGTAGCTCTATGCAAGGCTTGAACCTGTAATATTTTCCTTGCCTATCATCACTAGCAAGTATCATAGTATTTCCTTCTATGACAGAGTTAACCAGCACCTGCCATTCTGAAGGCCTGGATAGGGTCTGTGTAAACCCTATATGTATAAGCATAAGGCTGTTTTAATTCTTGTGTTGATGATTTTTTTTTCTTCATAGTTGCACATAGAGGGGACATTCTGGTTAACCTGAGCTAGCACAATGCAACATTTTCTCATCTTTCTAGACCTTCTATCCAAGGTCATGCAGGTTTACTTACACTGTGCTTAATATATGATGGACTATCTTTTCAAAGATTTTTTTCTTTTGTAACAGGGTCTTTCTACACAGACCAGGCCATGAGTTTGTGATCTTCATGCTCCAGCTCACTAGTGAGGAGTTAGAGAGCTTTAGGACACTGCAAAACTAAGAAATGAAGACAGATTTCTGAGGATGTTATCTCAGCCCTCGGATCTGTCTTTTCATGGAGCAAACTTACCATCTATGTAAATTTCTTGTTTTTGAGTTGAAGAAAGTCACAATTTAATTTCTGTATGGTTCTTGCTGATTGATTTGTGGTCCCAAGTGGAGTTGTCAGGAAAGAGAATAAAAAGCAGCCTTTTGTAGGATAGCAAACAATATTGATGGCAGCTTCAGGTTTGTGGATGGAATTAGGGGATACTGGGCATGTGGTAAGAACAGGATAGAGAAAAGTGAGATGAAAACTACTACACAGTGTCAGTGTGATAGGAGTTTATTAAAACCAATTGTGGGATTGTTTTTGTTTAATCCCAGGTGGGCTGCCTAAGACATGGGTATAAAGTATTAACAGTCTAGAGAGCTAGCAGGGGTGTGGCTTAACCAGCTGAGCAAGTTTAACTCTGAGAACTTGGGAGAGAGGAATAAAAAGCCAGAACCCTGAGGAGAAGGGGGCTCTACAAAGAAGGGGAAAAAAGCCAGAGCCCTGAGGAGAAGGGGCCTACAAAGAGGAAAGAGAGAAGGAGCTCCACAAAGAAGTAAAATAGAATGGGTTTTACAAAGAAGTAAGAGTTAAGAGGCTCTACAAAGAAGTAAGAGAAAAGGCTCTACATAGAAGAGAAAGGGATACAAGGTAGAAAGCGGTTGCTGCTCTCCCAGTTGTTGGAGCTCCCTCAAACTACTGCTTGTTCTTCCTGCTGCTGTCTCCTGGTTTGCTGGTCTCCTGGTTCTCTGGTTTGCTGGTTTTCTGGACTTCTAATGAGACTGGTATTACCCCCAAAAGAATCCAACGACCCTAATCATCAGGAAGTAGCTCAAAGAGACCTACATCCCTTCTCCCTCTAACCTTCTTTCTCTCCCACCTAGGATTGGAGGGTTGAAGGGAACAAGGGGTGGAAGGGAGGTTGAGGTATTAAGCACAATAAATTAAGTACAGTAATATATTGGATAATTAAAAAGATTTGTCTACAGTCCAAAGAGGCCAAATCCAGTCCTTTGGATTCCCAATTCTGGGAATTGAGCATTGTAGGGCCTTTCTCTCCATGTTTATGTACATCACTGAAAACTCCTCTGATAGTTTGCTGCCAGAAGCCCCCCTCGGGAACCAATATTAAGCTAAGCATCAGTTAGAGTGCAGAGGAGATCTGGGGAGGTGGCCATGGGTTGACAGGAGTGTTTTCAGTGGCAGCACTGAGGGCAGGAGAGGATGGAACTGGGAGATGATTATAGATGGGAAAACATAATAAATCTGGATCTATGAGAGACAGTTTCTGAAGAAAGCACAGGTTTCAAGGAAGTAAGAAGGCCCTGCATTGATCCATACTAGAGTTCCAGATCTGGCTAATTTATTGAAGTATTGCCATGCTCAAACAGTCAGGGAAATACATAGTCACCAGAATTCCCACATTGAAGTTGTGGCTATTTCTAAGGTGTGCAGGTTGACACAGCTTGGGTTCTGATATATGCACCCTCTGTTTGTTAAAACAGTCACAAATCCATTCCACTCTCTTCTAGTACTCTTTTTTATTCCTTGAGGGGATAGTATTATAAACTCAGGTCATACATCAGCCCACAATTTCCATTCACATCTGGCCATTTCATAGTCCCTAGTGAGAGCAATGGCAGTTGGGTTATGGATTAGAAATGTGTTTCCTCCATGGGTAACCAGAACATTCCTGAGTCACTGCATTGGAGAGGTCCAGGCTGGGAAGTACATCATGTGGATAGTGAGCCAGTTCTGGCAGGTGGGTCTCCACTGATATTATTGTTTATTTCCATGGTTCCCAGTGGCCATGTCAGTAAGACCAGGAAGGGATAACCAGGAATGTGATGAATGTTTTCAGTGGAATAAACGCGAATGAAAAATCTGGGGGCTAACCTGCTCAGGAGCCATGGGTGAGTGAGAAGACTGGAACTCAGTTCACAGGCTGGCTAGTAACTAGAAGGTAATTTCATTATTAGAAACTGTCCATTGTCATGATCCTGATCCAGTAATGACTCCCTATGAAGCTGGGTATGTCAGAGACCAGAAATATCCCTAACATAAATCATGCCTCTTCTAGCATCTGCAAGCCACTGTCTCAAACGCAATTAGCCATCAGGCTCAAGGATAGGTGACATTGTCACAGATTCACTTGTGCTTAATGGATAAAGCAGGATGTGGGCTGTGATTTCCTCAGCGTAATCTCTGCAGCTCAGTGTTCATTAGTAGGTCTCATGGCTATTAAAATAAATAGCACAATGGAAATTTCCTTTGAGCTGGGTTAAGCAGATATGCTTTTATTTTTCAAAAGATTGAATCAATTTTATCCCAGGGGTATGCAAATAGAATTTGGGAGGCAAGCAAATGAATTGGGCACCAGAGGTTGTAAAGAACATTTAATCAGAAAGCTGCTTTCATTGCCTGAGCAGGGGACTTTCCTCTGGAGAAATGTTTTTCTGAACCTCAGAATTTTTCTTTCATTTAAAATGGATTTTTTCCTCATGTAATATGTCTTCACTACAGTTTTCCTCCCTTTACCCCTCTCAGTTCTTCCCCAGGTTCCATCCCATCTGAATCCACCCACTTTCTGTCTCTAATTAAAAACAAAAACAAAAAACCCAAAAGTCCTATAAGGGATTATAATATAATAATATATAATAACATAAAACAAAAATTAACACATTTGAATTGGACAAACAAACAAAAAGAAGAAAAAGAGCCCAAGAGAAGGCATAAGAGACAGAGACTCACTTGTTTGCAAACTCAGGAATTCCATAAAAAAGTACACTGGAAGCTATGATATGTATGCAAAGGACGTGTAGGATAAAAAAAAGAGAATAATATCTATTATTATATTTTATATATTACACATTATACAAACATATATACATATATATATAATAAAATATAGAAACAATAAGTGGGGGAAAGGAAGCTTGGAGAAGAAGGTCTAAGTGATCCATTGGAGATTGGGACCAGAGAAGGAGGGAGATCAACACAGGTGTTCTGCTACAGAGCTGGAGATGAGACTGGGTACTGGATTTGGAGGAGAGGAGAAATAGATGAAGCTCTTTGGTCTGCTTTCTTGCCTGGCTCGAGTCAGCCCTCTCCTTTTTCAAAACAATAACAAAACCAACAACAACAGCAAAATAGTTCAGTATATTTACCTAAATTTTTCCGACTATTTTGCTTGCTCAAGTCTGCATCATTTGGTTTTGTTTTGTCTTGTTCTTAGTTCTGGGGAATGAACCAAGGACTGGATCCATGCTAAGCGTGTCATCGAGCAACAGTTCCAGTCCTGTCGTCAACTATTTTGTTGCTGTGTTTGAAATCATGGGACCTGCTTTGAACGCAGTCAAGGGCATTTCGGTATAACATGGTTTCTTAGCATCACTGTATCCTTCATCATGAGCTTTTAATTTGTTCTTGGAGGAGGTCAGTAAGAGCAAGACTCATTTTTGCTCTAGTTTAATCTAGAAGAATTGATATCCAAGTGGTTGAGGAGCTAGTACTAAGTCTCCTAGACATATCTGGATACCTGGTAACAAAAAGGTTTGTATGGGGTCAAATCTATGTCTGTCATTTCTTTTTAGTTCTGATAGCTGACCTCAGGAACTCATAGGACAAGCTAACAGAGTCTGTAGCTAAAATTTTATTATAAAAGCATGTTTAAGTCCCATGTCTGTAGGAGCTAAAAGTGGGGAATTGAATGTATCATGAAAACCCAAATTTTAAGAGCATTTAGAAAAAAATAGATTCAAGTATAGAAAACTAGAAATGGAGTCGTCCCATATTTTATCTCTTGAGATATGAATCATCTCTTGTCCAGCATGTCTTAAGTGTATGCACTACTTGTCCACTTAGTAGAATCCAGAGTGTTTTAGCCACTTCAGACTGACTGTGGTAGTATCATAGTGATTGTGTTCCTGTAACCCTGATTTTTCAAATAATGATTCCATAGTATAAGAGTAATGATGTTGGCGATGTTTTACCATGTGTTGTTACTATTGTTTATCATTACTCTTACTGTGAACCTCTTTTTCTTTTTACACTTAGCCTTCTTATTTATTGTTTTCATTGTTTAATTATTTTTTAATGTTTATTTATTACTTCAAGCTACATCTCCATCACAGCCCTCTCCCTCCACCCCTCCCAGCCCCACCCTCCTACCCTCTCACCCTTCCCCCCAAATGCATAATTCTTTTTTTTTAAGTCCAACAAATGGTTCTTTCTCTTATAACTATAAATACAGTACAAAACAACTGAAATAAATAGGCCACAATTATGAGAATTATATGGCTTAGCATACATTCTCAATGTCCAGTCCATATGTATTTGGCCCCTGACTTTAACATTCTACTATCTAACTATCTCCATGAGTTTAAAGTTCTCTATCTAACTCAGCTTTCATACTAACTTGCATCACAATTTTAAAAACATCTTCTTAGATCCAGAACGCCCTCTTGATTCCCTAAACAACTCAAAATTTAACTATGAGACTCTAGCTATCTATTCTTCAACCACCTCAGAGACCTGAGAGGGATAAATATATCTGATTATATAGGAAGTGCAGGGCCCGCAGCTTCCAAAACTAAGAAATGATATACCCGTGGCTGCCTCGACAGTTCCCATTTTCTCTCCATACATTACAGCATCAATCTTCAGCTGTTTGGCCCCATTTCTCTGACAGACATTGATTGTAGAGCAGGAATTATGAACGACTTACCTACCCTGTCTTGGCAGAGCTAGGCTGTCGACTTACCTGCTTCCAAGTTTTGTCCTTTTTGGACAGCAGTCTGTCTACAGTTGAAGCATGGGTTTTTTTTTTTTTGCTAAGAGATAGGCTTGCCACTAACTCAACCATCTCACACTGGAGATTCTTCGATGCTCATTTTCTACTTGGAGTGGAATAGGGGATGCTGTCAGGAGCTGGCATGTCTTGATATCAAAAAATTTTAATTTAAGAAAACATCTTTGAATGCCATATTCTGCAGATCTCTTGGGGTTTTTGAAGATGCCCTGTCTATTTCTTATGTTTAGATAAGCAAATGTTGCTGTCTCTTAACAACTTGATTTCTGAGTAGCTGTTTCCTCAAAAGTCTACAACCACAACTCAAAACACTAAGATCGTTCAGCTCCACAGACTGCTCCAGCCAGAACTTCAGTAAAGGCCTGAAGATCAGCTTCTGTCTACAAACTTCTTAGGACATCTAAATAGCTGAGCACAAAAGGACTGAACATCAAATGATTCTATTAACATTTTTAACCATTTTCCATCCCTATTTGGGCCCCAAACAGGTTTACTACATCCCAAATCAGCAGGAAGTCATTTATGAGAGCGACGTCCCAGGCCCAGAAGGTGGGGAGGGTGTTCCACCCCCCTTTGGTTATTCGATGGATAACAGAAAATTTTGTCATTTAGGGGAAGAGACTATACAAGCTGTTAAATGGTCGTGTTAAATGGGTTTTGGAGGTTAGACCTAGGGACTTCTCTCTGTTTCTTTTCTGTATCCTTCTTTCTCTCCTATGTAGGAGTGAATAGACTTGAGAAAAAATGGAACATAGACATAGTATAGAAAAGATCAAGAAAAAAGGACAGATTATTGAATAAGCCCTTATACCTTTGTATACTGATACAAAATTAATACTATATTAGGCTAAATTGGTATTGATCATTGTATATTAGTGCAAAATTAAGATTGTATTAGACTACATCGGTTCTGATCTTAGTATATTGATACAAAATTAAGATTCTATTTGGCCACATTGGCATTGATCTTTGTATATTGTTACAAAATTAAGGGTAAAACTTCTTAAAGGTATTGTACCTAGTAATGCTTAAAAAGGAAATGTGAAGTTTTGGCCTTCTGCTACCAACCATCATAAACTGTTCAGGATAATTAAGAAATACAAACTAACAGTCATGCAAATGTGTCATTTTGTTAGTTACTATGACAGTCTATCACAGTTATTTACTGTGAACCTCTTATTTCACCCAATTTATAAATAAATATTATTATAGTTATGTTTATAGAGAAAAACATAGTATATGTAGGGTTTGATACTTTCGGTAGTTTAGGCCTCTTCTAGGAGTTCTGGAATACATATTACACAAACAAGGGGAACTATTATGTTTTCTCTCCATTTCTACTTTCTCATTTGTTTATTCTTTTTGAGACAAGATCTTGTTCTGTAGCCTAGGTTGGCCAGGAACTCACTATATAGCCTATGAAGGCTTGCATTCACAGGCATCCTCCTGCCTCAGCTGGAGGATTGGCATTATGAAGTATTGGCATTATAGGTATGAACCACCACTCACAATCCATTTCTACTCTTGATGATAACAAATTCCACAATTTCCTTGTTACTGGTGTGAAGCAGGGCTTTCCTTCCTTTGCACTAGGCACAATTGGGAAACCCTTCAGAAGGATACAGACCCTCACAGTTACATCCACCTCATTCCGTGTTGTGGGGGGTGGAATGAGCACCAGTGAACCAAGAGTCTGCCTTGGAGTGAGACACGAGATTTCTGGGTTCACTGGTCATTTGTAGTAAAACCCAATGCCCTTGAAAGTTAGGCTAGCTCATTTCACTTTTCCCATCCCTTCCTGGTCCCACATGCTCAGAAGCTCCCTGGTGCTTGGCAAACCTTCACAGTCAACCCATCTTTTGTAGTGTATACCAAGATGCTATCACCCTAGATTCTTTCTCTTCTGTGATCCTGTTTGGAAGCTGACCCTTCTGTTACTGTTAAACTTCCAAAAGCTCAGATTTAGAATTTTGGGGCGAAATGTGTTGATTGTTCTACAGAGGGCAAACAAACTCCCTTGCTCATAAGGACCTGCCTGAGTTGCTGTAGTGAGTCTGAGGCCTCTTTAAGGCCCCTACACACTCAGTTAATTTACAATGTAATGTGGATAAGTCTGAAAGATAAGTATTTTATTTATTGGTTTGTTGTGCATGAGAAGAGATGAGAGATTCTTGTTAGAAATGGGGCAGTAATCATAGCAACCACATAGGGTTGGTTTAATGAGTGAATATGTTTATAGGAAAGGTGCTATGAACAAGAACCAGCATAAAGTCAATACTCAACAATTACTAGGTAACCTGGACTACCTGTCACTCTCATCTTAGTTTTCACATTGTCATCACTAAGAAGGATCTTTGGCCTATGGGGAAAACACATTTAAAGGCTAAAATAAAGTCATTCAGAATCAGTGAAGCTAATATATCCCCAAGGAAACCTAACGTGGGAGTAAGGGAGACTTTCCCTAATCAACTAAACCACAAAACTAAAAGCTAAGACATGCTCTGTCCTATTTTTGCAGAGTTGCAGAGCTGTGTCTAAATCCAGAGCTTCAGATTCAGCTTTGCATATGAGAGGCTTCCACCATCAGGGGAGCTGAAAAGGGTCACTGAAAACTCAACTCAAAGTAGATTAAGCTATTGAAACCCAAACTGGACCATGGCCTGACCCTCAGGGTTAACTCAGCCCAGTGGGTTTAGAAAGGTCATTGGTGTACTCTCCCCTCCCAAACTACCACCAAGCAGAATGGTATGATTAACTCCCCTGGGAGAAAGCAGGGATCACACAGAATAGGGACAGAGGTTGTGGTAGCCCATGACTTACCTGGCAAATTTATGACACCTAAATCTATGAGTTTAAAGAAAATAACATCTATGGAGAAGGGAAATCAGGCTTTTTTAGATTTTTAGGAATTGGAAAAGAAATGTCTTAGAACCCAAGATGTGAGAGAGTAGGAATGGCAGCTCTGCTGTACAAGCTGTTGATTTGGTTGGTTGCAGTACCACATACTGTCCTAATGCATGAAAGCTATGAGCAGGTGGTGCTTAGACAACCAGTGAGATCCCCAGAGTCAGCAAGGCTAGGTCCTTCCTTTCTGGATGGAGGGTAAGAATACATCCAGGTAAAGATGGTGGGTGCAGTTTTTTCTTCTTCCTAGGGTATGAAGTAGTTTGCTTGTCCCAGGAGCTCTACTTCCGAGGTAAGAGTAGGGAGGCCAATTCTGGAGCCTTTATGGGCAGGACAGTGGCTCTCACTCTTCTAGGCTTAAGACAGAATTAATTCTGCATGGCCAAAAACTGTTATTTGTTTTCTTTCTTAGTTTTCCTTAAAGGAAAATCCAAATTTGATCTCCAAAATGCTTAAAAGTGGTTGGTTAGATTTTTTAAATTAAGTTTGGAATATTAAAAATAACCTTTCAAGGTGAGGAAGAAGACACTGTCTTATTTATATTCATTCATTTATATTTTAGATGAAATATTTTATTTTTCAATGTTTATTTATTACTTCAAGCTACATCTCCCTCACAGCCCCCTCCCTTCACCCTTCTCACTTCCACCCTCCCACCCTATATACCCTCTCCCTCATATCCTACTTCTCTGGTGTGGGGTGCCCCCATATCTCAGCCCCACTCAGTTCATCAGTCATATGAGGGCTAAGAGCTTCCTCTTACACTGGAGGCCTACATGATAGCTCCACTAGGGCAAAGTGTCACACTAACAGGTACCAAATTCCATGCTCCTGTTCCTTTCACTCTGTTGGTTGTGAGGTCATTATTCGGTATTATGTGGTTAAAATCCAGTTATAAATGAATACATGCCATGTTCATCTTTCAGGGTTTGGGTTAGCTCACTCACGATGAGTTCTTCTAGTTCCATCCATTTGGCACCAAATTGCATGATTTTCTTGTTTCTGATAGCTGAGTAGTATTCCATTGTGTAAATATACCACAGGTTTTTTTTTTTTTTTTTTTTTTATCCATTTATCCCTTATCTTCGGTTAAGGGGCATATGGCTTGTTTCCAGTTTCTTGCTATTACAAATAAAGCTGCTATGAACATAGTTGAGGAGATGTCCTTGTGATTTGGTGAGGAATCTTCTGGATGTATGTCCAGGAGTGGTATGGCTGGGTCTTGAGGTAGAGCTATTCCAAGTTTTCTAAGATATTGCCATACTGATTTCCATAGTGGTTGTACAAGTTTGTATTCTCACCAGCAATGGAAGAGTGTTTCCCTTTCTTCACAACCTCTCCAGCATGTGCTGTCTTTTGAGGTTTTGATCTTAGCCATTTTGATAGGTGTGAGATGAAATCTCAGAGTTGTCTTGAGTTACATTTCTCTTATGATTAAGGATACTGAGCATGTCCTCAGGTGTCTTTTATGTTTTATGAATTCTTGGTTTAACTTTGCACCCCATTTTTGATTGGTTTATTTGGTTTCTTGGTGTTTAATTTCTTGAATGCCTTATAAATTATGGATATTAGCCCTCTACAATGTGGGGTTGGTAAAGATCTTCTACCAATCTGTAGGTTGCCATTTTGTTCTAAAAACAGTGTCCTTAGCCTCACAGAAGCTTTTCAGTTTAATAAAGTCCCATTTATTGATTGTAAATCTTGGAGCCTGAACTATTGGTATTCTGTTCAGGAAGTTGTCACCTGCCCAATGAATTCTAGGATTTTCCCCACTTTGTATTCTATTAGATTTAGTGTGTCTGGCTTTATGTTAAGGCCTTTGATCCACTTTGGACTTAAGTTTTGTGTAAGGTGATAAATATGGGTCTATTTGCATTCTTCTACATGTTGACATCCAGTTAGACCAGCACCATTTGTTGAAGATGTTTTCCTTTTTCCATTGTACGCATTTGGCTTCTTTGTGAAAAACTAAGTGACCATAGGTGTGTGGGTTTATTTCTGGGTTTTTGATTCAATTCTATAGATCAACTGGTCTGTTTCTACACCAGTACCATGCTGTTTTTATTACTATTGCTTTGTAGTATAGCTTGAAATCAGGGATGGTGATACCTCCAGATGTTCTTTTATTGTATAGGATTGATTTAGCTATTCTGGGTTTTTGCATTCTATATGAAATTGAGAATTGTTCTTTCAAGGTCTGTAAAGAATTGTGTTAATATTTTGATGGGAATTGCATTGAATATGTATATTGATTTTGGTAAGATAGACATTTTTATTATGCTGATCCTACCTATCCATGAGCATGGGAGATCTTTTCATCTTCTAAAGGCCTCTTCCATTTCTTTCTTCAAGGGCCTGAAGTTCTTGTTGTACAGGTCCTTTACTTGCTTGGTTAGAGTTACCCCCAGGTATTTTATATTGTTTGTGGCTATTGTGAAGGGGGTTGTTTTCTTAATTTTTTTCTCAGCACATTTATCTTTTGTATAAAGAAGGGCTACAGATTTTTTTAAATTAATTTAGTATCCAGTTTGCTGAAGATGTTTATCAGTTGGAGGAGTTCCCTGGTGGTATTTTGGGCTCATTTATGTATGTTATCATATTATCTGTGAAGAGGAATACTTTGACTTCTACATTTCCCATTTGTATCCCCTTGATCTCCTTTAGTTGTCTTATTGCTCTAGCAAGAACTTCAAGGACTATGATGAAGAGATATGAGGAGAGTGGGCATTCTTGCCTTGTCCCTGATTTTAGAGGAAATGCTTTAAGTTTCTCTCCATTAAATTTGATATTAGCTACTGGCTTGCTGTATATTGCCTTTATTATTTCTAGGTATGGTCTTTGTATGCCAGCTCTCTCCAGGACTTTTATCATGAAGGGGTGTTGGATTTTGTCAAAAGCTTGTTCAGCATCTAGTGAGATGATCATGTGGTCTTTTTGTTTTTTTTAGCTTGTGTGTATGGTGGATTATGTTGATGGATTTTCATATGTTGAACCACCCCCGCATCCCTGGGATGAAGCCTACTTGATCATGGTGTATGATACTTTGATGTGTTCTTGGATTCATTTTGAAAGTTTTTTTTATTGAGTATTTTCACATCTATGTTCATGAAAGAAATTGATATAAATTCTCTTTCTTTGTTGGGTCTTTGTTTGGTTTAGGTATCAGGGTGACTGTGGCTTCATAGAATGAGTTTAGCACTGTTCCTTCTGTTTCTATTTTGTGGAAGAGTTTGAAGAGTATTGATATTAGCTCTTCTTTGAAGGTCTGGTAGAATTTTGTGCTGAAATAATCTGGCCCTTGGCTTTTTTTGGTTAAGAGACTTTTAATGACTTCTATTTCCTTAGGGGTTATAAGACAGTTTAATTTGTTAACCTGATCTTTATTTAACATTGGTAGGTGGAATCTATCAAGAAAATTGTCCATTTCGGTTAGGTTTTCAAATTTTGTAGAGTACAGGTCTTTGAAGTAAGACCTAAAGATTCTCTGGATTTCTTCTATGTCTGTTGTTATTTATCCCTTTTTATTTCTGATTTTGTTGATTTGGGTTTTTCCCTCTGCCTTTTACTTATTTTGGATAAGGGTTTGTCTATTTTGTTGATTTTCTCAAAGAACCAACTTTTGGTTTCATTGATTCTTTGTATCGTTCTTTTTGTTTCTAAGTTGTTGATTTCAGCCCTACGTTTGATGATTTCCTGCCTTCTGTTCCTCTTGGGAGTGTTTGCTTCTTCTTTTTTTTTTTTTTCCAATTCATCCAGTTTAGCTGTTAATTTGCTAATATGAGCTGTCACAATTTTCTTTTTGAAGGTACTTTGTGCTATGAGCTTTCCTCCTAGCATTGTTTTCATTGTTTCCCATAGATTTGGATATGTTCTGCCTTCATTTTTGTTAGATTTTGGGAAGTCTTTGATTTTCTTCTTTATTTGTTCTCTGACCCAGTGGTCATTGAGTAGAAAGTTGTTCAGTTTCCATGAATATGTAGGCTTTTTGTTATTTCTGTTGTTGTTGAAGTCCACCATGAAGCTTTAATTCATGGTGGTCAGATAAGATACAAGGTTTTATTTCAATTTTCTTGTATCTGTTGAGACTTGCTTTATGTCTAACTAAATGGTTAATTTTGGAGAAGGTTCTGTGAGGTGCTGAAAAGAAGATATATTCTTTTGTGTTTGGGTGATACTTTATATAGATATGTTAAGTCCATTTGGTTCACGATCTCTGATAGTCTTATTATTTCTCGGTTTTCTGTCTAGATGACCTCTCCATTGGTGTGAGTGGGGTGTTGAGATCTGCCACTATTAATGTGTGGGGATCGATGTGTGGTTTAAGTTTTAGAAAGTTTCTTTTACAAATGTGTGTGCCCTTGTATTTGGGGCATAGATATTCATTATTGAGATTACATCTTGATGAATTTTTCTTTTGATGAGTATTACATATCCTTCCCTATCTTTTTTGATTTATTTCATTGAAAGTCGATTTTATTTGATATTAGGATGGCTCCTCCAACTTTCTTCCTGGGACTCTTAGAAAAACCTTTTCCCAGCCCTTTACTCTGAGGTTGAGTCTATCTGTTAAGTGTATTTCTTGTATGCAGCAAAGTGATGGGTCTTGTTTACATTTTGTAAGCCTGTGTCTTTTTATTGGGGAATTGAGTTCATTAATGTTGAGAGATATTAATGACTATAGGTTGTTATTTCCTGTAATTTTTATGTAGGTAGTGGTTATGTGTTTCTATTGGTTTAGCTACAGTGGAGTTTTTTGTTTACTGTATTTTCTTGTTGTAGTTATCTTCTCTGGGTTGGAATTTTTCTTGTAGAATCTTCTGTAGAACTAGGTTTGTGGATAGATATTGTTTAAATTTGGTTTTGTCATGGAATATCTTGTTTTCTCTGTCTATGTTGATAGAATGTTTTGCTGGGTATAGTAGTCTAGACTGGTACCTGTGGTTTCTTAGGGCTTGTGGGACATCTGCCCAGGCCATTCTGGCTTTTAAAGTTTCTGAGGAGAAACTGTAGGGGGGAAATAAGATATACCTTAAACTTAAAAGAAAAAAAAAGGAAGAGGATGGGGGGGTTGAGGATGGGAGGGTGGGACTGGAGGGGGAATAGGGAGGGGACTGCGAATGAGATGTAACTTGAAGAAATAAAAAATAAAGGAAAAAAATACCTTGAAAAAAAATAAAATCTTAAGATTATTTTGTAATATTAGTAGAAATTTAAGATTATGTTTATTGGTGCAAGTGTAAAAAATGTTTTGTATGTAATAGAAAGTAAGTTTATTGATAAGAATTTAAAATGTTTTGTTTGCTTTAATGTCTTTTGTCAAAAGATGTAAATAAAACTATGTATTGTGAGAAGTTTAAGGTTATTTTAACACTTGCTTTAATGTATATTGATAAAAATTTAAAGTTAGTTTATGTATTGTACATAGACAATTTATTTACATTGTATATGTAGATATTATGTAGATTTATTTTTTATTTTACTAGAAGGGGAATATGTAGGGGGTTATATAAATTAGATTTAGAAAATATATAGGGGTTTCTGATACTGTCTCTTAATTCGGGGCATGAAGAGCATTATCAGCATGTGGACTAAAAACAGGAAACAAACAGGAGACTTAATAGACTGAAAAACAATGTTGAAGTCAGGAAAAACAGGAAATACTCAATAGACTGAAAAACAAGGTTGAAGTCAGGAAAACAGGAAAGACTGAATGGACTTGAAGAAACAAAGTATCTGGCCTGACATTGTTTTCAGCTGCTAAGTGGGCGGAGCCCAAATTAAGCTGAAACAGAGTTCCTCCTATTTAAGGACAGTGCATGGAGCCCAGAAGGAGAAGAGGCCCCTGATGCTAGAGAGCTCCAAGAGTCCTGCTGAAAAAAGTGCTGGCCATCATTTGATGGCCAGATTTTCCTGAAGCAGAAAGAAGCCAGTGAGCAAAGAAAGCCTGAGCAAGACACCAAAAGGCCAAGGACTAAACCCTGTGGCTCAGCTTTTGCCTAGAGGGGTTTGATCTGTCCAAACAGTGGCCTAAAGGAAACTGTGCCTGGCTTTAAGGACTGAGGCAGAGCAGCTGAGTTCCTGATTCAAAAGAAGTAAGTTGGCCTGCAGATGGCTGGGGTCTCCCACAGAGGAGAAAGCATGAAGCCTTATTTAAGGTGAGACTGCAATAACCAACTTACCCTGACGAACCTGCATCTGAGAGATCCAGAAAAAGGACTGCTAAGTGCATTAAAGAATCTACAACAAAGACTGTGTTCCTGATGACTGAGGACCTTCCCCAGAGACTGTATCATTCTAAAAGGTTAGAAAAATAATTATCAATAGGTTTAGTAGATAGGTTAAAGGGGTTGTAGGAATTTATAGGATTAGTAGTTAAGAAATTGTTGGTGTTTGTTATAAGTGAATTTAGTAATAAATAAATAAGTGTTAAATAATAAAAAAATAAAGTTTCTGAGGAGAAGTCAGGAGTAATTCTGATGGGTCTGCCATTATATGTTACTTGACCTTTTTCTCTTACAGCTTTTAATATTCTTTCTTTGTTCTGTACATTTGGAGTTTCAATTATTATGTTGCAAGAGGAATTTCTTTTCTGGTCTAATCTATTTGGTGTTCTGTATGCCTTGGAATTTTACCAGCTTCTCTTTCTTTAGGTGTGGGAAATTTTCTATGATTTTGTTGAAAAAATTTCCTGGGTGTTAGAGTTGGGAGACCTCTCTTTCATCTATATCTATAATTCTTAGGTTCTTTGTTTTCATTGAGTCCTTGATTACTTGGATGTTGTGGGTGAAGAATTTTTTAGATTTCTCATTTTCTTTGCTTGTACTGATTTCTTCAATCAAGTCTTCCACATCTGAGATTCTCTCTTCAGTCCCTTGTATCCTATTTGTGATACTCATGTTTGTAGTTCCTGTTCTCTTTCCTTGGTTTTCCTCCAGGATTGTCTCTTCTTGTGTTTTCTTTATTGCTTCCATCTCCAATTTCAGGTCCTGGTCTGTTTTATATGTTTCCTGTTCCAATCTGATTTTCTTTGCCTACAAATCTTTCATGACCTTGTGTCTTTCATACTCTTGTTTGGCTGAGTTAGCTTGGAGGTCTTTAATGGAATTCTCTATTGCTTTCATTTTTATAATTGTGATTTCTTTAAATTCTTTCAGAGATTTATTTTCTTTTTTAAGATCTCTATCATTTTCATAAATAAAGATTTGTCATCATTTTCATGTGTTTCATCTGTGTTGGGGTGGTCAGGGCTTGCTGCATTAGCACAGCTGAGTTTTTTTGGAGTCACATTTCTCTGACTTTTGTCAATTTTGTTCTTCTGCTGACCTTTAGTCATCTGGTTGTCCTTAGGTGATCACTCCTAGTGTCTTCTGGACCTGGTGCCAAGGACCGAGCTTTGGTGTAGAGGCCATATAATCTTGGTGGTCAGTAGCACTCCAAAAGCTGGGCAGGGCCTTGTGTTAGAGACTGGATCTCTGTGGGCCTCCCAAAGTTCACCCCTCCCAGTTGTGTCCCAACTGGGCACTCAGGTCAGGGATTGGGGGTGGGATGTGCTATTACAGCCTGTGGGTTCCTGAAATCCAGCAGGTCCTCCTAGTGAGGTCAGTGGGTGGTTGAAGGACTGTAGGCTAGAGCTGCAGATCCCCTGCTGCTCCTGTGCTTAGACCGAGGATCAGCTGTGTGTTTGTGGTTCCCCCAGGCAGCTCCTCCTTAGTGGTCCCTAGGGTATCTATGTGACACTCAGCCTTAAGTGCTGAGCCTTCGTAGTCTGTGTCACTTGGGTGGTGTGCAATGGCCAGGAAATCATTGCTTCAGGTCCAGAACTGTAGATGGTGAAGACAGTTACCCAGCCAAAGAGGGGCAAGGTGCACTGGCAGAGAGATCTGATATGAACACCATAACCTTTCCACAGGGCTTAGACGATGTTGGGGAAGGTCTAATAACATTGCTTCTGATAGGTTGATTTCAATGCTGAGATCTAGTTACCACCCCTTTGGAGGCATTCTCTGATTGTTTTAATAAATGCTGAGGCCTGAGATTGGGAAAAGAAAGAGGTAGGCGGGACTAAGATGAAGGCTTCTGAAGCAGAAAACTTTGGGTTAAAGAAGATGCCAGTAGCCAGAAGCAGCCTCAAGAAAACCTCCAGTAGATGGGTAGAAGAAGTCTCGAAGACAAGCAGCAAAGAGCAGGAAGGAGGACACTCGCCATGTGTAACTGAACTTTTAAAAATTATTAACTATTTATTGATAACTATTACAACTATTTTCATAACCTTTTAGAAGGATATAGTCTCTGGGTCAGGTCCTCAGTTGTCAGCAACACAGTCTCTGTGGTAGACCCTTTAATGCACTTAGCAGTCTTTTTTTCTGGAATATCTCAGATGTAGATTTATCAGGGTAAATTGGCTATGGCAGTCTCACCTTAAATAAGGCTTGAGGCTTTCTTCTCTCTGGGACACCCCAGCCGTCTATAGGCCAACTTATTTCCTTCGTGTCAGCAACTCTGCTGCTCTTCCCCAGTCCTTAACCATCCACAGTTTCATTCAGGCCACTGTCCAGACAGGTCAAATCCCTCTAGGCAAAAGCTGAGCCACAGCAAAGTCCTTGGCCTTTTGCTGTCTTGCTGAGGCTTCCTCTGCTCACCAGCTACTTTCTGCCTCAGGGAGATCTGGCCATCAGTTCACCAGCACTTTCTCCATCAGACAATACAAACTACTTGTTGTCCTTTCTAGTGTGAGGACTTGCTAGAATCGGAACTCTCTAGCATGGGGGGGGGCCCTTGGCTCCATCCTCTTGTCCTTAAATAGGATATCTCCTTGTTCAACTTGTTTCAGCTTAATTTGGACTCCACCCACTTAGCAGCCAAAAACAATGCCAGGCCAAATACTTTGTTTTTTGTCCATTAAGTCTTTCCTGTTGTTTCACCTGGCTTCATCCTTTTTTTTAGTCCACAAGCTGATAAGCTAATTGGTCACAGCCAAATTGATCTTCATGCCCCGAATTAAGAGACTGTATCAGAAACTTCTAGATGTTTACTAAATCTAATTTAATTAATCTAACTCCCTACAGCCATGGAATAGAGAAAAGAATGTCACTGGACTTGGCCTGGAACATGGGCCTAGTGTGGAGAGTAACAGTCCAAGGGGATGTATGTATATATGGGGTCATATTTGGGAAATAGAATCAAGAGATAGCTTAGATGAGCTAAGATTTCTCAATTCAGGCCAAGTCTTGTTAAAATTCATGGGGTATCTGTGTGCACATTTTTTTTTTACTTTTGTTTTTTTTTTAACATTTATTTATTTATTCAAATTACATCTCAGTCATAGTTCCCTCTCTCCTCCCCTTCTCAGTCCCACCCTCCTACCCTATTCCCCCTTACCCTCCTACCTGTTATTTTTGTTTGTTTTAATTTAAGATGTATCTTCCCCCCAAAAAAACTCCCCCTTTTAGTCAAATAAAAGACTCTGTTTCTTATAACAATAATTACAATACAAAACAATAAGAATAATTAGGTCACAATTATGAAAATTATAAGGTTTAACATACATTCCCAATGTCCAATCCATATGTATTTGGCAACTAATATTAATATTTTATTATATATCTATCTCAATGAGTTTAAAGTTGGTAATGCAAGTCAGGATGGAAATCTAACTCAGTTTCCATCCTGACTTGCACCACCAACTTAAAAACATCTTCTTAGATCTAAACATCTTTTTAATTCCTAAACAACTTAAAATTTAACCATGAGACTATAACTATCTAGTCTTCAACCACATGAGAGATCTGAGAAGGATAAATGTATCTGAATAAACAGGAAGTGCAAAGCCAGTAGCTTCCAAAACTAAGAAATGACAGACAACTTACTGCCTAGATAGTCTCCAATTTCTCTCATTACACTAGAGCATCTATCTTCAGCCTTTTGTCCCAGTATCTCTGCCATACATTAATTGTAAAGCAGGACTATGAAGGACTTGCCTACCCTGTCCTGGCAGAGCTAGACTGCTGACTTACCTGCTTTCAAGTTTTGTCCCTTTCAGACAGAATTCTGTCTACAGTTGAAGCAAGGGCTTTCTCTTACCAAGTGACAAGCTTGCCACTAATGCAGCCATCTCCAATTGGAGATTCTTTGATGCTCATCATCTACTTGGAGTAGAATGAGGGGTGCTGTCAGGAGCTGACATGTCTCAATATAAAAAAAAATAAGAGGACATCGTTGAATGCCATATTCTACAGATCTCTTGAAGTTTTTGAAGACTACCTATCTATCTCTGTATATTTGGATAAGCAAATGTTGCTTGTCTCTTAGCAACTTGATTTCTGATTAACTTAGAAAACATCTGTGATACACTACGCTAGTATCTAACAAAATGGCATGTTTGAATGACTATTAGTTTGCATTTCTTTTTTTCTCTATTTTTTATTTCTTCAAGTTACATCTCAATCGCAGTCCCCTCCCTATTCTCCCTCCAGTCCCACCCTCCCACCTTCAACCCCCCACCCTCTTCCCTTTTTTTTTTCTTTTAAGTTTAAGGTATATCTTATTTCCCCTACAGTTTCCCTTTAGGTCCAACAAATGGCTCTTTCTCTTATAATAATAAATACATACAGTACAACAGAGGTAATTAGGCCACAGTTATGAGGGTTATATGGCTTAACGTACATTCCCAATGACCAGTCCATATGTATTTGGTACCTGACTTTAACATTCTACTATCTAACCATCTCCATGAGTTTAAAGTTCTATATCTGACTCAACATTCATACTAAATGCAATAACATTCTCTTGATAATAACATACTAAATGTATAACACTCTCTTGACTCCTAAACACCTCAAAATTTAATTATGAGACTCTAGCTATCTGTTCTTCAACCACCTCAGAGACCTGAGAGGGATAAATATATCTGATTTTATAGGAAGTACAGGGCCTGCAGCTTCCCAAACTAAGAAATGACATACCAGTGGCTGGCTGCCTGGACAGTTCCCATTCTCTCTCCATACATTACAGCATCGATCTTCAGTAGTTTGTCCCCGTTTCTCTGACAGACATTGATTGTAGAGCAGGGGTTATGAAGGAGTTACCTACCCTGTCTTGGCAGAGCTAGGCTGTCGACTTACCTGCTTCCAGGTTTTGTCCTTTTTGGACAGCATTCTGTCTACAGTTGGAGCAAGGGGCTTTTCCTACCAAGAGATAGGCTTGCGACTAATTCAATCATCTCCCACTGGAGATTCTTCGATGCTCATCTTCTACTTGGAGGAGAATAGGGGGTGCTGTCAGGACTTGATATGTCTTGATATAAAAAAATCTAAAGTTACGAAAACATCTTCGAATGCCATATTCTGCAGATCTCTTGAGGTTTTTGAAGAGGCCCTATCTATCTCTTACATTAGGGTAAGCAGATGTTGCTTGTCTCTTAGCAGGTTTATTTCTGATTAGCTTAGCAAGTAACTATAATAGGCTGTCACAGTACCTAACAGAATGACTGGCTTGCATAATCATTAGTTTGCATTTCTTAATTATCCTAAACAGTTCATGACAGTTAGTAGTAAAAGGCCGAAACATCACATTTCATTTTTTTTCTTTACCTCCTATCCCTTGCATCCCATTTCTCTGGGGTGGGGTGTCCTTATATAACAGTCCCTCATCTCAGTTGAGAGGTCGTATGAGGGCCAAGAGCCTCTTCATTCATTGGGGATCTATGAAGCAGTATCATCAGTGAAAAGTGTCTCGTTGCCTGGGAGAGAGAACTACTAAACAAACAAATCAATAAGCATACAATAGATAAAAACGACTAAAAAATAGAAAAAAATATAACTAGTGTATAAAAAAAATAAAAATAAACATTAAAAATAAGAAGTCTATGTCCAAGTTCCCTTTGGGGTGTTAGTTGTAGCATTGATACCTTCTACTACATAGCTAAAATCCTACTATAAGTGAATAGATGCCATATGTGTCCTTCTGAGTCTGGGTTAGTTCACTCAGGATGAGCTTTTCTAGTTTCATCCATTTGGCTGCAAATTGCATGATTTCATTGTTTCTGATAGCTGAATAATATTCCATTGTGTAGATGTACCACAGTTTTTTAACCCATTCTTCGGTTGAGGGACATCTGGGTTGTTTCCAGTTTCTAGCTATTACAAATACGACTTCTATAAACATAGGTGAGGAAACTTCCTTATGATTCTGTGAAGAGGCATTTGGATGTATACCCAGAAGTGGTATGCCTGGGTCCTGAGGCAGAGCTATTCCAAGTTTTCTAAGATATCGCCAGACTAACCTCCATAGTGGTTGCACAAGCCTGCACTCACACCAGCAATGGAGTAGTGTACTCCTTTCTCCACACCCTGGCCAGCATGTGCTGTCATTTGAGTTTTTGATCCTAGCCATTCTGACAGGTGTGAGATGAAATCTCAGAGTCATCTTGAGTTGCATTTCTCTGATGATTAAGGATGTTGAGCATTTCTTCAAGTGTCTCTCAGCCATTAGGGATTCCTCCTTTGTGAATTCTCTATTTAGCTCTGTCCCCCATTTTTTGATTGGATTATTTGGTTTCTTGGCATTTAATTTCTTGAGTTCTTTGTAGATTTTGGATATTATCCCTATGTCAGATGTGGAGTTGGTGAAGATTTTCTCCCAGTCTGTAGGCTGCCGTTTTGTTCGAATGACAGCGTCCTTTGCCGTGCAGAAGCTTTTCAGTTTCATGAGGTCCCATTTATTGATTGTTGATCTCAAGTCCTGAGCTGTTGGTGTTCTGTTCAGGAAGTTGTTGCCTGTGCCAATTAGTTCGAGGGTTTCTCCCACTTTATCTTCTAGTAGATTTAGTGTGACCGGCCTTATGTTAAGATCTTTGATCCACTTGGACTTAAGTTTTGTACAAGGTGATAAGTATGGGTCTAGCTTCATCTTTTACAAATGGACATCCAGTTGGACCAGCACCATTTGTTGAAGATGCTGCCCTTCTTCCGTTGTTCCTTTTTTGCTTCTTTGTCAAAAATTAGGTGGCCATAAGTGTGTGGGTCTATTTCTGGATCTTCAATTCGATTCCATTGATCTAGTGGTCTGTTTCTATACAAATACCATGCTGTTTTTACAACTATTGACCTGTAGTACAGCTTGAAATCTGGGATGGTAATACCTCCAGATTTTTTTTTATTGTACAGGATTGAATTAGCTATTCTGGGCTTTTTGTTGTTCCATATGAAATTGAGACTAGCTCTTTCCAAGTCTATAAAAAATTGTGTTGGTATTTTGATAGGAATTGCATTGAATCTATATATTGCTTTTGGTAGGATGGCCATTTTTATTATGTTGATCTTACCTATCCATGAGCATGGGAGATCTTTCCATCTTCTAAAGGCCTCTTCCATTTCTTTCTTCAAGGGCTTGAAGTTCTTGTGGTACAGGTCTTTTACTTGCTTGGTTAGAGTTACCCCCAGGTATTTTATGTTGTTTGTGGCTATTGTGAAGGGGGTTGTTTCCCTTATTTCTTTCTCGGTATATTTGTTTGTTGCATAAAGAAGGGCTTCTGATTTTTTTGAATTAATTTTGTATCCAGCCACTTTGCTGAAGGTATTTATCAGCTGTAAGAGTTCTCTGGTGGAATTTTTGGGGTCGCTTATGTATACTATCATATCATCTGCAAATGGGGATAATTTGACTTCTTCGTTTCCGATGTTTAACCCCTTGATTTCCTTTAGTTGTCTTATTGCTCTAGCAAGAACTTCAAGTACTATATTGAAGAGATATGGTGAAAGTGGACATCCTTGTCTTGTCCCTGAATTTAGAGGAAATGCTTCAAGTTTCTCACCATTTATTTTGATGCTGGCCACTGGCCTGCTGTATATTGCCTTTATTATTTCTAGGTACGGCCCTTGTATGCCCGTTCTCTCCAGAACTTTTAGCATGAAGGGGTGTTGAATTTTGTCAAATGCTTTTTCTGCATCTACTGAGATTATCATGTGTTTTTTTTCTTTCATCTTGTTTACATAGTGAATGACGTTGATAGATTTTCTTATGTTGAACCATCCCTGCATCCCTGGGATGAAGCCTACTTGATCATGGTGTATGATACTTTTGATGTGTTCTTGAATTCGATTTGCTAGTTTTTTATTAAGTATTTTTGCATCTATGTTCATGAGGGAGATTGGTCTGAAGTTCTGTTTCTTTGTTGGGTCTTTGTGTGGTTTAGGAATCAGGGTGATTGTGGCCTCGTAGAATGAGTTTGGCAATGTTCTTTCAGATTCTATTTGGTGAAAGAATTTGAAAAGTATTGGTGTTAGCTCCTCTTTGAAGGTCCGGTAGAATTCCGTGCCAAAGCCATCTGGCCCTGGGCTTTTTTTTTGGTTGGGAGATTTTTAATGACTGTTTCTATTTCCTTAGGGGTTATAGGGATGTTTAATCTGTTTATCTGATCTTGATTTAGCTTCGGTAGGTGGAATCTGTCAAGAAAATTGTCCATTTCACTTAAGTTTTCAAATTTGGTGGAGTATAGATTTTTAAAGTAGGATCCAAATATTCTCTGGATTTCCTCAATATCTGTTGTTATTTCACCCTTTTCATTTCTGATATTGTTGATTTGTGTTTTCTCCCTCTGTCTTTTAGTTAATTTGGCTAAGGGTCTGTCTATTTTGTTGATTTTCTTGAAGAACCAACTCTTGGTTTCATTGATTCTTTGTATAGTTCTTTTTGTTTCTAAGTTGTTCATTTCAGCCCTAAGTTTGATGATCTCCTGCCTTCTGCTCCTCTTGGGAGTGTTTGCTTCTTTTTTTTCCAATTCACCCAGTTTAGCTGTTAATTCACTAATATGAGCTGTCACAATTTTCTTTTTGAAGGCACTTAGTGCTATGAACTTTCCTCGTAGCACAGCTTTCATTGTGTCCCAAAGGTTTGGGTATGTTGTGCCTTCATTTTCCTTGGACTTTAAGAAGTCTTTGATTTCCTTCTTTATTTCTTCTCTGACCCAGTGGTCCTCTAGTAAAGAGTTGTTCAATTTCCATATGAGTGTAGACTTTCTGTTGATTCTTTTGCTATTGAAGTCCAGCTTTATTCCATGGTGGTCTGATAAGATACAAGGGGTTATTTCAATTTTCTTGTATCTGTTGAGGCTATCTTTGTGTCCAACTATATGGTCGATTTTGGAGAAGGTTCTGTGAGGTGCTGAGAAGAAGGTGTATTCTTTTGTGTTTGGGTGAAACGTTCTGTAGATATCTGTTAGGTTCATTTGGTTCATGATATCTGTTAGACTCATTATTTCTCTGTTTGGCTTCTGTCTTATGATTTGTCCACAGTTGTGAGTGGGGTGTTGAAGTCTCCCACTATTAAAGTGTTTGGATCGATGTGTGATTTAAGTTTTAGAAGCGTTTCTTTTATAAATGTAGGTGCCTTTGTTTTTGGGGCATAGATGTTCAATATTGAGATGACCTCTTGGTGTATATTTCCTTTAATGAGTATGTAATGCCCTTCTCTGTCTTTTTTTATTAACTTCAATTGGAAGTCTATTTTGTTTGATATTAGGGTGGCTACCTCACCTTGTTTCCTGGGTCCATTTGCTTGGAAGTCCTTTTCCCAGCCCTTTACTCTGAGGTAGTGTTTACCTTCAATAGTGAGATGTGTTTCTTGTATACAGCACAAAGATGGGTCTTGTTTATGGATCCAGTCTGTAAGTCTGTGTCTTTTTATTGGCGAGTTGAGTCCATTGATGTTGATGGATATTAGTGACCAGGGGTTGTTATTTCCCATTATTTTGGTATAGCTGCCTGTCTTGTGTTTCTCTTTTCTTTAGTTGCTCTGGAGGTTTCTATTTCCTCTGTTTTCTTGTGTGTAGTTATCTTCTCTGTGTTGGAATTTTCCTTCTAGGATCTTCTGTAGGGCTGGGTTTGTGAGGAGATATTATTTGAATTTGATTTTGTCATGGAATATCTTGTTTTCTCCTTCTATGTTGATAGAGAGTTTTGCTGGATATAGTAGTCTGGCTGGGCACCTATGTTCTCTCAGGGCTTGTAGGACATCCTTCCAGGCCCTTCTAGCTTTCAAAGTTTCTGAGGAGAAGTCAGGTGTGATTCTGATGGGTCTGCCATTGTATGTGACTTGGCCTTTTCTCTTACAGCTTTTAATATCCTTTCTTTGTTCTCTACATTTGGAGTTTCTATTATTATGTGGCGAGAGGCGTTTCTTTTCTGATCTAATCTGTTTGGTGTTCTCTAAGCCTCTTGGATTTTTATTGGCATCTCTTTCTTTAGGTTTGGGAAGTTTTCTTCTATGATTTTGTTGAAGATATTTCCTGGACCATGGAGTCGGGAGTCTTCTCTTTCCTCTATGCCTATAATTCTTAGGTTCCGTCTTTTCATTGAGTCCTTGATTTCTTGGATGTTGTGGGTGAGAGATTTTTTTAGCCTTCTCATTTTCTTTGGATGTTGTACTGATTTCTTCCATCGAATCTTCCATGCCCGAGATCCTGTCTTCCATCTCTTGCATCCTATTTTTCATACTCACATCCGTAGTTCCTGTTCTCTTCTCTTGATTCTCCATTTCCTCTTTTAACTCTGACTGTGTTTTCTTTATTGTTTCCATTTCTATTTTCATGTCTTGAATGGTAGTGTTCGTTTTTTATATTTCCTTCTCCAGTTTGCTTGTTTTTGTCTGGAGATCTTTCATTGCTTTATCCTTTTCCTGTTCAAGCTGGGTCACCTTGGCTTGGAGCCCTTTAATGATGTTATTCATTGTTTTGACTTGTAGAATTGTGGCTTCTTTGAATTCCTTCATAGTTTTAAGTTCTTCTTGAAGGGACTTTATCACTTTCCATAATGTAGAATTTTCATCGTTTTCATGTGTTTCAGTTGTGGTGAGGTGGTTCGGGCTGGACGGAATAGCGTTGCTTTCTTTTGTTGGAGACATTTCGCTCTGTTTTTTTTTTTTTTTTTTTTTGTCTCTGGCCTCTGGCCATGAGGAATTTTTTTTTTCTGTCTTCTGGGCTTGGGTCCAAAGTGAGCACTGTGGTGTAGGAGTTGCCTTATTCCACCCCTATAAGGAGAGTCATTCAGTCCCACCTCCAAGATGGGGACCTAATTAATTCAGGTTGCGGAGCTGTGCACAAGTAAGCTCTGATTCCCCACTGGAAGGGCCCTTACTAGTACAAAAGTTCGATATAGGACAGTTTCAAATATCTCACAGTTTGCCCGGGGTTGGTTCCTGTAGGGGGTAAATCTGCAGTTCAGCTCCAATAGCCTTGCCGCTCCCGAGGCTTGGACGCTGGCCTGTGACGTCACAGACTTGGATCTGAAGGGGCTTTGGAGTGGAGCTACTTCACTTCCAAGGGTAGCAACCTTTCCCAGATAATTGGATTGTCTGTGTGATACCTGGGAGTGCCCATCAGGGTGGGGATTATCTCTGCATGGTTTCTGAATCTGCTAGCTGGGTATTAGGTTGGAACTTACTGGGGATTTCTCCTTTTGGGGGGATAGGTTATCCTGATTCCCGGGTCCAGAGGCTTCCTAGCGTGGCCGAGAGTTGGAAAAGGCGTCCTGCCCAGGCATCTTCCGTGGTCCCTGTGTAGCTGGGTGAGATTTAGAAGGGGTCATGCCCTTTGTACAGTGTCCTGCAACACTTGCCGCCTTGTGACTGTTGACCCCGAAATCAAAATATGTCCACGCTGTCTGCCGCCATCTTGGATCCCCCCTGTGTGCACATTTATAATGGCAGGTTAAGGATTAACAGCTGCTAATAAGTTAACAATAATATAAATACTGTTAAATAATTTAATTATTTCTACAAATGGCGCCCAACATTGAGCACCACCTGAAACTGCAATTTAATTACCAGTTTTATCTATTAATAAGTATAAACTGTAAGATTAGGCCAGTGGAGCAGCCAGCAGCTTGGCAGAGCAGCAGGCAGCCTGGCAGGATATCAGACAATGGGTCTGGCCTGCCTTAGCTGGTGGCCTAATTTAACCTGGGAAAAGAGCCCCAGGACCAAGGGTGGCCTACACCTCCTGTAACCTAAACTCTGTTAACTAATATAAGTTGTTTTATTAGACCAAGGGTGGCCTACACCTCCTGTAACCTAAACTCTGTTAACTAATATAAGTTGTTTTATTAGGCTGGTGGAATTACCAGCCTTGGCGGGAGATTCACCTGGGTTCGAGGGGAGTCCGGAAGTCTGGGAGTCCAATGGCCCTGGATTGTTTGTACTGAGGGCCTATAAGCTGCTGTGGTACTTTCCTCAATAATTAAATATACCAAGACCTTTTAATGTTTCAATGCTTAACTCTTAGATGGACATAGTTTCAATTAGCTACCTAAATTAACCCAGATCACCCAATCCCAAACCACCATGTGCCTGTGATTCCTGTCCAGGGTTCTCAAAGATGTCTATCTGCTTCTGTGTACCCCATTGGAATGGGCTAATCCTCTGTGTAAAACACAGAGTTCCTGTTCTAATCCTAGGAAGTTCTGCCTTTCTATACTCTTTCTGCCCAGCTAATTGGCCACCAGTGACTTTTATTAACCAACCAAGAGAATGCCTCAGAATGGGCAGTAACCAGATCTCAGCATTGAAATCAGCCTATCAGACCTTCCCAACACGACTGAGTAGAGCTCTGCCACCTTATTCTTGACCACCCGCTTTTCAGCCTGATCTAATCTTACCACTCTGGTGGCTTTGCTGGTCCTTTTTTGGGTTCTGGAGGGACTGTGGACAAGTTGGGGGCTCAGGAATCTGGGAGGACCTCTGTCTTGATGTCAGAGTTGCCTGCTCAGGTCCTGAATTGATCAGACTTGCAAGCCACTGTACTGCAGTGGGAAGAGTATCCCACAACCTTGTCTGGCTGCAATGTTCTTCTGAGTGTTTGTACATCCAGTAGAGGGACCTGTATTGTCCAAAGCCTTTATGGGTTAACCCAAATATGCTTGTGCCCCCCAGTCTGCCATTCTGATAAAGATGCACTGCAGTGGTCCAACAGATCTCCAGTAGCTCAGAATGTGGTGTGGATCGCCACCAAAATGGTTCTTCAAGAATATACCCATTCCTGTGGCTCTACTGGTCCTCTTTTTGGTTCTAGAACCCCTGCCTGAAAACTGTGGACTCAGGAAGCTGGTGAGTACCCCTGACTGGGATTGAGAGCTGCTAGCCCTCAACTGAGGACCTGAATGGCTCAGACTCATGGGTACCTCTCGGTATGAAGCTCTCCTGCTTCTGAGGCTGGCTATTCTGTTTTTCTGAGTGTCTGAAAGTCTTGCCCAGGAATTTTTATTTTTCTCTAGGTTTTCCAGGTGAGTCCCAGTGGACTCTCAGATTGTTGCTCAGGATGCTTATATCTCTGTGGTGTTATTGCTGGTTTCCCTGTGCTCAAAATGTGTCTATGCCAGCTGCCACCATCTTGGTTCTGAAGCAATTTCCATTGTCTTATGTTTAAATTTAAAAATGACCTGTGTGTGTTTATGTGTCTCTCTGTGTGTATGACAGAGAAAGAATGTGTGTGGGAGAGAGACTTCATGTGTGAGTATGTGAGAGAGACTGTATGTTTGTGTATATGTGTGTGTGTGTGAGAGAGAGTGAGAGAAAGAGAGAGAGAGAGAGAGAGAGAGAGAGAGAGAGAGAGCTAGCCATAGCACATGATTGGAGATCAAAAGACAAGTTAGAAGAGTTGATTCTCTCTTCCACTTTGTTTAGGCATTCTCTAGGCTATCTGGCTTTCAAACTTCTGAATGATCCTTCTGTTTCTATCTCCCATAGGAGTCCTTGGATGACAGATGTTTGCAATCACATTCAGGGGTTTGTATGGGTTCTGGGGATCAAACATAGATAGGTTGAGAGGTTTGGATCATGAGTACTTACACCTGCTCAGCTGTCTTGCCAGCCTGAGGTACTTTGCAGAATGTGAAGATTATTGAGGAAGATGATTATACAGGGGAAGGCTCACCAAAAGTAAGACAAGACAATTGTTTCCTCATGTAGGCTAGATAGTGATTGTGATAAGGATTCTTGGTTGTCAACTTGACTATCTGGAATGAACTACAATCCAGAAATGTAGGGCACACCTGTGATCTGAATATTGAAGCATGTTGTCTAACATGCTATTGATCCAGATCTTGAGGCTAGAAGACACAGGCTTTTGATACAGATCTTGAGGTAGGATGACACACACTTTTGATCCAGATTTTGAGATACACCTTTAATCTGGGCCATACCTTCTACTGGAGGCCTATATAAGGACAATGGAAGAAGGAATGGTTGTTCATTCTTCACCTGGTTGCACTCACTTTGCCATTGGAGTCTATTTCTTTGGGTTTTCATCTTATACAAAAGACCAGTTGAAACACCTAGCCTTGTGAGACTGAGCAACTACTAGATTCTTGGACTTTCCATTCACAGCTGGGAATTGTTGGATTAGTTGGACTGCAGCCTGTAAGACATAATGCACATACCCACATATATAAATTATATATATTATATAAAGGGAAATTATATATATTATATATAATACACATGATACAAAGGGTGTTTATATACACATGTATATATAATTATATATATTATATATATATATGTATAAAAACATTCTATAAATTCTGTGACTCTAGAGAACACTGACTAGTACAGAGATCTTGGATTTATTTTGTAGAAAATCACTTTCAACTATGCATCATCAGTTGAATCATCTATAATCACAAAGGTTCATCACTCAGAAGGCAGCATTTGGTTCTAACAGTGCTCCAACATTTTCATATGAAATCACTCTTGGGCTGGAGAGGCAGTTCAGCAGTCCTTTTGCTGTTCTGCGGGGTGACCCATTTCTAGTTGCTCACCACTGCCTGCAGGTATAGTGCTTATGGGTTTGATGCCCTCTTGTGACCTCTTTAGGTACCTGCACCACATAATATACACTCACATAGACACACACACACACACACACACACACACACACACACACACACACACGATATATATGTACATAATGTATGGAGAGAAAATGGGAACTGTCCAGGCAGCCACTGGTATGTCATTTTGTAGTTTTGGAAGCTGCAGGCCCTGCACTTCCTATATAATCAGATATATTTATCCCTCTCAGGTCTCTGAGGTGGTTGAAGAATAGATAGCTAGAGTTTCATAGTTAAATTTTGAGTTGTTTAGGAATAAAGAGGGTTTTCTAGATCTAAGAAGATATTTTTAAAATTGTGAGGCAAGTTAGTATGAAAGCTGAGTTAGATATAGAACTTTAAACTCATGGAGATGGTTAGATAGTAGAATGTTAAAGTCAGGTGCCAAATACATATGGACTGGACATTGGGAATGTATGCTAAGACATATAACTCTTATACTTGTGGCCTATTTATTTCTGTTGTTTTGTATTGTATTTATAGTTATAAGAAAAAGAACCATTTTTTGGGCTGAAAAGGAGAGCTGTTGGGGGGAAAAATAAATACCTTAAACTAAAAAAAAAAAAAAAAAAGAAGGGAAGAGGAGGGGGGGGCTGAGGGGGAGGAGGGTGGAAGGGTGGGACTGGAGGGGGGAGTAGGGAGGGGATTGTGATTGAGATGTAACTTGAAGAAATAAAAAATAAATTATTAAAAAAAGAATAAATTGGAAAAAAAATCCAGGATACTTGTTGCTAGATTGTGTTCCCTAGGCACAATAGGGAAATCTCAATACTATGATCCCCAGAACAAGTCCAGTGTAATTTCAACAATTGACATGACAATCTGGGCAGGAGAAATTCTATATGGCCACCCCTAGATGAATAGCTATAGGCAGGCAATGACTGTTGAGAAAGGAAGAGTTACTTTCCTCCAGGGACAAGGTCCTGCATAGAATCCCAAGTGCTTAACCCTGGACACATGTACAATACAAGCAACACTAAATGGACTCAGTAAGTTGTATATACATGCATGTACACACACACACACACACTTATGTATGTATATATATGCATATATATTTGTATGTACATGTAGCAATAATAATAAAAGAAGAAACCATAAATTTAGGAGGGAGTGTGAAAGGAACTTGAGAAGGGCTCTAAAAGATACCCAAAATTTAAATAAAATTAACTTAAATTAAAATTTAAAACATTTGAATTACTTTATGGTTTACTGTATGTAAAACCCAATTCTCTTAGCTCTGCATTTATTTTTCTGGTTAATTATTTTGTAGCCTGAAATGTGTAGGCAAAAAGCAATTGAAAGTTGTAATGGGGTGCCATCTACTGGAGAAGCAGAACGATTGATTAGGAAAAACCACACAATGATGCTTTTAATTGCTTGAGGAAAAGAACTTGAATGTGGAGCAGGAAAAAAATCAAGTGAAGAAATGTAATGTTCACATTTTGCTTAATACTGGAAATTTTTGTTTCACCTCTAGTTTGCAATATTTATGTGATATTTTGTTTAAACATTTGGTCAGACATTAGACATCTAGAGAAACCTTCAGTATCTACTTAAAATCCTGAAACTTTCAAATGGCTAAGACTTTTGCACTCTCATGATACAGCTGAGAAGTGTGAATCAGTCAGAAGGGACTCACCTTCTCTCTTGCTGAGTGACAGCTGAGCCTTTGGTCCTTTCATCACCAGGATGGCCTTCAGTTAGATCAAATGGCCATTTGGCTGAACATAACATGAAGTCTGCTGGGATGTGACAGAGGACCAGGGAGGGCATATCTGCTCTTGGCTGGATGGACTTAGGACTGTGTGATTAGTGCTGCTCTTTGTTTGGCTCTTATGTTTCATTGTTTGTGCTGTGGACCCCCATAGGCACCTTCACCAAGATAGGAATTTCTGAATAGCTCTGTGGCCCTGTTTAGTTAAAAGGTAATTGTATAGTTCTTGCTTTAGGTCTAGTTCTAATGGAAGGATGGAGATTTAAAAAAAAAAAGTGACCATGGCTCCACTGAAGTGGTGGTATTCCTTGAGTACATTTGACCCTGAGGAGGCACAGACTCTTGGCTCCAGACTTCCAAGAGAAGAAGATAAAATTATTTATTTAAGTTTCATTGAATAAGGAGGAAGAATGAAGTATAGTTATACTTAGGCTGTTTCATAGAGAGTCTCATGACAGAGAAGCTAAAATGCTTAGTCTCTAGTCCTCCAAAGGAATATCACAATTCTGAAAAAGCCTGCATATGATTAATGCAGACCATGGCTGGGTGTGGAGCTCTGGGTATATAAGGCTTCTCTGGGAGGGAGAGAGGTGAGAGAGAAGAAAAGTAGGAAAGAAGAAATGAATGAAGGAATGAAGGAAGAATGAAGGAAGGAAGGAATTGGGGAGGGAGGAGGTGGGGAGGAGTAAGTGAGGAATAGATGGAGGGGAGAAATAGGAGGAATAAGAGAAAGAAGGGAATGGGTTTTACAAACTGAAAAATGATAGCTTGATGAAAATATTGGGTCCTAGGATAGGAATATAATAATCCTATATCTTAAAGGGCTGTTGCAACCAGTCAGAGTGAGAAATGCCATTTATTTATTCTAAAAATACCAAGGGCTTACTCTATGAAACTAATATTTTCAGAGGTCATCATGAGCAGAGCCCTTACCTCAAGGGTGAAGAATTGTCAGGGAAGATGGCCACAGGTGATCATGAAGGCACCAAAGCATCAGATAAGCCAGGTGCATGAGTACAGATAAGGAGCCCCAGGGAGGCACAGGAACCAAATTAGAGAGAAAGCTAGCTCAAATATAAAGTGCCTTTCCCATTCTTTAAAGAAGTATTTAAAATTAACATTCTTTTAAAACTTAGGTTGAAAAAATATCTCCTATGATATTGTCATTTCTGAATGCCACCAATGGTCAGGAATCAGCAGTTTCATAGGGCCCAGCCTCATGTAAGGCTTTAAAGCATGTTATCTAAAGTCCTACTATCATAACAGCAGGAGGTACCAACCCTCATCACTTCCCGAGCACTCCTCCAGCCTAAAGTTCCATTTGCAACCCTTATGGCTGACTTTAGCTATGTCATTAGCCATTTACATTTACAGTGTACTTCAACGTCTTGATTTTCTATTTTAATAATATCTGTTAAAATGTATTGTGAGGATGGAGACTTGGCTGTCTTCTGCCACCACTATGTGCTACACCTCTCTATTTTCTGGCATTGTTTTGGTTTCTGGTGAAATCCCTCTTCATATTTGCCTCATTGCTGTCAGGAGGGGACTGCTGACTCTCTCTTCTGTGATGGTGAGACTCAGCTAAGCCTTACAGTGTGTTCTCTGCCTCTTGGCTCATTTATTCATTTGCTTTTCTCTAGGGCTGGGAAGGCTTGATCTGGTGGATATTGTGGGTGGAACAGCCCTTTCCCTGTCTCCCCTCTGGAAGTTCTTTGGAAACAAAGAGCAAGCTTGCTTTGTTTCTCCATCCCAGGCTTGCTCTACACTGCTGAGTAGGAAAATCTGCCTATTTCTGATATTGAAAGCCCATTTGGCACTCAAATCATAATCAAACTATAATAGCCAAATATGTATTTTTGTCTGGTTTGTTTTTTAATAATTTATTTTTTATTTCTTCAAGTTACATCTCAATCACAATCCCCTCCCTACTCCACCCTCCAGTCCCACCCTTCCACCCTCCTCCCCCTCAACCCCCCATCCGCTACCCCCCCTTTTTTTTTAGTTTAAGGTATTTCTTTCCCCCGCAACAGCTCTCCCTTTCAGTCCGACAAATGGTTCTTTCTCTTATAACTATAAATACAATACAAAACAACAGAAATAAATAGGCCACAATTATGAGAGTTATATGGCTTAGCATACATTCCCAATGTCCAGTCCATATGTATTTGGCACCTGACTTTAACATTCTACTATCTAACCATCTCCATGAGTTTAAAGTTCTATCTCTAACTCAGCTTTCATGCTAACTTGCCTCACAATTTTAAAAATATCTTCTCAGATCCAGAACACCCTCTTGATTCCTAAACAACTCAAAATTTAACTATGAGACTCTAGCTATCTATTCTTCAACCACCTCAGAGACCTGAAAGGGATAAATATATCTGATTATATAGGGATAAATATATCTGATTATATAGGAAGTGCAGGGCCTGGAGCTTCCAAGACTAAGAAATGACATACCAGTGGCTGCCTGGACAGTTCCCATTTTCTCTCCATACATTACAGCACCAATCTTCAGCCATTTGGCCCCATTTCTCTGACAGACATTGATTGTAGAGCAGGAGTTATGAAGGACTTACCTACCCTGTCTTGGCAGAGCTAGACTGTCGTCTTACCTGCTTCCAAGTTTTGTCCTTTTTGGACAGCATTCTGTCTACAGTTGATGCAAGGGGTTTTTCTTGCCAAGAGAAAGGCTTACCACCGATTCAACCATCTCCCACTGGAGATTCTTCGATGCTCATGAGGAGCATGGAAATGAATAAAGCATTTAAAGGAATGGTTGGTCTTTTAAATAACCAACAAGTTTCTTTCAGTTCTGAGTTTTGGGAAGTCCAAAATCAAGGTAGAAGTAAATTTTGGAATATGGTGAGGGTCATTTCCTTACAGACAGCTACCTGCTCATTTTAACTTTACATAGTGGAAATGAGCCAGAGGTCTGTATCACTGAGAATGTGTGTGTGTGTGTGTGTGTGTGTGTGTGTGTGTGTGTGTGTGTAGAGGAGGGAAGAAAAGAATGAAGGAACAAAGGAAGAAGGAAGGAAAGAAGGAATTGGGGGAAGGAGGAGGTGGGGAGTAAGAGAGGAATAAATGGAGGGGGGAAGGGAAATAGGAGTAATAAGAGAAAGAAGAGAATGGAAGAATTTCATAGGACCCAAGAAGAGAATTGAAAAATACATATTTGGCTATTATAGTTTGATTATGAGTGCCAAATGGGCTTTCAATACGAGAAATGTCAATTTTTCTTACTCTGCAGTTTAGAGCAAGCCTGGGATGGAGAAACAAAGTAAGCTTTCTCTTTGTTTCCAGATAGCCATATATATACACACATACATACATACATACATACATACATACATACATACATACATACATACATA
>CAJQZJ010032961.1:200401-242580 GCA_907164525.1 Lophiomys imhausi
ATACATACATACATACATACATACATACATACATACATACATACATATTCCTACCTCTGTCCCACTCATTCTTCTGTTCTCTGGTAATGGATATACTTTGATGTTCTTTATTTTTATTTTTTATATTTTAATTTATTTATTTATTGCTTCATGTTACATCTCCATCATAGTGTCCTCTTTCCACCCCTCCCAGTCCCACCCTCCCACTCTCTACACCCTAACCCTTCCATCCCACTCTTCTGGAGTGGAGTGTCCCTACATAACAGTCCCCCACCCCAGTTCAGCAGTCATATGAGGGCCAAGAGCCTCCTCATACACTGGGGGCCTACAAGGCAGTACCACTAGGAAAAAATGTCTCATTGACAGGGAGAAAAAAAAAAAGTCTATGTCCATGTTCTCTTTGGTGCATTGGTTGTAGTATAGATATCCTGTACTTTATAGCTAAAATCTGACTATAAGTGAATAGATGCCATGTGCATCCTTTTGAGTCTGGGTTAGCTCACTCAGGATGAGCTTCTCTAGTTCCATCCATTTGGGTGTAAATTGCATAATTTCATTGTTTCTGATAGCTGAGTAGTATTCCATTGTGTAGATGTACCACAGTTTTTTAATCCATTCTTTGGTGAGGGACATCTGGGTTGTTTCCAGTTTCTAGCTATTACAAATAAGGCTGCTATGAACATAGATGAGGAAACTTCCTTGTGATTTGGTGAATAGTCATTTGGATGTATACCCAGAAGTGGTATGGCTAGGTCCTGAGGCAGAGCTATTCCAAGTTTTCTAAGATATTGCCAGACTGACCTCCATAGTGGTTTACTTTGATGTTCTTCATCAGCATGCTGAAATTTGATTTGTTTTCTTTCTTGAGCTGAATACTCAATTTCATAAAATTGCATGTTAGATAAAATTCCCCTGAGAATGTTGAAGGAAATATCCTCTAGACTCCCACCATGCTACAGGGCATTTCAGGATCCTTCTTATAAATGCATTCTTAGAGATATCAGAGAAGTTCAAGCATTGATCATTTATGATTATGTCCCTCCATGGTGTCTTGTTCTTCTCCTCTCTCCTGGTCTCTCGTGGATCCTGAGGTTAGAACACTAGGCAAGCCTCTGGATTGGATCATCCATCTGTGTAATTTTTGTGTCCTTTTTACTGCCAGACATCTTGTACTTTACCATACCAATGTATGAGCTGTAATTTAGTTCCCTTGGCTCTTCATTTGTCTTGAATTCCTGATGCCAGGACCCAGGTTCCAAGTCAGAATCCCTGCTCCTTTGTAAAAGAAACCAACAATGCTAAGGCAGCAGCACTTGGGGGTGGGGGTGAGAATGGGCTGCACATTCTATGTCTGTGAATTTATGGAGGGGATTTAATTCTTCCCTTATGAAATCCCAAACAATTTTTTATTCTCAGCCTCTCCTATGTATTTGTCTCTAGGAGTAACTGATACATATAATTTCTGACTTTTCCTGAAGTACAAATCAATTGCTTTTATGTAAATAATTTAGTTTTAGTTTTATTTGTAAATATGTGTGTACATGACACTAGTGGGTTGGAACACCCAGAGGCCAGAGAGCTCGCCTGGAGATGTTCCATCTTCTGAGTTGTGGGAGACTGAGATTAAACACTGTGGAGAGAACCGGAGGACCTGCAGCTAGCTGACTATGAAACTCGGACTCTGTCTGATTTCTATGGCTAATGCTGAGGTGGGTCAAAAAGCCAAAACAGTGCACTCAGCCCTCAGGAACAGCCGGATCTGGCACCTGTCTGTAGAGGATCTCCCCACCAAGCCACATGTGATTCCAGCACACATTATCAGCCCTACCAGAATTCCAGAGTTTCAGCCTCCATGCCTGGGACCTACCTGCCTTCACCGGAGGACCTGAGGAACAACCAGACCATGGGAGTGCTCAGGTCAGTGAGAATCTCTTACACCAGACTCCCCCAACATAATGGCAAGCAGCACACATAGTATTTGAGTGATGGGAGCCAAATCCTGTCATAGCAGAGTGATCGAAAGCCACGTTGACTGCAAACACATTGTGTGTCCGGGTTTCCCAGGTGAAAGCCAGAACTGGTTACCACCTGAGCACCTTAGCTCCTTCAGTAGCAAGCCACTGGAGCGGTGACTCTGGCCTCTGTCTTGGTGGGAACTCCAAGTCTGAACAACAATCTGGTCCCAGACCACGGTTCCAGTGGAGCTCAATAACTGTTGAGTGATTCAGCAACCGAGCTACTGAGCCTAAAACTACAGTGTTGGCGAGAAGAGAACCTAGGACACACAGATCCAGACTCTGTCCCCGAGCTCAACCTGCCTTTCTGAGGAGACCCCCCCACCCCAGCTCTCATGGCCATATGGTCTCTATCACAGGGACCTACCCATCATCCAGAGGTAGGCATTGGATTCATAAAACCAGCCAGCCTCTGAAACAGGGGTCTTCCCAGTGCACCAAGGGTAGTAGGAGCAAGGAACAGCCAGACAACACCAGGAATAAAAAGATGGTTAAAGTCCAGCATAAGAATTCTATCAAGAAACAAAACAAAAATCAAAATCAAAACAAAACAAAACAACAACAGCAACAAAAAGAACCAAGGCAGTATGGAGTCTCAAGGACCTAGCTATAATGCTACAGAAAGCCCTGGAAATCCTCACACAACTGAAACACGAGAAAATGACTTAAATCCTATGCTTATGAAAATAATATAGGTCTTAAGGGAGGAAAACAAATCACTCAAAGACCAACAAGAACATACAGAAAAATAGGTGGTGAAAATGAATAAAGCCCTTAGAGAAACACAACATATAGTTGCATATGAGAGGGAAAAATAAAATGCTATAAGACCTGAAAAGGGAAGTTGATGCAATAAAGAAAACACAAAAACACAAGTTGAGACATCCATGGAACTGGAAAACCTTGGAAAAAGAAAAACTACAGACCCCTGCTCTACAACAAATGTCTGGCAGAGAAACAGGACCCAAAGCCTGAATATTGATGCTGGAATGTATGGAGAGAAAATGGGAACTGTCCAGGCAGTTATTGGTATGTTCTTTCTTAGTTTTGGAAGCGGCAGGCTCTGCACTTCCTATATAAGCAAATATATTTATCCCTCTCAGGTCTCTGAGGTGGTTGAAGAATAGACAGATAGAATCTTATAGTTAAATTTTGAACTGTTTAGGAATCAAGAGGGTGTTATAGATCTAAGAAGATACTCTTAAAAGTGTGTTGCAAGATAGTATGAATGTTGAGTCACATATAGACCTTTAAACTCATGGAGTTGGGTAGATAGTAGAATGTTAAAGTCAGGGGCCAAATAGGTATAAACTGAACATTGGGAAGGTATACTGGGCCAATTTACTCTCATAAATGTGGCATATTTATATCTATTGTTTTGTATAATACTTACTGTTATAAGAGAAGGAACCAGCTGTTGGACTGAAAGGGGAAACCTCTGAAGGGAAGAGGGTGGAAGGGCGGGTTAGGAAGGGGGAATAGGGAGGGGTTTGTTACTGAGATGTAACTTGAAGAAAAAAAAAATAAAGTAGTTAAAAAAAAAAAGAAAAACTACAGACACAAGCATCATCAACAGAATACAAGAGATGGAAGACAGAATCTCAGACACAGATAAAATTGAAGAAATCGATACATCTGTCAAAGAAAATATAAAATCCAAAAAATTACTGATGCTGCCTACATTCATACTTGGTCTTCCTTCCTCTGGAGACAACCTTGCAAATGTGTAGAAATTTGTCTTGTAAGTAATTGCACATCTGGCCAAGTTGATGGCGAAGATTAGCCATCACACGTTGCTTCTCCCAGTTTCTGAGAAATAGACTGTATTAGGTAGACAGGAGTGCACACAATATATGTGCACCAAGTTAAAACAATTAAAAGTGAAAATATGTGTAGTGGAGTCTACTTTCCAATGTGGCCAGGTGGGCTTAGCAATTTGGGACCCACTCTTTAGATGAATGTTGCTCTTCTTGGTAGGAAATCAGTTAGCCTTGCTTTAAATGGATTGTTTTAAGAAAGATCTTTGGTGACACTATCTTCTTTCACCACATACTGAGGCCTGAAGTAGAGTTTTGTTTTAATTACTTTAAATCACAAATTTGATCTGATCTGCATGCAAGGATTTACGAACTCCCCAGAGATACAGGACATCAATAATAGAAAAGGCACCAGGAAAGTGTGCTTTTCCATAAACTACTTGGTGTGTAATCTGAAGAGCTATCTTCAATATCACTTTGCCCAGTCTTGAATTCAGAGACACATCATCTACAGTATGGCTTTGGAGAGAAAACAAAGGGAGAATGGCTTTTTTTAAAATGAAAGATCAAAAAGGATAATTAATATTTCATTGCTTAATTAACTTTTACATATGCATATTGATTTTTAATGTTACTTGAGATGTAAAGTGTGATTGATTCCCCTCCCCCTTTCATAGCCAATGAGGTAATCTGGTCACCAATTTGAGTGTTGAAGGTAGTCTGAACATCTTGGTTTGACAAATTAGGCATTAAGATAATCATTTAGCTTTTTATTTATTCTTGGGATGTTGCATTGCACATGTGAAACAGATGGAAAGATTATAGACTAAGAAGTAAGTCATTATAGATGTTGGGTGGGATGTCATTGTGAGAGATGTGTGAATTGCTAATTCGGGAAAGAACTTGACAACACTAGAGCCCATCAAAACCAAGTTCTTTTTTGAATTTTAAATTCATCTCCCCAGAAAGATTCATAAGGCAGGTTTAGGCTAAAAGATGCCTGCATGAGGGGAGGAGATCAACCAGCCCATCAACTTTTTAGAATTTGGATTTGTGAGTTCACATCTTCTGAATAGCTGTGTATTGACATTAAGGGTATGGACATTCTGAGTCAGGAGACTGATACTTTGACAATCAGAAATTGAGTCACCAGAAGAATGAAAACATACTCTTTCTTGTAGTTGCTCAAGGATTCAGAGAGTCATTGTCCTCCATATGAGTGTGTGTGGGTGATAGGCCACTTTGCTGTCCTTATGATTTGATAGGTAGACACAAGACCACAGCAGAGCTTACTATGAGGATACAGGAGTAATAATTGATGCTTAGAAGAGTTGGTTCACCTACTGAATTCCCTTTTAGCCTCAAAGAAAAATCTTCCCCTCTTTCCTTCAAACACCCTACTTCCTGTCATCAAAACTACCTGCACAGTAGTGGCCCCTCTCACTCTAATTATGTTGCATTAGAAAATGTCTAACTTGATATTAGCAATGTGGGACTGGATGTTCTGCTTCTTTGTGTCCTTGAATCTTAACAGCTTTGAACTTAAGACATAATATGCCACTTATTGCTATGGATTGTAAATTATTTTTAAGAATTATTATTTTAATCATTTGGGTTCATTATTCATGCTCAATGGACATTTCTGTTTTTTATCGAGTCAAGTTTATTTTGATTAATGGTCTTTCTTTTATTATAGAAGCTTTATGTTCAGAATACAGATTCTTTATTTCACTAAATTTTTACTGGTCTCTTATTATGAGAAGGGTTATGGACTATTAAAAGACAAAAAATACTCAATCATTTAATGAGCTTTCAGTTCATTAATAGTACAAGGGGCCCTTTGATTTTAATAAGAAACCAATAATTCATAAGATGTTTAATTCACTCTTAGTTAAGTTCAAGAAAATTATGAGAATTGTTGTTGTTTATATATGTTTTATGGAAAAAATGATTTCTCTTTAATTGTTAAACATGGTTTAATGATGACACATTAAAATATGGCTCAAGGTGACACTGTACAGTGTGACTAAAGAATGGTTGAATGTGCAATTTAAAAAGACCCAAGACTTTTGTTAATAGGAAAGCCTTTGAAGAATCCAGTATAGATATAATCTTTCCATGTCTTTGAGGCATAATATAGTTTAATAGCTCTAATTAGGATATGGAATATTCACTATTGTTTTATTATAACAATAAAGTATATTGGATCAGCTATAGACTAGGATACTCATAACCTTTATCTGAATTAGTGCATTAATAAAATGAATGTATTTTTAATGTATTTACCTCCTGTTTGCAAAGGTGAGATTATATAGCACATTTTAGAATGTATAGTTGAGGGTGGATCCAAGGTGGCAGCAGCCCACATGTACGCATTTTGAACATGGGGAAAACAGTTATAACACCACAGAGTTATAAGACACTGAGCAATAATCTGAATGGCGTAAATCTGCTGGATTTCATTAAAAGTCCCTGGGCAGGACTCTCCTCTACTCTGTCAGACACTCAGAAAAACAGACCAGCAGAAACCACGGAAGCCACTCAATCCAGGAATCATCACCAGGAGAGGGACAGGGTAAGAGCCACTCAAATACCCAACAAGCAGCTCCGAACTCTAGACAGGGTTGCTCACCAGCCTCCTGGGCTCCAAGATTCCATGCAGGCATTCTGACTCCTAGCGGAAGATTAGCGGAACCATGGGAACCATTGTGGCTGAGGGCCACAGCATGTTCTAAGCAGCAGGGCAGCAACAGGTCCACAGGGCAGTGGCATTTTGGCAAACACAAGCATATTTGTGCTTCCCCAGAGGGGTGTTGGACGTACACACCGGCCCCTCTATTGCATTTGCAGTCACTGGAAAGAACATTGCAGCTAGACAGAGCAGCGGGATACACTTCTGGCAGCAGGTTACGCTGCAACTCCACTGCAGTGTACTAGATTCTGGAAGACAGTGGCTCCAATTGCCAGTATCCAAAATCAGCTCCAGACAGACATAGGAGGAGCAGTGAGAGCAGGCAGAAAGGCAGGGAGAAGGGTTGGAAGGCAGCTTTGATCTTCACAGAGTCCAAGCCCTGGGCAGGTTGTGGGGTTACTATTGGACTCCTTTGTTAGTGCTGACTCTTCTGGTGGGAAACCAGATTTTCAGCATTATACAGTTCTACTCCTGTAGCAGTGAGGTTTTGGCCTGGGGGCACTGCTGAGTTACTCAGCCTAAGGGCTTAGTGCTTAGTGCCGAGAGGCACAGAGGTGCCCTGGGGACCATCTAGACAGGTGCAAGCCCATCTGAGCCAGCCCAGCAGGATCAGAACCACTAAATACCATCACTCAACGCCTCTCACCAGAAAACTGTACTCCCTTCCTGTCGGATCCTTTCAGGGCTCCAGCTGGCAGACTCAATCCCCAAACTTAGGACCTCCAGAGTCCACAACATCTGTGCCTGGACACCCAGGACCATATCAGCAGAGCCACTATATGCAGAATACCCAGTCTGCAACACAGAGAACTCTGACTTGTGAGCAGTGAAACAATCCTGGGCCATTCCTCATTGCCTGGGAGTGGGACAGTGCTTCTGGCTATTAGATGCACATTGACCCTGAGAACCCCCTGAGAACAACTGGGGAGGACCACGAACATGGTCCGACAAGTAAGTTGCAGGGGAACTACAGCCCTACCCAACAGTCTGTGGCCTGCCAACCTGCTCTGTTATCTATACGAGGACCATTTGGATCCCAGGAACCTACAGGAACACATCCCACCACAAACCCTCAATTGAGTCCCCAAATGGGACAAAACAGGAATGGGTGATCCCTGGGAGACACACTGAGAAAAAAAACTCCACACAAGGCCCCATCCAGCCTATGGAAAGCTACAGATCACCAAGATATATGACTTCTACACCAAAGCGCCGCTCTTGGCTCTGAGCCAAGAAGGAACCAGAAACAAACAATTAAGAATAACCAAATGGCTAAAGGTCAGCGAAAGAACAGATCCAACAAAACTCAGGGAAATATGACCCCAACAAAATGCAACTATGCTAGTACAGCAAGCTCTAACCACTACACCACAGCCAAGACACATGAAAACACTGACAAATCTATATTCTGGAAAGTGATAGAGTCCTTTCAAGAAGAATTTAAATCTCTGAAGGAATTCAAAGATTCCACAGTTTTACAGGTGAAAGCAACAGAGAATACCATTAGAGATTTCCAAGCCAAAATGTCTCGACTTGAACAGGAAAGAGACAAGGCAACAAGCAAATTGGAGCAGGAAATGTATAAAACGATTAAAATGTTTCAAGACTCGAAACTGGAAAAGGAATCAATAAAGAAAACACAGTCAGAGATAAGAGTAGAAGTGGAGAATCAAGGGAAGAGAACAGGAACTACAGACATGAGTACCAAAAATAGGATACAAGAGATGGAAGACAGGATCTCAGGCATGGAAGATTTAATGGAAGAAATCAGTACAACCACCAAAGAAAATGAGAAAGCTAAAAAAGTTCTCAACCATAACAACCAAGAAATCAAGGACTCAATGAAAAGACAGAACCTAAGAATTATAGGCATAGAGCAAAGAGAAGACTCCGGACACCAAGGTCCAGGAAACATCTTCAACAAAATTATAGAAGAAAACTTCCAAAACCTAAAGAAAGAGATGCCAATAAAAATCCAAGAAGCTTACAGACCACCAAACAGATTAGATCAGAAAAGAAACTCCTCTCACCACATAAAAATTGAAACTCCAAATATAGAGAACAAAGAAAGGTTATTAAAAGCTGTAGGAGAAAAAGGCCAAGTCACATACAATGGCAGACCCATCATAATTACACCTGACTTCTCAGAAACTTTAAAAGCTAGAAGGGCCTAGCAGATGTCCTACAAGCCCTGAGAGAACATAGGTTCCCAGCCAGACTACTATACCCAGCAAAACTCTCTATCAATATAGATGAAGAAAACAAGATATTCCATGATAAAATCCAATTTAAACAGTATCTACCCACAAATCCAGCCCTACAAAAGATCTTAGAAGGAAAATTCCAATCCAGAGAAGATAACTACACCCAAGAAAACAGAGGAAACAAAAAAAAACCCAAAAACTCCACTGCAGCTAAACCAAAAGAAACACAGTACCACCACCTACACCAAAATAATAGGAAATAACAACTGTTGGTCATTATTATCCATCAACACCAATGGACTCAACTCCCCAATAAAAAGACACAGGCTTACAGAATGGATACATAAACAAGACACATCATTTTGCTGCATTCATGAATTGCATCTCACTAACAAAGATAGACACTACCTCAGAGTAAAGGGCTGGGAAAAGGTTTTCCAAGCAAATGGACCCAGGAAGAAAGCTGGAGTAACCATCTTAATATCAAACAAAATAGACTTCTAACTGAAGTTAATCAAAAAAGATAGAGAAGGGCATTATATACTCTTTAAAGGAAATATTCATCAAGAGGACATCTCAATATTGAATATCTATGCCCCAAATACAAAGGCACCTACATTTGTAAAAGAAACGTTTCTAAAGATTAAATCACCTATCGATCACCACACATTAGTAGCAGGAGACTTCAACACCCCACTCCCAACAATGGACAGGTCATCAAGACAGAAACCAAACAGGGAAATAATGAGTCTAACAGAGGTCATGAACCAAATGGACCTAACAGATATCTACAGAACGTTTCACCCAAACAAAAGAATACACTTTCTTCTCAGCACCACACGGAACCTTCTCCAAAATCGACAATATAGTCGGAGACAAAGCAAGCCTCAACAGATACAAGACAATTAAAATAACCCCTTGTATCTTATCAGACCACCATGGAATAAAGCTGGTGTTCAACAACAACAGAAACAACAGAAAGCTTACACACACATGGAAATTGAACAACTCTTTACTAGATGACTACTGGGTCAGGGAAGAAATAAAGAAGGAAATCAAAGACTTCGTAAAATCCAATGACAATGAAGGCACAACAAATCCAAACCTATGGGACACAATGAAAGCTGTGCTATGAGGAAAGTTCATAGCACTAAGTGCATTCAAAAGGAAAATTGTGGCAGCTCATATTAGCAAATTAACAGCTAAAGTGAATGAGTTGGAAAAAAAAGTAAACAATCCCAAGAGGTGCAGAAGGCAGGAAATCATCAAACTTAGGGCTGAAATCAACAACTTAGAAACTAAAAGAACAATACAAAGAATCAATGAAACCAAGAGTGGGTTCTTCGAGAAAATCAACAAAATAGACAAACCCTTAGCCAAATTAAGTAAAAGGCAGAGGGAAAAAAACCCAAATCAACAAAATCAAAAATGAAAAGGGAGAAAAAACAACAGATATTGAGGAAATCCAGAGAATATTTAGGTCCTACTTTAAAAATCTATACTCCACCAAATTTGAAAACAAGCAAAATGGACAATTTTCTAGACAAATTCCATCTACCAAAGCTAAATCAAGATCAGGTTAACAGATTAAACAGCCCTATAACTACTAAGGAAATATAAAAAGTCATTAAAAATCCCCCCCCCCAAAAAAAAAGCCCAGGGCCAGATGATTTCAGCACAGAATTCTACCAGACCCTAAGGAAGTACTAATACCAATACTCTTCAAACTCTTTCAAAAATAGAATCTGAAAGAACACTGCCAAACTTATTCTATGAGGCCACAGTCACCTTGATTCCTAAACCACACAAAGACCCAACAAAGAAAGAGAACTTCAGACCAATCTCCCTCATTAACATAGATGCAAAAATACTTAATAAAATACTGGCAAACCGAATTCAAGAACACATCAAAAGTATCATACACCATGATCAAGTAGGCCTCATCCCAGGAATGCAAGGATGTTTCAACATATGAAAATCCAGCAACGTAATTCACCATATACAAAAGTTGAAAGAAAAAAAACCACATGATAATCTCGGTAGATGTTGAAAAAGCATTTGACAAAATCCAACACCCCTTCAATGCTAAAAGTCATGGATAGAACGGGCATACAAGGATCATACCTAGAAATAATAAAGGTGATATACAGCAAGTCAGTAGCCAACATCAAATTAAATAGAGAGAAACTTGAAGCATTTCCTCTAAACTTAGGGACAAGACAAGGATGTCCACTTTCGCTATATCTCTTCAACATAATAGTTGAAGTTCTTGCTAGAGCAATAAGACAGCTAAAGGAGATCAAAGGGATACAAATTGGAAACGAAGAAGTCAAATTATCCCTATTTGCAGAAGATATGATAGTATATGTAAGCGAACCCAAAAATTCCACCAGAGAACTCTTACAACTGATTAACACCTTCAGCAAGGTGGCTGGATACAAAATTAATTAAAAAAATTAGAATCTCTTCTTTATACAAAAAATAAATGGGCTGCAAATGAAATCAAGGAAACAACTACCTTCACAATAGCCACAAACAATATAAAATACCTGGGGTAACTCTAACCAAGCAAGTGAGAGACCTGTACAACAAGAACTTCAAGTCCTCGAAGAAAGAAATTGAAGATACCATCAGAAAATGGAAAGATCTCCCATGCTCATGGATAGGTAGGATCAACATAATAAAAATGGTCATCCTACCAAAAGCAATATACAGATTCAATGCAATGCCTATCAAAATACCAACACAATTCTTTATAGATCTGGAAAAATCCATTCTCAATTTCATCTGGAACAACAAAAAAACCCAGAAGAGCTAAATCAATCTTGTACAATAAAAAAACATCTGGAGGTATCACCATCCCATATTTCAACCTGTACTACAGAGCAATAGTAATAAAAACAGCATGGTACTGGTATAGAAATAGACCAGTGTATCAATGGAATTGACGACCCAAAAGATGAACCCACATACCTATAGTCACTTAATTTTTGACAAAGAAGCCAAAACCATACAATGGAAAAAGGATAGCACCTTCAACAAATGGTGCTGGTCTAACTGGATGTCCACATGTAACAGAATGAAATTAGTCCCATACTTATCACCTTGTACAATATTTAAGTCCAAGTGAATCAAAGACCTTAACATAAGACCAGACACACTAAATCTACTAGAAGAGAAAGTGTGGACAACCCTCAAACTTATTGGCACAGGTGACAACTTCCTGAACAGAACACCAACAGCTCAGGATGTAAGACCAACAATCAATAAATGGGACCTCATGAAACTGAAAAGGTTCTGTAAGGCAAAAGACAACTGTCATTTGAACAAAATGGAAGCCTACAGATTTGGAAAAAATCTTCACCAACCCCACATCTGACAAAGGGCTAATATCCAAAATTTACAAAGAACTGAAGAAATTAAATGCCAAGAAACCAAATAATCCAATCAAATAATGGGGAAAAGAGCTAAACAGAGAATTCACAACAGAGGAATTCCTAATATGTGAGAGACAATTGAAGAAATGCTCAGCATCCTTAATCATCAGAGAAATGCAACCCAAGACAACTCTGAGATTCCATCTCACACCTGTCAGAATGGCTAAGATCAAAAGCTCAAATGACAGCACATGATGGCGTGGGTGTGGAGAAAGGAGAACCCTCCTCCACTGCTAGTGGGAGTGCAGGTTTGTGCAACCAATATGGAGGTCAGTCTGGTGATATCCTAGAAAAGTTGGAATAGCTCTGCCTCAGGACCCAGCCATACCACTTCTCGGTATACATCCAAATAAATGATTCCTCACCAAATCACAAGGAAGCTTCCTCATATATGTTCATAGCAGCCTTATTTGTTTTGTTTTTTTTTTTTTTTTGGTTTTTCAAGACAGGGTTTCTCTGAATATCTCTGGCTTTCCTGGACTCGCTTTGTAGACCAGGCTGGCCTCGAACTCACAAAGATCCGCCTGCCTATGCCTCCCAAGTGCTGGGATTAAAGGCATGCGCCACCACCGCCCGGCTAGCAGCCTTATTTGTAATAGCTAGAAACTGGAAATAACTCAGATGTCCCTCAGCCAAAGAATGGATTAAAAAACTGTGGTACATCTCCACAATGGAATACTACTCAGCTATCAGAAACAATGAAATCATGCAATTTGCAGCCAAATGAATGGAACTAGAGAAGCTCATCCTGAGTGAGCTAACCCAGGCTCAGAAGAATGCACATGGCATCTATTTACTTATAGTTGGATTTTAGCCATACAGTACAGGATAACTGTACTACAATGAATGCACCAAAGAGAACATGAACATAGACTTTTTTTCTTGTTAGTGAGACACTTTTCCCTAGTGGTGCAGCCTTGTAGGCCCCCAGTGTATGAGGAGGCTCTTGGTCCTCATATGACTGCTGAACTGTGGCAGCGGACTGTTATGTAGGGACACTCCACTCCAGAAGAGTGGGATGTAAGGCATAGTGGGTAGAGGGTGGGAGAGAAGGACTGGGAGGGGTGGGAAAGAGGACACTATGATGGAGACGTAACCTGAAGTAATAAATAAATAAATTTAAATAAAATGCATAGTTGACTAAAATATATCATAAACACTTTATCATATCATTATACATATAATTCTATCAGGTATCAAAATACGTTAAGCCCTCCTTGTTAAATAGTTATTTTCAATTTTATTTTTAACTGTTACTGAAAACAGATTATTCTCTCATGCAATGCATCCTAACCAGTTTCCCACCTCTTCACTACTTCTAGCTCCCTCCACACCTTATTCTCCTCCAGATTTACTCCCCCTCTTTTTCATCTTCAAAAATGAGTAGATCTTCAAGGGATGACAGCCAAACTGAACAGAACAAGATACAGTAAGACAAGCAAAAGCCCTTGCTTGTTCCTTAATTCTGTGTGCCCACATGAGCCTTGCTTAGTTTATTCAAGGGGCCATGTTCTTGTGGTGTCCTCCACCCCCTCTGACTCGTACAATCTTCCCTCCGCTCTTCCACAGGATTCCCTAATGTCTGAGGGGAGAGAACCAAAAGAGACCTCCAGTTTAGACTCTCTCTCTACATAATGTCTGGCTGTGAGTCTCTCCATCACTCCCGTCTACTGCCATAGGAAGTCTTTCTGATGACAACTGGATAAGTCACTGATCTATGAGTATGGCAGAAAATTATTAGGACTCATTTCATTGATTTTTTTTTTTTGGCCAGTTGTGTTTGGTTCTACCCTAGGTCTCTGGGTTATCTAATCTCCAATTCCCACCCATCCAGTCGGTGTAAAGTGTGAGCTCCCTCTTGTGGCATGGGTCTCTAGTTAAACTAAACATTGGTTTGCTACTCCCACAAGTTAAATGTTACCATTGCCCCACTACATCTTACAGGCAGGACAGATTGTAGGTGGAGGGTTTTGTGACTGGGTTGGAATTCAGATTTCTCTTTCTATAGCCCACAGAGTATCTTTTCAACCAAAAGGATTAAAACAGAGGGGTAAATGCTCCAAGCAGGCATCAGTTCAAACTATCTATGTTCAATGAGCTGTGTGTTCAATGCTGTCCTTGGCAATGTGGCCCCATTGTCAGTTTTCTGAGAGCAACCTTCTGTCCTAGCATCAGCCTGGGTTGTTTAGGGATCTCTATAGGATCTTCTTGGCCAAAAGTCAATGAAATGCAGCCCTGTCACTCCACTGGAAGTCTGAACTGGCTACAAAAGATGGCCAGTGGAGACTCTGTGTCTTCCATTACCAGGAGTTCTCACTAGGATCATCCTCATAGATTCCATAAGGTTTCTACTGCTCTATGTTTCCACTTCTCCCAAAGGCTGCCAAATCCAAGCTGCCTCTCTCTCTATTCTCTTTTTTCATACCCTCACAGTCCATCAACCTGATCCTTTTTACTCCCCTGTCCAGTTCAACTGCAGAATTTAATCTATTTCTCAGGCAAAAGACATCCAGAGACTTGTCTGCAGTGGGAGCCATTACAATGTGAAAGTATATAGTGGAGAGATGGGAGAGAAAGAGAAGCAAAATAATTTGAGCACTATAAAGAGAGGCAGAGCTAGAAGTGTGAGAGTGGAAAGGAATAGCCTGATGTGAGTAGCCTGCCCTACACCTAAACCATGGTGAAGTCCCAGCCCAAGCTGCCAGCGAAGGCCATGTCTGGGTCCATAGTCATGCAGTACCAGAGTCTGTGTCGGTCTGTGTCTCATATTACCACCAAAGGACATCCCTGATCTGGGCTGCTGCGTGGGACCATGTTGATGTCCAAAGGCTGAGCAGAGATGGCCCTCCCCTTCACAGACTGTAGCACTTGGGAGAGCTGGCCCTGCACCATGCCTGAGTAGCACAAAGAGCTGACCCTGGTGGCAGGGGTACAGGTTAGTTGACCCCAAGGGCATGAGAGCTGTAGAACTGGCCTTGCCCCTTGCTGGCTGAAGCATTGGGTGAGCTAGTCAGGACAATGTTAGAGAGCTCACCATGGTGATGTGGGTGTGGGAGAGCTGATGGACTGACCAAATCAGCTACCAACCAGTTCCAGATCAAGGGCTTTGAGTTAGCACATGCCAGGATCTACCCTTCTATGATTTGTTGGAGTACATGATCCAGTACTACAGATCCAAAACTTCGAAATCTCCATTATGTAGGGCAACAGCAGAATATTTTTAATATATTAGAATACATATCCTTGATGTTAAAGTGTGTTCTTATATGTAGCAGATGGATTGTTTCTTTTTTATACGCATTCTGTTGATCTGTGTTCTTACTGGGGAATTGAGTTTATTGATATTGAGAGATATCAGTTACCAACTATTGTTAATTACTGTTATTTTGTTGTTAGTAGTGGTGTTGGGGTGTGTGTGTGTATGTATGTATGTATGTACTTATGTATTGTGCTTCCCTTCTTTTTTGGTCTGCTGGTCTGTGATTAGTTATTTTTTCTGTTTTCATGTGTGTAGTTAACCTCCTTGTGTAGTAAGAATTATTAATAATTACTATTGATTACATATTATTGCTTCACTGGTGGAGTTATATCTTTAGCCATTATTTATAAATAAATACACAGAGACCTGTTGGAATTCAATATAACCTTAAGATCTGGTTCTACCAGATCTTAACCTTCTAAGCTAGCTTTCTACTTCCAAACCAAAACTAAGTAATTTCATGGAATTACTTGTCATGGTCCATGGGCTATTTCTCTCTACTCCATGCCGATCCTCTGGCCCATGTAGAGTTCTCATTCACCTAGCCCACAGCAGCTGTCCTGCTTCTTCCTCTCTCTCTCCTGCTTCCCCAACTTCCTCATGGCCCTGCCCCTCTCTTTTGTCTAGCTTAGTCTATAGGCCAATTTATTCAACCCATCAGGGAAATGGATAGCAAGCAAAGCTACATAACATCACTTGGTGTACGTGACAATATCCTCATTTGGGGTGTGACCAGACTTTATGGGGAGCCATTAAATAACATTAAATATATAGAGTTTTAGATCACCCCATTGTCCTTGGTTTGGATTTTCCCTTCTAGTACCTTCTGTAGGGATGGATTTGTAGATAGATACTGTTTAAATTAATGTTTTTCATGGAATATCTTATTTTCTCCATCTATGGTGACTAAAGTTTTGCTAGATATACTAGTCTGGGCTGGCATCTGTGGTCTCAGAGTCTGCAGCACATCTATCCAAGCTCTTCTGGTCTTTAGAAGTCAAGTGTAATTCTCATAGGTCTGTCTTTATATATTACTTGTTCTTTCTCCTTTGCAGCTTTTAATAGTCTTTCTTAGTTCCGTATGTCTAGTATTTTGATTATTGTGTGGTGAGGGGACTTTATTTTCTGGTTCAATCTGCATGGTGTCCTGTATGCATCTTGTACCTTGAGAGGCGTCTCCTTCTTTAGGTTAGAAATTTTTCTTTTATGATTTTGTTGAAAATATCTTCTGACTTTTGAGCTGGTATTCCTCTCCTTCCTCTATTCCAATTACTCATAGGTTTGTACTTTTTGTAGTGTTACAGATTTCATATATGTTTTGTGACAGGAACTTTTTCGAATTAACATTTTCTTTGACTGTGTCTTCAATGACTGAGATCACTCTTCTATCTCTAGTGTTGTGTTGGTGAATCTCGACTCTATAGTTTCTGTTTGCATTGCTAATTTTTCCATTACCAAGATTTCCACAGTTTGTGTTTTCTTTATTGCTTCTATTTTCATTTTCAGCTCTTAGAAAAGCTAACAGTTTTATTTATTTGTTTCTTTCAACTTTTTGCTTACTTTTGTTTTTTGTTTTGTTGTTGTTTTTTCTTTCTTTATGGGATTTATTCACTTCTTCCAATTATTTGTTTGTGTTTTTCTGTATTTTTAAAAGGGGATTTGTGGGGAGTTATATTAATATAAATTAGATTTAGTAAATATCTAGGGGTTTCTGATACAGTCTCTTAATTCGGGGCATGAAGATCAACTTGGCTGTGAGCAATTAGCTTATCAGCTTGTGGAAAAACAAGGTTGAAGCCCAGAAAAACAGGAAAGACTTAATGGACTAAAAACAAGGTTGAAGCCAGGGGAAACAGGACAGACTTAATGGACTAAAAACAAGGTATTTGGCGTGGCATTGTTTTCAGCTGCTAAGTGAGCAGAGCCCAAATTAAGCTGAAACAGGCGGAACAAGGAGAGATCCTATTTAAGGACAAGTGGATGGAGCCAAGAGAGCTGCATGCTAGAGAGCCCCATGCTAGAGGGCTCCATTGCTAGCAAGTCCTCACACTAGAAAGGACAACGAGTAGTTTGTATCCTCTGATGGAGAAAGTCCTGGTGGACTGATGGCCAGATCTCCCTCCCTGAGGCAGAAAAAAGTTGGTGAGCAGAGAAAGCCTCAGCAAGACAACAAAAGGCCAAGGACTAAATCTTGTGGCTCAGCTTTTGCCTAGAGGGGTTTGACCTGTCCAAACAGTGGCCTGAATGAAACTGTGGCCAGCTTTAAAGACTGAGACAGAGCAGCAGAGTTGCTGATATGAAGGAAATAAGTTGACCTACAGATAGCTGAGGTCTCCAAGAGAGAAGAAAGCCTCAAGCCTTATTTAAGGTGAAACTGCCATTGCCAATTTACACTGATGAATCTACATCTGAGATATTCTAGAAAAAAAAACTGATAAGTGCATTAAAGGGTCTACCACAGAGATTGTGTTTCTTATGACTGAGGACCTGCCCCAGAGATTGTATCCTTCAAAAAGGTTATGAAAATAGTTGTAATAGTTATCAATAGGTTTATTGGGTAGGTAATAAGAGTTGAAGTCATTCATAGGGGTTGTAGGAATTTGTAGTGTTAGTAGTTAAGTGTTTGTAATTGTTAAAAGTGAATATTGTTACTAATAAATAATTATTGAATAATTTTTAAAAAGATCGGTTACAGGGATTTATTCATTTCCTCTTTAAGGACCTCTGTAATCTTCATCTAGTTGGTTTTAAGGTCTTTTTCTTGTGCTTCAGCTATGTTGGAATATTCAGGAACTGCTCTGGTATGATAGCTGGGGTCTGATAGAGACATATTTCTCTGGCTGTGGGAATTGATAAGCTTATCAGTTTGATAGAGAAGATATTATGATAAGTTGGATGAGTAATTAGCACTTTATACCACAAGATCTGCATCTGCAGATTTGCTCAGCATCTGGTCAATTGTACTTAAGAAAAGTTCATTTGGAGTGTACATGTAGACTAGTGGTTCTTGTCTTCCTTCTCTTAACAATACAGTACAACTTCTTACACAGTACATTTAATAGCAAGTATAAACATAGTTGAGGAAATTGTCCTTGTGATTTGATGATGTATATTTAGGGTATATGCCCAGAAGTGGTATAGCTGGATCTTGAAGTAGAACTATTCCCAATTTTCTTAGAAAGTGCCAGATTGATTTCCAAAGTGGTTGTATAAGTTTGCACTCCCACTAGCAATGAGGAGTGTTTCCCTTTCTCCATATCCTTGCCAGCATGTGCAGTCACTTGAGTTTTTAAGCTTAGCCAATCTGATGGGTGTAAGATGGAATCTCAGAGTCATTTTGATTTGAATTTCTCTTGTGACTAAGGATGTTGAGGGTTTCTCTAAGTGCTTCTCAGTCATTACAGCTTCCTTTGTAGTGAACTCTCAGTTTATACTCCATTTTTAAATTGGATTATTTGGTTTGTTGGTTTTAAATTTCTTGACTTCTTTATATATTTTTCATATTAGTCCTCTATCAGATGTGGGATTGGTGACTATCTTTTCCCAATATGTCAGCTGTTGATTTGTTCTATTTACAGTGTCCTTGGCCTTACATAAACTTTTCAGTTTCATGAGGTCCCATTTATTAATTGTTGCTCTTGGTTCTTGAGCTATTGGTGTTCTGTTCAGGAAGTTATCTCCTGTGCCACGAGTTCAAGGCTTTTCTCCACTTCTCTTCTATTAGATTTTGTGAATCCAGTTTTATGTTGAGGTCTTTTATCCACTTAGACTTGAGTTTTGTGCAGGGTAATAAATATGGATCTATTTGAAATCTTCTACATGTAGACATCCAGTTAAAACAGCACCATTTGTTGAAGATACTATCTTTTTTTCCATTGTATGGTTTTGGCATCTTTGTAAAAAACAAAAAGTGTCCATAGTATTTGGGTTTATTTCCGGGTCTTTGATTTGATTTTATTGGTCACCTCTGGATACTTCTGGATACAGTATTATTTTTGCTATCCTGAGTTTTTTAGTTTTCCATATAAAGTTGAGAATTGGTCTTTCCAGGTCTGTAAAGAATTTTGTTCGGATTTGGATGGGAATTGCATTGAATCTGTAGATTACTTTTGGAAAGAGGGCCATTTTTTTTTTTTTTAGTATGTTAATCCTACCAATACATGAGCATGGGAAATCTTTCCATTGTCTGATATCTCTTCAATTTCTTTCTTCAGAAACTTGAAGTTCTTGTCAAACAGGTCTTTCACTTGGTTGGCTAGTGTTACACCGAACTATTTTATACTGTTTGTGGCTATTGTGAAGGGAGTTGTTTCCTTAATTTTATTCTCAGCCCATTTATCATTTGTATAAAGGAGGGCAACTGATTTTTTGAATTAATTTTTTTATCCAACCATATTGCTGAAGGTGTTTATTGGCTGTAGGTATTCTCCAGTAGAGTTTTGGGGATTGCTTATTTATACCATCATCAACTAGGGATAATCTGACTTCTTCCTTTCCAATTTGTATCCTCTTTATCTCCTTTAGTTGTCTTATTGCTCTAGCTAGAACTTCAAGAGATATGGGGAGAGTGGACAACCTTGTCATGTCCCTGATTTTAGTGGAATTGATCTAACTGCAGATTTACCCGCTACAGGAACCAACCCTGGGCAAACTGCGAGATATTTGAAACTGTCATATATCAGACTTATGTACTAGTATGGGCCCTTCCGGCGGGGAACCAGAGCTTACTTGCACACAGCTCTGCCACCTGAATTAATTAGGTCCCCACCTGGGAGACGGGACTGAATGACTCAACTTATGGGGTGGAGTAAGGCAACTCTACTCCTACACCACAGTGTCCCCTTTGGAACCAAGTCCAGAAGACAGCAAAAAAAATTCCACATGGCCAGAGGCCCCAGACAAAAAAAAAAAAAACAAAAAAAAACAAAAAAAAAAAACAGAGCGAAATGTCTCCACCAAAGAAAGTAACGCTATTCCGTCCATCCTGAACCACCTCACCACAACTGAAACACATGAAAATGATGACAATTTTACATTATGGAAAGTGATAAAGTCCCTTCAAGAAGAACTTAAAACTATGAAGGAATTCAAAGAAGCCACAATTTTACAAGTCAAAACAACGATTAACATCATTAAAGAGCTCCAAGCCAAGGTGACCCAGCTTGAACAGGAAAAGGAAAAAGCAATAAAAGATCTCAAGACAAAAACAAGCAAACTAGAGAAGGAAATGTACAAAACGAACACTACCATAAAAGACATGAAATTAGAAATGGAAACAATAAAGAAAACACAGTCAGAGTTAAAAGAGGAAATGGAGAATCAAGAGAAGAGAACAGAAACTACGGATGTGAGTATGAAAAATAGAATACAAGAGATGGAAGACAGGATCTCAGGAACGGAAGATTCGATGGAAGAAATCAGTACAACATCCAAAGAAAATAAGAAGGCTAAAAACTCTCTCACCCACAACATCCAAGAAATCAAGGACTCAATGAAAAGATGGAACCTAAGAATTATAGGCATAGTGGAAAGAGAAGACTCCCGACTCCGTGGTCCAGGAAATATCTTCAACAAAATCATAGAAGAAAACTTCCCAAACCTAAAGAAAGAGATGCCAGTAAAAATCCAAGAGGCTTACAGAACACCAAACAGATTAGATTAGAAAAGAAACTCCTCTCGCCACATAATAATAGGAACTCCAAATGTAGAGAACAAAGAAAGGATATTAAAAGCTGTAAGAGAAAAAGGCCAAGTCACATACAATGGCAGACCCATCAGAATTACACCTGACTTCTTCTCAGAAACTTTAAAAGCTAGAAGGGCCTGGACAGTTGTCCTACAAGCCCTGAGAGAACAAAGGTGCCCAGCCAGACTACTATATCCAGCAAAACTCTCTATCAACATAGAAGGAGAAAACAAGATATTCCATGACAAAATCAAATTCAAACAATATCTCCTCACAAACCAAGCCCTACAGAAGACCCTAGAAGGAAAATTCCAACACAGAGAAGATAACTACACCCAAGAAAACAGAGGAAATAGAAAACTCCACAGCAATTAAACAAAAAGAAGCACAAGACTATCACCTATACCAAAATAATGGGACATAACAACCCCTGGTCACTAATATCCATCAACATCAATGGACTCAACTCACCAATAAAAAGACACAGACCTACAGATTGGATCCGTAAACAAGACCCATCTTTTTGCTGTATACAAGAAACACACCTCACTATTGAAGATAACACTACCTCAGAGTAAAGGGCTGGAAAAAGGTTTTCCAAGCAAATGGACCCAGGAAACAAGCTGGAGTAGCCACCCTAATATCAAACAAAATAGACTTCCAATTAAAGTTAATAAAAACAGACAGAGAAGGGCATTTCATATTGATTAAAGGAAATATCCACCAAGTGGTCATCTCAATATTGAACATCTATGCCCCAAATACAAAGGCACCTACATTAATAAAAGAAACACTTCTAAAACTTAAATCGTACATTGATCAAAACACTTTAATAGTGGGAGACTTCAACACCCCACTCACAACTATGGACAGATCATCAAGACAGAAGCCAAACAGAGAAATAATGAGTCTAACAGAGATCATGAACCAAATGGACCTAACAGATATCTACAGAACGTTTCATCCAAACACAAAAGAATACACCTTCTTTTCAGCACCTCACGGAACTTTCTCCACAATCGACCATATAGTTGGATACAAAGATAGCCTCAACAGATACAAGAAAATTGAAATAACCCTTTGTATCTTATCAGACCACCATGGAATAAAGCTGGACTTCAATAGCAAAAGAATCAACAGAAAGTCTACACTCACATAGAAATTGAAGAACTCTTTACTAGAGGACCACTGGGTCAGGGAAGAAATAAAGAAGGAAATCAAAGACTTCTTAAAATCCAACGAAAATGAAGATACAACATGCCCAAACCTATGGGACACAATGAAAGCTGTGCTACGAGGAAAGTTCATAGCACTAAGTGCCTTCAAAAAGAAAACTGTGACAGCTCATATTAGCGAATTAACAGCAAACTGGGTGAATTGGAAAAAAAAGAAGCAAACACTTCCAAGAGGAGCAGAAGGCAGGAGATCATCAAACTTAGGGCTGAAATGAACAACTTAGAAACAAAAAGAACTATACAAAGAATCAACGAAACCAAGAGTTGGTTCTTCGAGAAAATCAACAAAATAGACAGACCCTTAGCCAAATTAACTAAAATACAGAAGGAGAAAACACAAATAAACAAAATCAGAAATGAAAAGGGAGAAATAACAACAGACATTGAGGAAATCCAGAGAATATTTGGATCCTACTTTAAAAATCTATACTCCACCAAATTTGAAAACTTAAGTGAAATGGACAACTTTCTTGATAGATTCCACCTACCGAAGCTAAATCAAGATCAGATAAACAGATTAAACAGCCCTATAACCACTAAGGAAATAGAAACAGTCATTAAAAATCTCCCAACCAAAAAAAAGCCCAGGACCAGATGGCTTTAGCATGGATTTCTACCGGACCTTCAAAGAGGAGCTAACACCAATACTTTTCAAACTCTTTCACAAAGTAGAATCTGAAAGAACATTGCCAAACTCATTCTACGAGGCCACAATCACCCTGATTCCTAAACCACACAAAGACCCAACAAAGAAAGAGAACTTCAGACCAATCTCCCTCATGAACATAGATGTAAAAATACTTAATAAAATACTAGCAAACCAAATTCAAGAACACATCAAAAGTATCATACACCATTATCAAGTAGGCTTCATTCCAGGAATGCTGGGATGGTTCAACATACGATGTCTATCAATGTCATTCACCATATAAACAAGATGAAAGAAAAAAACCATATGATAATTTCGCTAGATGCAGAAAAAGCATTTGACAAAATCCAAAACCCCTTCATGCTAAAAGTTCTGGAGAGAACGGATATACAAGGGCCCTACCTAGAAATAATATAGTCAATATACAGCAGGCCAGTGGCCAACATCAAAATAAATGGAGAGAAACTTGAAGCATTTCCTCTAAACTCAGGGACAAGACAAGGATGTCCACTTTCACCCTATCTCTTCAATATAGTACTTGAAGTTCTTGCTAGAGTGTAGAGAGCTGCAAAGTGCTGCGCCCTAAAGATGGCGCTGGTCTCCGCCTTCCACCAGCCCGACGGTGAGTGCTCTTTATTATAATAAGTTCATATTTGGCAAAGACTGCTGATCTGGCTTGCTTCCGCATACGTAGACCTCTAAGATAGCACCACTTGGCTTTACTTGACTGGCTGTTTAATTAGTATTTAGCCTGTGGGTTGGGTCTGCCCCATTATTCGGAAGACTGTTTTCAAGGGACCTGAATAAACTGCAGGAGAAGAGCTTTTGTGAGTTGCGTCATTCCTTGCTGGACAAGGGGGGAAGCGACAAAGTGGTGGCCCGTACGGGGAACCAGAAAAGACTCAGAACTCCTGCAGTCAGGGGAAGCACTTGGTAAGTTCCTGGGATAAATCAGGACAATAAAGTTTCACGGAAATAGTGAACACAAGGTAAAGTTTTGCGGAGATAGCGAACAAAAGATAAAGTTTCGCGGAGATAGTGAACAAGCAGTTAAGTTTTGCAGAAATGGCAAACAATGGGTTAAGTTTCGCAGGCAGTTGCGAACAAAGGATTAAGTTTCGCAGGCAGTTGCGAACAAAAGGTTAAGTTTCGCAGGCAGTTGCGAACAAAAGGTTAAGTTTCGCAGGCAGTTGCAAACAAAAGGTTAAGTTTCGCAGGCAGTTGCGAACAAAAGGTTAAGTTTCGCAGGCAGTTGCGAACAAAGGGTTAAGTTTCGCAGGCAGTTGCGAACCTAAAGGTAAAGTTTCGCAGGAAGTTGCGAACCTAAAGTAAAATTTTTAAACATGGGATTGTCTCAGTCACATCCAACTTTTCTGGCTCTTCAGGAGCTACTTTTAGCTAGAAATTTGAAGATTAAGAAGTCTACCTTAGAGAGATTTCTGAATGAATGCGATTCTGTGGCTCCATGGTTTGCAGTGTCTGGAAATCTTACAGTATCCTGCTGGGACAAATTAGGCAGGGACTTGGATTTTGCTTGGGAGCAGGGGACTCTGAAGCATGGAGTAAGACCGATTTGGAAAATGGTGAGGAGTTGTTTAGAAGATCAGAGGTGTTGTAATGCAATCAAAGAGAGAGAATCAGCTTTGAAACTGCTACAAGGGGAGAGATCTGAGCAGGCAGACAGTGAAAAGGGAAGTAACAAAGGCGAAAAATTTGAGCAGGCAGACAATGAAAAGGAAGACAAAAAGAAAGTTCCTCTCTATCCCAATCTTAGAAATTTTAGAGATTTTAGAGATTTAGAGGACTCAGAGAGCACAGATTCTAAAGGAGAGCTACACGCTCTAATAGAACAGTTGGAGAGGACTGTTATTAGAAAAAAGGAAAAAAAAAAAGTAAAACAGAAGGGCGTATTGACGACAGTCAGTATGGGAGGAGCTATTGCCATGGCGCCTGACACGTCAGCATCAGCAGCAGTCGAAATGGGCGGAGTCGTCGCTACAGAGCCTTCAGCCACACTGGTGGCAGCTGATGTAAACAAAGCCGTTGCCATGGCACCTTCGACTCCTCCTCCATATCCAGAAGCCGCTCAGACAGAGCAGCCAGTTCAGTCCCTGAAAGTAGGGAGATCTTTCTGCCCGGGGATGTGGACACAAGTAAAAACAGAATAGAACATTATCCCAGTGCACTTGCTGCTTTAGCCTTGAATGGTATCCAACAATGCTTGCAGTCTTTTGGAGTTGCTCCTGCCAGTATAATAGTGCCTTATTCCAATTATCAAATTAAGATTTTGTATGGCACTGTAGATGACTGGACAATATTGCAATGTAGCTTTAAAGGAGTGATTGATAACCATTATCCTAAACATCCATTGCTATTATTTTTTTTTTTTTTTTTTTTGGTTTTTCGAGACAGGGTTTCTCTGTGTATCCTTGGCTGTCCTGGACTCGCTTTGTAGACCAGGCTGGCCTCGAACTCACAGAGATCCGCCTGCCTCTGCCTCCCGAGTGCTGGGATTAAAGGCGTGCGCCACCACCGCCCGGCTAATTGCTATTATTTTTTAAGGAGCACCCAGTGATATTCCCTAAGGTTACTTCAGCAGTACCACTTCAAGGATCGCCAAATGTGTTTCCTGATGGCTCAAAGACAGGCTATGGAGCCTATTTGATAGAAAGACAAGAGCCCGTGTTATGTCAGTTTCAACCGGGCTCCCCCCAAATAGTAGAGTTGAAAATAGTAATTAAAGTGTTTAAAAAATGTCAATTTACATTCAATTTGATTTCAGATTCAGTTTATATGGTCAACGCAGTAAAAGTATTAGAATTAGCAGGTCCTATTAAAAATAGTAGTACTGTATGTGCCTTATTACAAGAGTTACAAGTTTTAATCTGGCAGAGAAAAAGATGTTTTTATATTCAACATATCAGAGCACATACAGGATTACCTGGACCATTAAGTGAGGGTAATAATAAAGTTGATCAATGGACCAGGATGGAATGCATTTTTTGGAGCTCATTCCTGGATCAAGCCAGACAGTTTCACCAATTATTTCATGTAAATGCAAAAACTCTACAACAAAAATTCCATTTATCTAGAGCAGATACTAGACAAGTAGTTTTGGACTGTCCTCAGTGTATGATTCATCATCATCCTCCCAGTATGGGAGTGAACCCTAGAGGGCTGTTGCCACTCAAAATCTGGCAAATGGACGTTACCCACATTTCAGAGTTTGGAACCTTAAAATATATTCATGTATCTATGGATACCTGCTCAGGTATCATACATACTACACCTATGAATGGAGAAAAGGCTCGCAATGTCATAGGACATTGCTTAGAAGCCTGGGCTGCATGGGGAAAACCACAGCAGCTAAAAACGGACAATGGACCAGCCTATACAGCTCAGTCCTTTGTCTCCTTCTGCAACCAGATGGAGGTACAGCTTAATCACGGATTACCATACAATCCTCAAGGACAAGGAATTGTAGCACGTGCTCATTGCACCTTAAAAGAATACTTACAAAAACAAAAAGGGGGAATAGGCCAAGGCCGTACCCCCAAGGAAAGAATGTCTTTAGCCTTATTTACTTTAAATTTTTTCAATTTGGATGCTCAAGGCCGCTCAGCAGCGGACAGACATCAGGATTCCCATGGTTCACCTAAAAGCATGATGAAGTGAAAGGATATTTTGACAGGCTCTTGGCGGGGGCCTGACCCTGTGCTAACATGGGCGAGAGGGTCTGTTTGTGTTTTTCCTCAGAATCAACAAGATCCAATATGGGTGCCTGAGCGCCTTGTGAGGAAGATTCGCCATGAAGACCTTCCTAAGGATCCTGATGTTAGTAGCAGTGAGTATGTCAGGAATGACCGAGCCGAGATGGGGGATCCTGTCGATATTCCCAAAGCCGATGCGGGTCAGACATGATGCAACTGCGTTTCCACGCTTATTTAACAGTAATAGAAGCCTAGGCTTACCCTACCTTCCCTTTGATGATCAGAGAAGCCCTATAGAAGATAATAAAAATGTCAGCTTGAAGGGTAGTTTGTGCTTTTTAATGAACTTCAATAGGTCAGATGATACAAAATGCATTAAATTATCTCAGCAGTCAGCAGATTTTTTACCACAACTGAGGTTTGGGGGTAGGAATGATGGTTTGTTTTCAGGCAATGGTTTTCGTCTTGAAGGATGATGGCCCACACGAGTCTCTGACCGGAACCCCCCCAAACAGCCACGCTGGGCACCTTTTTGTAAAGGATCCACAGGAGAGGAAGGACCTTTTCCCTGGACTGGATGTCAGGAGCGCAGAGCAGTTTGGGTTCAACAAGATCATTTTTCCTTTAGCCCCATGATTAGTAATATAGTAAATAAGTCTTGTACAGGAATGCTTGATATATCTACTAGGGATCCTCAGCAGACTGCCACCAATCCTTTTGATTTGTGGCTTTTGTGTGGAGTAAATGAAAGTTGCATGGACTTGGGACCTGTCATTATGCTTGGAGGAGGAATTTATCAAAGAGATAATTTTTCCCTAAGGTCTGCTACCAGATTAGATTTCTCTAGCAGTAGTGGCTCTGGTACTTGGAATTCTTTGTTTCATTCTTATCGCAACAAGAGCTTTTCAGCTTCGCCAGTATGTCTCTGGCCTCCTTTTCTGTGGATTGTAAGTAATGGGAGTGCATCCTTAGGTGAAGAAAAGTTAGTATACACTCCAGGCACATGTTTTTATGCCCTGTGCTGAAATGCCACAGCCTTTCCTGTGGCTATGGTGACTAGAATGCCTCGATATGTACCAGTTCCTGTAGAGACTCCTAATACCATGATGCTATTCAGATTTAAAAGAGATTTTGGCATCACTGCAGCTATTGTTACTGCTATCACTGTTGCTGCTGTGGGAGCTACTGCCTCAGCTATCGCCTTGTCTAGTTCTATACAGACTGCCAATGCCCTGAATAACATCTCAGCCACTATGGCACAGGCATTGGATACTCAGGCCTCTATGAATTCTCATCTCAAAGGAAGTCTTATGATAGTTAATCAACGTATAGATTTAATACAAGAACAGATTGATTCTCTTTGGCAACTAGCACAGTTGGGGTGTGAGTGGAAATTACAAGGTTTGTGTGTTACTTCCATGCAATATCAAAATTATACAAAAGCTGCTAATTTGTCTAGACAATTGTCAAAGTTCCTCTTACAGGATTGGTCGGCTGAATTTGAAAATTTGATGAGAGAGCTGAGAGCGACAATCATCCACATCAACTCCACTCGGGTGGATCTGAGCCTGGCTACTGGCTTGACTTCTTAGATACAGACGGCTATGGATCATCTTAAGGAGTGGGCGGGCGTAGGCTCTTTGGCGATACTAATGATGCTAACCTCTCTGGTTTGCCTATGGTGCATCTACAAAATGAGAGCCACACAAAAGCGTAATGCAGCCATGATTATACAAGCCCTTATCGCCATTGAGGCGGGCCAGTCCCCTCAGGCATGGCTAGCTGCCGTGAAGTAAATCTTCACTAAGCATAGTCCCTGCCCACTGAGGAATTCGTTCCACGGATATTAGGGTCTGGTAAGTCAGTGATGGAGTTGACGGGTAAGTCTCAGCCACCTAAGACAGGGCAGTCCCGAATGGGGAGGCTGACCCAGAGACGGGTAAGAGTTTGAGCACCGCCCTCCTACAGGCTCAGGCCCACCGTGAGATCCCCAGATAGAAGGATTACGAAGCCTTTCCAGAGACTTTTACCAACTTTAGAAAAAATAAAAAAGGAGGAACTGTAGAGAGCTGCGAAGTGCCGCGCCCTAAAGATGGCGCTGGTCTCCGCCTTCCACCAGCCTGACGGTGAGTGCTCTTTATGATAATAAGTTCATATTTGGCAAAGACCGCTGATCTGGCTTGCTTCCGCATACGTAGACCTCTAAGATAGCACCACTTGGCTTTATTTGACTGGCTGTTTAATTAGTATTTAGCCTGTGGGTTGGGTCTGCCCCATTATTCGGAAGACTGTTTTCAAGGGACCTGAATAAACTGCAGGAGAAGAGCTTTTGCGAGTTGCGTCATTCCTTGCTGGACAAGGGGAGACACGACAGATACAACAGAATATTTTTATTTATATATGCCAAGCTCCTCCTATGTGCTTATATAATCCATTGAGGTCCTATAAAAATAAGAACAGTAGAATGAGAGTTCCATGTCTGTCTTCAAGGTGGACAGTTCCTTTTTCCTGATTTCAAACTAAAGATTGTAACTCACACAACTGTTCACCTGATTTCCAGAACTTCCAAGTCATATACATTGATACTGTTGGCTCTCTAGCAACCAGGTTCAGCTCTTATAATTTTTTCAGCCTCTGTGATTATATTATATAATAAATCTATTTGTGTAGACTCTCTCTCTTTACATCCATCCATCCATCAATCATCCATATCAATCATCCCTCACATAGGTCTGTCTACGTGGTTTTGTTTATCAGCAGAACCTAGAGAAATACATGGTAGACACATCATTGCAGATAGGGGTACCAATTGTTAACTCATACAAATCTTCCCTTGTGGATTAACCAAGGTTTCAGAGTTGACTTGGGCACGGGTGTGGAGAGGTTAGTGGATATAGCTGAAAACTCATGCTCCCCTTCATTTCAATGTAGCTTAGGGATTGGGTGTGGGGAGAAACTCTTGGCATCTGCATAATCAGTCTTGCATCTTCAGAAGGACAATCAAACAAGTGCACAGTTCCTTGGTTAGATTAGTGGTGAATATTTAAAAGATACTTTGCTGGTTGGAGAGAGATAAAAATGTAGGGAGGAATAATATACATCAAAAATACTCAAACTTCACACATTTAGTCACAAACTACACTTTTAGAAATATGTTCCTGAAATTGCAACTTTGTTAACAATGACATTTATTAGTAACTATAAATTGTAATATCAGGCTGGCAGAGCAACCTGTGGCTTTGTGGTGCAGTCTGGTGGGGAAGTTGGTGAGGTAACTGCAGGATATTTATTAATAACAATAAACTGTTATATCAGATCAGTGTAATTGCCAGTGGCCTAGAGGGACAGCTGCTGGGACGAGAGGCCAGTAGGCCATGATTGCTTTGACTGGCAGCCCTTTTACCAGTAACTAAATACACCAAGACCTTTTAATGTTTCAACGCTTAGCCCTTAGCTAGGAAGACTCTCAACTAGCTCACTTAAATTAATCCCAGACCACATAATCCCAACCAAACCATGTGGTTTGTTATACCTTCTTGGGTCACAGAGCTCACACATGGACAACCTTAGAGCTGGGGAACTTCCTCTATGTAAAACCCAGGATTATTTTCACAGACTCAGGAAGTCCCACCTTCCTATACTCTTTCTTCCCAGCTAATTGAGCATCAGAAACTTTTATTAACCAATCAGAGAGTGTCTCAGAAAGGGTGGTAACCAGATCTGTAGCTCTGAAATTAGCCTCCAAGGACCTATGCATAAGACCCTCCTCCAACATGTGCCCTTCACTGTTTTGTTGCAGAGGCCTGATACTTATTGATATTCTCATTTTAAAGGTATAGGGAACAAAGCTAGAGAGGAGATACCATGGCCTAGTTATGACTGGAGGTCAGTTTTTCTTTCCTAGTTAAACTGTACTCTATGCTTCTGGTAGCTTGCCATTCTTTACATGTAGTTCTACAAAATTTCAGACTTCACTAAAATTCTCTCATCTCAGTTCTTATTACATGTGAGATGATTTATTTAAAAGCATACTTTTCTAAGCACAAACATTGGGAATCTGGGTGGTATAGAGTTCTTTGATTTTTGTCATGAGATAATGGGCCTATTGTTATATATGCTACTGTAGTTTTCTACTGTCATTGTGTGAGGCCTTCTCTATTCTGATAGCTATAAACATGAGAATCCCCTTACTTTAAATTGTACCCCGATAGCACTGAACACATATTATCTATAGATACACAAACATACATATAACACATACACAACATCGACATTTTGTTCATTGATTTGCCAAAATTAGTACTCATTCTGTACTCAGGCTAACATGGTATTACAGAGACCTCTGTAATAGAGGCTAAATGAGAGGTTATGTTTTCAGTATCTGATATGGTGCTCATCCTCAGCCAGTAGTGAACAAATAGTAGGAATATTATCATAGAGTTGAGCATTATGTGTGTTTAGGGAGAAGATGAAAGTCATTGAACTAGAGAACCCATGTTTTGGTTTTGTTGTGCTTCCCATAACTCAAATTGACTTTATGATTTCTTGAACTTTAACATAAGTTCCCTATGGGGCACTGAATGCAAAATAATGCAACATAGGTATCTACACATTGAACCAGAAATAATCACCTTAGAGGGCATTATATTTGTGAGCATCTATAACAGATTCCTGAACAGTTGTCTAAGCAATGGTGGTCCTAACATTCACACATTACCCGAGCAGGGTTGGTGAAAAGTCTAGCAGAGAATGTTAAAAAAAAAAGGTAGAAACTGATCTTAAAAAATGTTTCAGAACTATCTTCACCTGACACGTTAGTGCTTTCCCAAAGGTTCAGCTCTAAGTTGCAAGGCTGTGGTCTGTTAGGAACAGGAAGAAATCCAGTGGACATTCTTAGGCCCCAAGTGAGCTTTCATTCTCTTTGACAAATGAAAACAAGGCAAGCCTTATTTCCCAGCTCATATACTCTTGGAAGCTTGGCCACTCTAGAAAAGGATTCACTCTAAGAGAAGCACATGGTAGACTGTAAGGGATATCCCTCTAGTTTACCATTGACTTCCATTTGACTCTGGTTTGTGTTGGCACCTTTCATACTCTGGTATGTTAACATATCACTGGGGACCATGTTTAAAGGCCTCTTCAGTAATCCTGCAATACAGATGGGGACTCTGTCTGCCTAGCACTGCTGGCCTGTGGGATTAGGAGGCCTAGTAAAGGCAGAGGGAAGCTCCCCTCTCTGATCCTCTAGCCCTTTCTACTTTCACTGATGAGATCTCTGGATGCCTGAAGTCCATACTCCCTACTGCTGTCATTCCTAACACTATTCCTCATCTATTGCTGAGAGTGTTTAGGAGATTTTGCTCACTCATTTGGCCATCCTCAGTAAGTCTAGTGTCTCACAGACTTACAGTTGTTTACATCCCCAAAAGTGTATTGCTCCTGGTACCAAAGAAATTATAGTAAATTTTCCAGAATACTGAGTTCCTTAGCTGTTCTAAATATCCCTTCAAAGACTATAATGTCCTCTATCTCACCTTTCTGTTTAAGAATGATAATTCATAGTATTTAGAAGGCAATATTAGCACTAGAATCTGGCTCATGCCTCTACTGGGTAGACAAATGGTACACATAGATGAAAATAGGACTTACAGGGCTTTCTCAGACACCCCAAGACTCAGAAAAGAGTCTGTAAAGAAAGGCAACTGTCATGATTCTTGTTGTCATGGAACAACAACAATAACAACAACAACAACAACAACAATTAGACAAGGGAGGTGGGCCAGGGTCCATACAGTTGTACTGACTGATGTTCCAGAACCAGTCTTCCTAGGGGCTATAGAGATGGCTTGGTGATTTTGAGCACTTGCTGTTCTGGCCAAGGACCAGCATTTGATTCTTAGTACCCATGTTAGACACCCACATTTGTAACTCAAGTTCCTGGCATCTGATGTTCATTTAGTACCCTCTTCTGAACTCTGTGGGAATCTTCACTTACTTCCACATACCTCTCTACACATAATTAAAAATAGGGGCTGAAAATTTTATGATATCCTTATTTCTCATAGCAGAGTAGTAGTCCATTGTGTAGATGTACCACAATTTCTTCATGCATTCCTTGGTTGAAGGACATCTGGGTTGTTTTCAGTTTCTGGCTGTTACAAGTAAAGCCGCTATGAACATGGTCGAGGAAATGTCCTTGTGATTTGGTAATGCATATGTGGGGAATATGCTCAGGAGTGAACTAGTTGGATCTTGAGGTAGAACTACTCCCAATTTTTTTAGAAGGCACCCGACTGATTTCCAGAGTGGTTGTAGAAGTTTGCACTTCTACCAGCAATGGAGGAGTGTTCCCCTTTCTCCACATCATTGCCAGCATGTGAAGTCACTTGAGTTTTTGAGCTTAGCTAATCTGATGGGTGTAAGATGGAATCTCAGAGTCATTTCGATTTGCACTTCCCTTATGACTAAGAATGTTGAGCATATCCTTAAGTACTTCTGAACCATTAGAGTTTCCTCTGTACTGAATTCTCAGTTTAGATCTGTACTCCATTTTAATTGAATTATTTGGTTTGATGATGTTTAATTTATTGAATTCTTTATATATTTTGGATTTTAGCCCTCTGTCAGATGTGGGGTCGGTGAATACCTTTACCCAATCTTTCAGCTGCTGATTTCTTCTATTGACAGTGCCCTTGGCCTTACAGAAGCTTTTCAGTTTCACGAGGTCCCATTTATTAATAGCTCCTCTTATTGCTTGAGCTGGTGCTCTGTTTAGGAAGTTTAGTGTATTATTAGGTTTAGTGTATTCGGTTTAATGCCAAAGATATCATGAAATTTGCAGGCAAATGGATGGGACCAGAAAAGATCATCCTAACTGAGCTAACAAAGACCCCAAAGGACACACAGGGTATTTATTATCACGCATAAGTGGATATTAGCCAATTTGTACAGAATCACTATGTTACAATCCACAGACCAAAAGAAGTTAAGTGTCAAGGATGGCTCAAGGGATGAAGCTTGAATCCCTCTAAGTAAGTGAGATAAAAGAGACATCAGAAGTGAAGGGAGAGGGGGATCTGGACAAGAACCCAACATTACTGTCATCCAAGAAACCTTATCTAGCAGATAAAGGAAACAGATAGAGAGATCCATAGCCAAGCATTAGGAAAAATCAGGGATTCTTTAGAAAAAGTTAGGGGAAGGTTTGAGGAAACTAGAGGAATCAAAGACACCACAAGACAACCCACAGAGCCAATTAATTCAGACACAAGGGAGCTCAAAGATACTGAACAACCAAGAAAAGAGCATGCAAGGACAGGTCCTAGGTCCATTACATATATGAAGCTGACAGGCTTCTTTGTTCTCAAGTGGATCCCCTAACAATTGTAATGGGGACTATCCTGGACTTATACAATATTTCCTCCCTCTGGAGCTCATTTTCCTAACATAGATATCTCATCTTGCCTTGATGGAAGAGGAGGCAGTTAGTCCTGATGCAGTTTGATGTTCCACAGTGGGTTGGTACTGAGTGTAGGGGGGAATTTGGGGGAAGTGGATTAAGAGGAGGGGAAGCAGGTGGGGTTTGGAATATAAAATAAACAAAAGAAATTTTAAAAATAGGGGCTAAAGGGATGGCCCAACACTTAAAAACACTTATTGCTCCTGCAGAGAACCAAGATTTGGTTTCTAGCAGCCCCATGGAGGCACATAACCATCTGTAACTGCAATTCCAAGAAATCTAGTGCTCAGACTATCCAAGATGGTGGTGGCCCGCAAGGACATATTTTAAATGCAGGGAAAACAGCTATAACACCACAGGGTTATAAGATGCTGAGCAATAATCTGAGTGGTATGAACCTGCTGGGTTTGACCCAGCATCCCAGGGACCATTAAAGTCCCTGGGCAGGACTCTCCTCCCCTCTCTCGGACACTCAGAAAAACAGACCAGCAGAAACTGTGGAAGCCACTGAATCCAGGAATCATCACCAGGAAAGGGACAGGGTAGGAGCCACTCAAATACCCAGTGAGCATCTCTCAATCCTTAACAGGGTTACTCACCAGCCTCCTGGGATCCCAGATTCCAGGAAGGCATTCCAGCTATTTAGTGGAGGGTTGTCAGAGTGGTGGGTTGGCGGAGCAGTGGGAGTGGGATGTACTCTGAGCAGAACCATTGTGGTGACGTCAGCACAATCTGAGCGGCAGGGCGGTGGATCCACAGTGGCGTTTTGACAAGCACAAGCATATTTGGGCTTTCCCAGATGGGTGTTGGACATACATACAGGCTCCTCTATTAGATTTGCGGTCACTGGGAAGAATGCTGCAGCTGGACAGAGCAGCAGGATACACTTCCAGCAGAAGGGTACGCTGCAGCTCCACTGCAGTTTTCCTGAACTTGGAAGACAGTGGCTCCAATTGCCAGTATCCAAAGTCAGCTCCAGACAGACATAGGAGGAGTGGTGAGAGAGGCAGAAAGGCCGGCAGCTAGGTTGGAAGTCAGGGTCCAAGCCCGGGCAGGTTGTGGGGTTAATATTGGACCCTTTTCTAGTGCTGGCCCTTTTGGCAGGAAACCAGATCTTCAGCATATATAGTTCCACCCCTGGAGCAGTGAGGTTTTGGCTTGGGGGCACTGCTGAGTGACTCAGCCTAAGGGTTTATGCTTAGGGCTGAGAGGCACAGAGGTGCCCTGGGAACCATCTAGAAAGGCACAAGCCAATCTGGGCTGGGAAACTGTACTCCCTCCCAGTCGGATCCTTTCAGGGCTCCAGCTGATGGACTCAATCCCCAAACTTAGGACCTCCAGAGTCCACAGCATCTGTGCCTTGACACCCAGGATCATACCAGCAGAGCTGCTACATGCTGAATACCCAGTCTGCAACACAGAGAGCAGTGAAACAATCCCAGGCGTTTCCTCATTGCCTGGTAGTGGGCTGCACCAGCTCATAATGCTTCTGTCTATTAGATGCACATTGACCCTGAGAAGCCCCTGAGAACAGTTGGGGAGGACCAAAAACAGTCAGACAAGTAAGCTGCAGGGGAGCTACAGACCCACCCAACAGTCTGTGGCCTGCCAAGCTGCACTGTCATTTATATGAGGACCAGATGGATCCCAGGAATGCACAGGAACACATCCCACCACAACCCCTCACCTGAGTCCCCAATTGGGACAAAACAGGAAGGGGTGAGCTCTGGAGATACACAGAGAACAAACCTCCACACAAAGCCCCATCCAGCCCATGGAAAGCTAGAGATCACCAAGCGATGAGACTTCTGCACCAAAGCACCCCCCTTGGCACAAAGCCCAGAAGGCACCAGGAACAAACAGCTTAGAACAACCAAATGAGTAAAGGTCAGCGAAAGAACATAGCCAACAAAAGTCAGAGAAATACGACTCCAACAAAATACAGCTATGCTAGTACAGCAAGCTCTGACTACTCCACCATAGCTGAAACACATGAAAACGATGACAAATATATATTCTGGAAAGTGATAGAGACCTTTCAAGAAGAATTTAAATCTCTGAAGGAATTCAAAGAGTCTACAATTTTACAAGCGAAAGCAACGGAGTATACCATAAGATATCTACAAGCCAAAGTGGCTCAACTTGAACAGGAAAGAGACAAGGCAACAGGTAAATTGGAGCAGGAAATGTATAAAATGAATAAAATGTTTCAAGACTTTAAACTGGAAAAGGAAGCAATAAAGAAAACACAGTCAGAGATAAGAGTGGAAGTGGAAGAATCAAGTGGAGAATCAATCAACAGGAGCTACAGACATGAATATCAAAAATAGGATACAAGAGATGAAAGACCAGATCTCAGGCATGGAAGATCCAATGGAAGAAATCAGTACAACAACCAAAGAAAATGAGAAAGCTAAAAAAGTTCTCACCCATAACATACAAGAAATCAAAGACTCAGTGAAAAGACAGAACCTAAGAATTACAGGCATAGAGGAAAGTGAAGACTCCTGACTCCAAGGTCCAGGAAACATATTCAACAAAATCATAGAAGAAAACTTCCCACACCTAAAGAAAGAGATGCCAACAAAATTCCAAGAGGCTGACAGGACACTAGACAGATTAGATCAGAAAAGAAACTCCTCTCGCCACATAATAATTGAAACTCCAAATGTACAGATCAAAGAAAGAATACTAAAAGCTGTAAGAGAAAAAGGTCAAGTAACATATAATGGCAGACCTATCAGAATTACACCTGACTTCTCCTCATAAACTTTAAAAGCCAGAAGGGCATGGATAGATGTCCTTCAAGCTCTGAGAGAACTTAGGTGCCCAGCCAGACTACTATACCCAGCAAAACTCTCTATCAACCTAGATGGAGAAACAAGATATTCCATGACAAAATCAAATTTAAACAGTATCTACCCACAAATCCAGCCCTACAAAAGATCTTAGAAGGAAAATTCGAAAACAGAGAAAATAACTACACCAAAGAAAACAGAGGAAATAGAAAACTCCATAGCAATTAAACCAAAAGAAGCACAGGATGTCCACCTATACCAAAATAATGGGAAATAACTATCCCTGGTCACTAATATCCATCAACATCAATGGACTCAACTTGCCAATAAAAAGACACAGGCTTACAGATTGGATCCATAAAAAAGACCCATCATTTTGCTGCATACAGGAAACACCTCTCACTAACAAAGATAGACACTACCTCAGGTAAAGGGCTGGGAAAAGGTTTTCCAAGCAAATGGACCCAGGAAGCAGGCTGAAGTAGCCATCTTAATAACAAACAAAATACACTTCTAACTGAAGTTAATCAAAAAACATAGAGAAGGCCATTACATACTCGTTAAAGGAAATATTCATCAAGAGGAAATCTCAATATTGAACATCTATGCCCCAAATACAAAGGCACCTACATTTGTAAAAGAAACTCTTCTAAAGCTTAAACCACACATTGATCCCCACACATTAAGAGTGGGAGACTTCATTACCCCACTCCCAATAATGGACAGGTCATCAAGACAGAAACCAAACAGAGAAATAATGAGTCTAACAGAGGTCATGAACCAAATGGACTTAATAGATATCTACAGAATGTTTCACCCAAACAAAAAAGAATACACCTTCTTCTAATCACCACACGGAACCTTCTCCAAAACTGACCATAGTCTGACACAAAGCAAGCCTCAACAGATACAAGAAAATTGAAATAACCCCTTGTATCTTATCAGGCCACGATGGAATAAAGCTGGACTTCAACAACAACAGAAACAACAGAAAGCCTACACACACAATGGAAATTGAACAACTCTTCACTGGATGACTACTGGGTCAGGGAAGAAATAAAGAAGGAAATCAAAGACTTTGTAAAATCCAACGAAAATGAAGACACAACATACTCAAACCTATGGGACACAATGAAAGCTGTGTTAGGAGGAATGTTCATAGCACTAACGTCTTCAAAGAAAATTGTGACAGCTCATATTAGCAAATTAACAGCTAAACTGGATGAATTGGAAAAAAAAAAAGAAGCAAACACTTTCAAGAGGAACAGAAGGCAGGAAATCATCAAACTTAGGGCTGAAATAAACAACTTAGAAACAAAAAGAACTATACAAAGAATCAATGAAACCAAGAGTTGGTTCTTTAAGAAAATCAACAAAATAGACAAACCCTTAGCCAAATTAACTAAAAGGCAGCAGGAAAAAAAGCCCAAATCAGCAAAATCAGAAATGAAATGAAAAGGGAGAAATAACAACAGACATTGAGGAAATCCAGAGAATCTTTAGGTCCTACTTTAAAAATCTATACTCCTCCAAATGTGAAAACTTAAGTGAAATGGAAAAATTTCTTGAGAGATTTCCACCTACTGAAGCTAAATTAAGATCAGGTTAACAGATTAAACAGCCCTATAAGTACTAAGGAAATATAAACAGTCATTAAAAATCTCCCAACCGAAAAAAGCCCAGGGCCAGATGGTTTCAGCACAGAATTCTACCAGACATTCAAAGAAGAGCTAACACCAATACTCTTCAAACTCTTTCACAAAATAGAATCAGAAAGAACACTGACAAACTAATTCTATGAGGCCAAAGTCACCATGATTCCTAAACCACATAAAGACCCAACAAAGAAAGAGAACTTCAGGCCAATCTCCCTCATGAACATAGATGCAAAAATACTTAATAAAATACTGGCAAACCGAATCCAAGAACATATCAAAAGTATCATACACCATGATCAAGTAGGCTTCATCCCAGGAATGCAGGGATGGTTCAACATATGAAAATCCATCAATGTAATTCACCGTATGAACAAGATGAAAGAAAACAAACCATATGATCATCTGTCTAGATGCGGAAAAAGCATGTGACAAAATCCAACACCCCTTCATGATAAAAGTTCTGGAGAGAATGGGCATACAAGGACTGTGCCTAGAAATAATAAAGGCAATATACAGAAATTCAGTAGCCAACATCAAATTAAATGGAGAGAAATTTGAAGCATTTCCTCTGAACTCAGGGACAAAACAAGGATGTCCACTTTTGCCATATCTCTTCAACATAGTAGTTGAAGTTCTTGCTAGAGCAATAAGACAGCTAAAGGAGATCAAGGGGATACAAACTGGAAATGAAGAAGTCAAATTATCCCTATTTGCAGATGATATGATAGTGTACATAAGCGACCCCAAAAATTCCACCAGAGAACTTCTAAAACTGATAAATACCTTCAGCAAGGTGGCTGGATACAAAGTTAATCCAAAAAAAAAAAAAAATCAGAAGCCCTTCTTTATACAACAAAAAAATGGGCTGAGAAAGATATCAGGGAAACAACAACCTTCACAATAGCCACAAACAATATAACATACCTGGGAGTAACTCTAACCAAGCAAGTGAAAGATCTGTACAACAAGAACTTCAAGTCCTTGAAGAAAGAAATTGAAGAAGATATCAGAAGATAGAAAGATCTCCCATGCTCATGGATAGGTCAGATCAACATAATAAAAATTGCCATCCTACCAAAAGCAATATACAGATTCAATGCAATTCCTAGCAAAATACCAACACAATTCTTTATAGACCTGCAAATAGCAATTCTCAATTTATATGGAACAACAAAAAACCCAGAATAGCTAAATCAATCCTGTAATAAAAAAACATCTGGAGGTATCACCATCCCAGATTTCAAGCTGTACTACAGAGCAATTGTAATAAAAAACAGCATGGTACTGGTATAGGAACAGACCAGTGGATCAATGGAATCAAATTGAAGTCCCAGAGATGAACCCCGACACCTATGGACACTTAATTTTTGACAAAGAAGCCAAAACCATACAATGGAAAAAGAGCAGCATCTTCAACAAATGGTGCTGGTCCAACTGGATGTCCACATGTAAAAGAATGAAATTAGACCTATACTTATCACTTTGTACAAAATTTAAGTCCAAGTGGATCAAAGACATTAACATAAGGCCAGACACACTAAATATACTAGAAGAGAAAATGGGAAAAAAACCCTTGAACTCATTGTCACAGGTGACAACTTCCTGAACAGAACACCAACAGCTCAGGACCTGAGACCAACAATCAATAAATGGGACCTCATGAAACTGAAAAGCTTCTGTAAGGCAAAAGACACTGTCATTTGAACAAAACAGCAGCCTACAGATTGGGAAAAAACTTCACCATCCCCACATCTGACAGAAGAGAAGACCAATATCCAAAATTTACAAAGAACTGAAGAAATTAAATTCCAAGAAATCAAATAATCCAATCAAAAAAAAAAAGAATAGATCTAAACAGAGAATTCACAAAGGAGGAATTCCTAATGCCTGAGAGACACCTGAAGAAATGCTTAGCATCCTTAATCATCAGAGAAATGTAACTGAAGACAACTGTGAGATTCCATCTCACACATGTCAGAATGGCTAAGATCAAAAGCTCAAATGACAGCCCATGCTGGCGAGGGTTTGGAGAAAGGGGAACTCTTCTCCATTGCTGGTGGGAGTGCAGGCTGCGCAACCACTATGGAGGTCAGTCTGGCAATATTTTAGAAAACTTGCAATAGCTCTTCCTCGTGATCCAGCCATACACTTCTGGGTATACATCCAAATGTTTCCTCACCGAATCATAAAGAAGTTTCCTCAGCCTTATTTGTAATAGCTAGAAAGTGGAAACAACCTAGATGTCCCTCAAGCAAAGAATGGATTAAAAAACTGTAGTACATCTACACAATGGAATACTACTCAGCTATCAGAAACAATGAAATCATGCACTTTGCACTCATCCTGAGTGAGCTAATCCAGAAGCAGAAAGATGCACATGGCATCTATTCACTTATAGTCAGATTTTAGTCATATAGTACAGGATAACTATACTACAACCAATGCACCAAAGGGAACAGGAACATAGACTTTTTTTCCTGTCAATGAGACACTTTGCCCTACTGGTGCTGCTTAGTAGACACCCAGTGTATGAGGAGGCTCTTGGCCCTCATATGACTGCTGAACTGGGATGGGGACTGATATGTAAGGACACTTCACTCCAGAGGAGTGGGTTTGAAGGGATAGGGGGTAGAGGGTGGGAGGACAGGACTGGGAGGGGTGCAAAGAGGGCACTGTGATGGAGATGTAACATGAAGTAATAAATAAATGAGAAAAAAAAAAAGAAATCTAGTGCTCATTTCTGTTCTCCACAGGTACCAGACACATCTTAAGTAAATAAAGAAACATACAGGCAAACACTTATAACCATAAGTAAAAATAAATTGATATTAAAAATAAAATAAATATTAAAAGAAGAAAATAAATAGCCTTTTAATATACACTTTCAGAGTTCATCTCTCACCAGGGCATACAAGTTCCTGGAGGGATCTGTGTTATGAAACATGTCACTGTTAAGTGTTCCCCATGCTAATCAATACATATTAGATACCCTTAATTCATCCATTTCCTAAAAGCTACTGAATTCTTTTACAGATCCGACATAGCACTAGCACATATGTCCTCCATGAAATGCACAGTTTAAGTAAAAAATTAAAATACAGTCATAACAGCTAGTCTTGTAGTCTTGCCTCTCCTCCTCCTGTACCTGCTGGTACAACATATCAAGCAGGCAGTGATCTTTAATCCCAGTACACAGAAGCAGAGACAGGTGAATATTTGTGAGTCCATCGCCAGCATGGTCTACATAGAAATTTCTGGCCTACAGTGAGGCCCTGTCCAAAAAAAAAAAAAAAAAAAGTAAATCACTGCAAATATGTGTTGTGAAGTAAATGACAGGGTGGATTCAAGATGAAGGGCCCATTTTCAGAAATGCTGGTCAGTGATGGCATCTGTTGTGGTTCTGTTGGTCCGTGATGGCGTCTTATGTGGTGCTGTTGGTCAGTGATGGCATCTGTTGTGGTGCTACTGGTCAGTGATGGTGTCTGTTGTGGTGCTGGTGGTCAGTGATGGCATCTGTTGTGGTGGTGTTGGTCAGTGATGGCGTCTGCTGTGGTGGTGTTGGTCAGTGATGGTGTCTGCTGTGGTGGTGTTGGTCAGTGATGGCGTCTGCTGTGGTGGTG
>CAJQZJ010032961.1:242590-267657 GCA_907164525.1 Lophiomys imhausi
TGTTGGTTAGTGATGGCATCTGTTGTGGTGCTGTTGGTCAGTGATGGTATCTCTTGTGGTGCTGCTGGTCAGTGATGGCTTCTGTTGTGGTGCTATTGGTCTGTGAAGGCATCTGTGGTGCTGCTGGTCAGTCATGGCTTATGGTGCTGTGATGCTGAGGCGTCAAGGTGAAGGGATCACCCAGCATCATGGTGGTGCTGAAGCAGGGCTTCATGTGTGAACATCTCCTGTGGGCACAGCACTAGGTTCAGAAACTTCTGCCAGTGCTCTTAGAGAAACCAAAAAGATAAGCCACTACTGCCTTCCCAGTGCATTATTCTGCAAGTGGGACACTTCACCAGGTGGCAAAGACTAAAGATTCATCTTCTGCTATCCTCAAAGCCTGTTCTCAGTTTTTGTATGCTCTTTCACTAATGCCCAAACTTTTTATTTTTTAATTTTCATTTATTTATTTTCATTTTTTATTTGCTCCAAAACTCTGTCTCATTGATTCCACCACAGAGGACACTAGGCTGCCCACCTGGACGCTCTCAAGCTTCTCCTCCCTCTTGCAAATATGAGCATGAGACGCTTTTCTGTTACCAGCTGCAAGAGCTTGACTCGAGCCCATCCCCTGCAGAAGGAACTAGTAACATGTCCTGTTGGTGATCATTAAGATTGTGAGACAGCATTTGTCTAGCATGGTTGGGGAACACTGCGGGGGAGTCTGTTCTGAAGGGCACTGATCAGGACTCCATTTTTAGTCTGCTATTTATAACATTTAATTTAGGGGAACTTGACACGAACATCTTGATTGATTCTACAGCTGTCAGCGTCTGGACTGTTGGAGGAAAAGAGGGTCAGCTTCCATCTTAACTTGCCTGGTCCAGTGGGAATACCTCTGTACAGCTGACTTCTGTACACAAAACAAAACAAGACAAAACAGAATAAACCTCACTGCAAATGTGTGACTAGGTGTGGTGTTTTCACTTGCAAGAGTCCTCACTGTCTCCATTTCAAAGGCATGGACAGAAGGACTGGACTCTTCCAGGTGCTATGGCTTAGTGATATGTGAGCACAACCAGAACTGGGGTGAATTTTGGAAAGATTTTGCCTTGCAGGTCAGCCCTGGTAGGTAAGGTCCTGCACTGAACACTCTCGTTTCTCTGTTTCTGAAGTTATGGAATCTCAAAAATATTCCAAGTGAGAGGGCCAGCAGGCATAGCAGTGGCTGTGCTGCTGTGTGATCTGTTGTTTTCCCATATGGAGATCGCTTCAGGAAGTTACCTTCCTTTTGTGCTTTTCTTGTGTGTACATCAGAGCACAGGTACCCCAGGGACTGAGTTTCAGACACGTTTGAACAACCTCTGCAGAGTTCCTACAACAAATGCTTTACTTGCCACATAGGGTAGAGGATTCACTGATGAATGAAACCTCCGCCCTCTAAAAAGGAAGGGAGCTGGGTGGGATCAGTGGGCATTCACTAGTTATAGAGCCAGGAAGACAGTAGCAACTAAAGCAGTCATGCTTTGTGTTAAGTGGTGATCTATTGGTTTCCTGCTGAGGCCATAAGCCCACTGCCTTAAAACAACAGAGATATAGGGTTTCTTAGAAAGCCAGAAGTCTGACATGAATCTTACAGAGTTAAAGTCAGTTTCTCAGAAAGCTGTGTTCCTCTGAAAGCCCTAGGCAGTATCTGTTTCTGTGTCTTCCAGCTTCCAATGGTTGCTAGAGAACCTGGGGGGAGACTGTGAGGCTCCAGCCCCTGCTTTAGGGATCATATGACCTTCTTCTTGTCATCTGTGAGACTGTCTCTGACTCTTTGTTCCCAGACTGGTTGAAACTAATGATGGGAAGGTGACTTCCCTTTTCTATCATTGTGACTATAACTAGTAAGGAGCAACATTTGGGGGGATTGATATAGTTTGGCTCATGGTTTTAGCAAGTAAAGTCTATGGGCATGGAAGGCATAATTCACTCAGAAATTAGGTATCAAGGGTGAATAGTAAAGAATTTATACTGAGTTCTGCTTGTTTCCTGGGAAAATGGCTCTTGGTGAAATAAGTCAGAATGTTTCTATGGTTGCCTGTGTTAATGGATTCAACACAGATAAAGCGAGGTCCACCCTACCTTACCACGCAGATTGCTTTTGTTTGGCATCATCAGAAAAATGAAACAACAACACCTGTCAACCAAATGCATTTTGCAGAAATTTGAGGCTAAGTTATTATAATCACATTCTTTCTTAATATTCAACAATTTTGAAAAAGTTCAAACTGTTCAAACTGTGTACAACTTCTCTAACTTCCCCAATAGCACAATACTAAATAGTAATTAATATTTTCAAAATAAAGGGGCATATGTGTGTGTGTGTGTGTGTGTGTGTGTGTGTTGTAAGATAATCCAAACAAGAGTATAAAAGAACCCAGACAAGGAGAGGCTCCCGGAAATTTTGTTCCCTTCAACCCCCCCTTTTCCCTCCTGCTTTTATTTAATGCTTGCTCAAAGTTAGGAAGTGGCTCATGTCTTCAAGGAGCTAAGAGGTTCACAGAGGGAAAACTACTACCAATAGTAGAGGTGAGATCTGCTGAAAGTGCACCTTGCAAATGGGGGGTGGTGGTGCAAGGATGAATACATGGCAAAAGAAATGGAAAGGACAAAGCCTGACCCTGCCACATGTCCCAAGGAAACATGTGAGCAGGACACTACATCCCTGTCATCTAGGAATAAATACTACGGTAGTTCTAAGGTTCAGACAGGAAGCGGCCTCTGGGCACTGTGACCAGGGGCTTGACTTTGCAGAAGCCCTAATGAAGCACTGAAAAAAGAAGCATGTCATCTCCATGGTTACCTGAGCACTAGTGACTCAAAATTCGTTTAAGAACAAGTAACAAGACTCACACTTTTCCACTTTACATTTTCTCTTCCCATCCCCAAACTGGTCTGAGGCATTGTCCTGAAAACCTTCCTTGCATTTGGGAGACAGGGGGACGTCAAAAAACTGTACCAGACAGAAACAAGACAACCATAACAGGGGAAAGAAGGTACAAGTCATCTGAAGTGAAAGGGTGGGATGGTTGTGCCCTAAGGTGAGCAGTAGAAGGCCCCTGGAGGTCTAGCTGGAGCTTGGTATCTGTCTGAGGATGTTGAAAGAGGTCTCTTACAGTCAGGTTCATTCCCTCCAATGAGATGGGGAGAGCAGTCACATTTTCCTATGATTACAGCACCTCCATGGCTGGAGAGAGAAGAGAGCTCAAGGGCCCAGACACAGAAAGACACCTACATAGACTGCAGTTACATGGTGGGGTACCTTGGTCAGGGAAAAGCAGTGCGACATTTCTTTGCTCTATAGAAAGCATCATTTACGAAGTGGCAGCTTCGAAGAGGACATACGCTGGTTCGCTGGTGGGACTGAGAGATTGAGACAGGTGATCGAGATCCTCATGGTAACAGAAGCACAAGGTGGGATAGAGTATATGATTCTGTAATTTTCTGGTCCTGTTGGCTTCCCAGAAATGATATTGTCAGCACCCAATCGTTCAGGAAAATAAGTTTATTTTTCAACACAAAGAGGATGGCACTGCACTAGCCCAAACACAGAAGTCAACATGTCTCCTTCTGGATAGGACCATTGAAATCCAGCCCAGTCTGCAACAAAGGAGTGGAAAGCTCAGTTAGTATTGGTTCATATTTCAGCTTGTCTACGGAAGAGCCTTGCTTTGCCAAGGGCACGGTATGTGCAGACCTGAAAACCCGGGGCCAGGGAGATGCAAAAATTATTTTATTTTCTAAAGGCCTTGATGTTTCTCAAATGAATGCTTGAAAGGTCCACTACTTCCTCCTGAAGCTTTTTCATGAGTTTTTAGAGAAAACAAAAGCCTGGAGGTGGGGTGGATGTCCTCAAGGTCCTGGGTTCAGCAGCTCTTTCCTCTGCTTTTCTGAGCTTGAAGATTTTGTGACCTCTGGTACAGGCTTTCTTCCCTCATCAGTTCCCCGAGGTATAACTAGCTAGCTATTTGTAGGCCTTGCTCTTGAGTTTTTTGCATCTCCCATTCTTCCAAGTTCTGAATGTCTCTCATTTTGATCAGCAGGCTGTCTCTCCTGCCTGGTAACTAACTAGTCTGACTTGCAGAGGGGAGGGGAGAGGAGGGGAGACGACAGCCTTCAGTCACTTGGTGGCGCACGTGAGCCTCGAAAGGCCCTCGCGACTCCTGCTCCGCACCTGCTCTTGACTCCAGCCCCACCCGCACCCCTGTGCTGTGGGAACCGCGCCCCCAGCCAGCCCCGGCAGCAGAGTGCTCAGGGTTCCAGGAGGCAGCTGAAAGCCCTCTGCCTCTGGCCCTTGCTGGAGGCGCTGCGGGATGCTGGTGTCCCGGGAGCCAGCCTCCTCTCCCTGTCGCTCCCTACCCCCCGCCCCTCCTCCGCTGGTCTCTGAAAACCCAAGCCTTCCCAGAACAGTTTAGGATCAGCGGCAGGACTACAGCTAGCGGGCGGCGCCGAGCCTTCCGGGAAGGGCAGCAGCTCGGCGCGCTTCAGCCTTCCCGGGAAGGTCGGCGGTCAGCAAGCCCTGGGCAGCTAGGAGAGCAGCGGAGCGTCAGGCTGACCAAGGGGGAGAGAAGGGCGTGTGCGAGTCTGTGACAGACCGCGGGGGGCGACTGTCTGGATCAGGGCGGAGGAGAGGGCAGAAGATTGAGGCAGAGCCTCTGGGTGTCCCCGCCCGCTCCTGCTCGCCAGCGCCCTTCACCATGGACTTGCGCGGAGTTGGGATGGATCACTGCAGCAACCCGCTGCTGGCTGTCGGGCCCCAGGACTCGGCAGGTACGCGCGCGCGGATGGCGAGGTAGGATGGCCGTGAAGCGCGATCCCCGCCGTTCCCACGCAGCGGTCCCCGGGCGGTGCCGCTGACTCCGGAGCCCACAGGGGTGTGGGCGGAGGCCGCCCAGCCTCGTCTGCGCCTTCGCCAGTCTCTCTCTGCCTCTCCCACCCACTCGCACCTGCCGCCGCGCGGATACCATGTCGAAGGCGGCTGGAGGCGCGACGCCGGCGGTGGAAAGTTGTCCCGCCGCTCCGGCCGGCGTGTCGGCAGCCGCGGGCGTGGAGGATCTGTCTAAAGTGACGGACGAAGAGCTGCTACAGTGGAGCAAGGAGGAGCTGATCCGCAGCCTGCGGCGCGCCGAGGCCGAGAAGGTGAGCGCGATGCTGGACCACAGCAACCTCATTCGCGAGGTCAACCGCCGCCTGCAGCTGCATCTCGGCGAGATCCGAGGGCTCAAGGTGAGTGCCGGGCTTGGCAAGGAGGATGGGAGGGCCAAGCATCTGGGAGTCTCGGGTGCAGTGGGGGGAGAAGTCAAACTTTAGTCCCTCCGTCAACAGGTGAGCTTCTCCTTTCTCCCAGTAGCACCCCTTGTCCCCATCTGCAGCCCTGAAAGTTTTCCAAACTTTGGAGGCTTTTGCCTCTCTTCTTATAGGGACTTGGTATCTGCTTTCTCTCTGATGCTTCTGAGACTAAGGGAACAGGAACCAAGGATGCCAGAAGTCAGAAAGGGGAAAGGTGAGCATGAGGAGGCTTTAATGTCCCAAGAAACCTAGGAATTAGGTTACAGTCTCCCACTGGAGAAGACTAGCAAACTCGCCAGCTCAGGACATCTTCACATTTAGGGGTCGGTAGGGTGCAGTTGCTCTAGCGCCACTAGCTTTCTGGTGAGCAGAGGGCAAAGAAAGGGCGGCAGAACCGGAAACAGGAGAGAAGCTTCTGGTTCCCTGGGAGCAACCAGAGAGTGTAACTCGGTGCTAGGTGCAGGTGAGCGGTGATTTCTGCCTTCATGTCTTAGTGGCTCCCATGATTTTCTTCCCTTACCAGGGTTGGCTACACCGGGAGTTGCTTTACTGCCTGTGCTCTGTACTCTGGATTTCCCATTAATTTGTATCAAGAACGGGAAGGGACAAGTGTAAGGTCACTGGATAAGTGTCCTTACTGATGCTTTGTTTTTGAGCTAGGTCTATCTCCAAACCCACGAACTTTCTTTTCTTTTTGGAGAGCTCCAATGTGCCAGCCAGGCTGCAGCAGACCCACCGGGAACCGCCCTGCTGCTGTGCACTGCAAACTTCCTCTGCTCAAAGCTAGCCTGGTGCCTCCTGGTATTCCTTCCTCTCATTGTTCTGCTTTTGTTTATAGGAAGCCAGACACAAACGAAATCAATGTAGGAACCCCAGGGACCAAATTCCCTCCAGGCACAAACTGTTCCCATCTGTCTACTCTCCCACTCAGATTCTAGAGGAATAGGCACCATTCCTTAATTGCCTCAGTGCTCCAGCTCTGGGATTCTGGGGTACGGAGGAATGTGAAGGGCCAGATGCTCCAGTCTCACCTATGTGTGAGCCTCAGGGGAGATGGCTCCCTTAGGTCTAAGCCCAGTGTCACACACTCCCAAGAGTGGGTGCAGATATAAATATTCCCACGGTCAAAACTCTCGTTTTAATTTATTACTAATGGAGTATCTATTAAGTACCAGACTCCTTGGGGGAATGAGAGGAAGGCTAGAATAGAAGGAATATGGTTTTGGAAGTAAGTTTGAATTAAGAACCCTCATCTATCAGGGAGGTAAGCTTATGTAAGTAATTTCTCAAATCCTGGTTTTATTGATTAATAATATGAACGATAAGATCTACTTCCTAAACGTGTTATGAGAACAAGCTACAACAATGTAGAGGGAGGTTTGATGCTGGAAAATACAGTAGTTGTTGTCAGTAGGAGAAAGCATGAATGTAGACCCATGTGCTCCTAGGAGCTGGATTTCTTAGCAAGGCTAGGCAGTAGGACTTGTTAATGATGATCTGGTTTAATCTTCTTTTCATGGTCTGATATACAATGTAGCTTGGGAGAGTTTTTAATTAACTTCCTAAAGATTTTACTCAGGTGAAGAACTAATATTAACAACTCAAGAACTCATTGATAGTTCTTTTAGGTTGTGTGCACTGACTATGCGCAAGTCTAGGAGAAGGTGGAAATGAGCAATATGAGTAACATGCTATCTGCTTATCCCTCCAGTAGCCTTTGGAAAAATAGCTACTGGGACAGTTAAGAGCAATTTTGTCCCAAGTAGGCAACTTTTCAGTCTAGACTCATGTAATGATATAACAAGGCCTTGTAGGATACCTCTTTATCAAGTTCTGAAGACACGGAGGCTGGTCACTATGATGTTCTTGTGTGGCTTGGATTCCAGAACCCTGTCTAGGGAGAACAAGGGAGTGAAGAAATGACAACACACTGACACACAGAGAAAAGCTGGGATCAGGTGAGATGTGCTCGCTCTGATGGAGGGGTGGAGCCACACTTCAAGCTTAGTGTGTTTATTATATACAGTTGAACAGGGAGGCAGGGTTACTGTATGCAGGTGAACAAGGAGGTGAGGTTATTAAATATATCTGAACAAGGAGACTTAGCTAATCTCCATAAGAGTAGTTTCTGTAGGGGAGCAGTCTTCAGGCTGTGAAAGGTTCCTGGTGAAAGGAGAAAGCTAGGTATTTCTGTACACACTGCCAACATTCATATTGGACCTGGGGAAGGCTTTGCCACTTCATTGGACTGTGGTATTAGGGTCCTTGACATGGGCATGCCCACATTACCAGCACACATTCACTCAGGACTTCACTCAGTCCTTCCAGATCAATTTCTGTTGCACATTCTGGTCCCTTTTTGTAATAGACATGGTAGACCCCAGGCTTTTTGTACACCCTAGGAGCACAGTGGCTTGAAGGCTCTTCTTCAGAGGTCAGAGGCCACTGTTCTGTTTTCTGTTCATCAGTTTGGATGAGAGTTCCTTGCAGTCCATAGTGAGCCATGAATATGCTTTGATTAAATGAACAACAGGTGTATTTTCTGATTTTTGTCTTAACTGGAAGAAAGTGGTTCCATTTTAGGGGCCTCTGAAAGCCTGGTACTCTTGAAGAATGTAACTGTTGAGTAATTGGAAACAAAACGCCTTTCTGTGACCCCTCTTTAAAAATAATATCTAAATATTTCGAAGTGACCAGCCAGCCTAGGGAGACTGTTGGCCCCTCATCCTCAATCTTCTAATCTGTTCAGTGGAGATTTTAATACTTCATGAGGTTTTATGGAGGTTAAACATTGCACAGACTCAGAGAGGCCAAAGAGTTGAGAATGCTTTTTTTCAAGGTCACACAGTTGTGTGACATCCAGAAAAGGCTCAGCGGATATTCTTTGTGTCTAGTGAGTGGACACAGACAGATGTCATGGTGGGAGAAGACTTTGGTTGGAGTGATGATGCTGAAAGGATCTAGGAACCTTCTGTTTGTAGTGGTGAGCTTGTAATCACTGGTGGGAATTGCTTTGGAGGAACTGAGTAGCTACAGCTTTGTTGCCTTTAAGATATTGATTTCACCACTTGCTCCTTATATTAGTTACTTTGCTGGTACTATGGTAAAACACCAGGACCAAGGTAGCTTATAGAAAAAAGAGTTTATTTGGGCTTATGATTGCCTGGGTAAGAGTTCATCATAGCAGCAAATGACAAGGTGGCAGGAGCAGGAAGCTGAGAGCCTGCATCCTCAGCTGTAAGCACAAAGCAGATAATTGAGATAACAGGAAGTGGACAGAGAGGACCTTTGACTCTAAGAGCCCACCTCCAGTGACACACTTCCTCCATCAAGGTTACACCTGCCAAGCATCTCCCAAATAGCAACACCATCTGGAGACTTGTTCAGATAGATGAGCCAGTTGGAGAGGTGGGGAGTAAAGCATTCTCATTCAGATTCCTGTGCTTCTCAATCCACAATATCTTCAGAAAAGATACAATCCACATGAAAACAGTTCTTCTCATACCAGAGATACAGTAGGTTGAAATCTGGGGTGGATTTAAACTTTAAAAAAAAATTTTTTTTAAGGTTTTTAGAGACAGGGTTTTTCTATATAACAGCCCTGGCTGTCCTGGACTCACTTTGTAGACCAGGCTAGCCTTGAACTCACAGAGATCCACCTGCCTCTACCTCCCGAGTGCTAGGATTAAAGGCATGCACCACCTCACCCGGCATGGATTTAAACTTTTAGAAAGGTACTTTAGGCACTTAGGGTAATATCTTATGGATTATGGAGATGTTAAAAGGACATCAGTGTTTTTTAAAAAGAAAGTCTACATCTTAATGTTCCAGATTTGAAAAAGCTAGCTCACAAAATTACTAGTTCAAGCTGGTTGCTTCATCAGAGAGTGAAGAAAAGAGATCAACACTGAAGACAAATAATTCCCAAGAACATTAATAATAGGAAGGAGTGTGAGAGATGTGAATGGACCACCTGCTGTGGAGTGTTGGAAAAGGGTCCGTTTTACTTATTCAGGAAAGCCAAGACAACAGCACTCCTGTGCGTTACAGTTCTAGATAAGTCAAGAACAGCCACACCATAGACAAAGTCAAGTGTTTTCAGGTGGAAATTCAATCAGATGAAGACCAACACAACTTGAACTTCATCTCAAATGCTAATGTTGAATGGATTTTGAAGCTTACCAAGATTGATTTTGTTTGGAATCATTTTGTATGAATACCTAAAACTTCTGATTTCTTCCAAAGCACCAATATCAAGGGCTAACTTCTGCCCTCCTACTATTCACCCCAACATAACAGGTACTGTCTGAAAACAGCACAAAAGCCTTCCTCAGTAACTATAGCTGTAGCTTGTTTGGGCAACAGGCCTAGAGCTTTAAAGAACTGAGATGTCCATATATATACATACATACATATGCAGCAGAGCATGATTGTGGTGTGCTGCATAAACAGAGACATCAGATGTTTGCTTCTTACGTTGCCAGGCAGAACTCTGCATGAGAAAGGAGAGGGAGGTGATGTCTTGTGAATGCTTAAATACATTGAAGGCTTTAAGTGTGAAATAGGAGAGTCATCTCATCATGGTGGTATTAGCTTTCTAGGGGACACATCTCAGAGAAATCTCTCATGTTGTTTTTGAAGACCATTTGGCAAGGAGTTCTCATATTTAGACTAATGAGGGAAGACAGAAGAAAGGCAGGGGCTGAAGACAGGAGGAAGAGGCAGTTTCTCCTTAGCATTTTTCATACATGTTACTACTGTCCGGACTTGCTTTTTGATACCTCTTTTACCAGAGCGAAAGCTGTAGGATGTTAGACTCTAGAGTCTCTTGAATGTTCGTGAACATATTCCTAAATTTGCACTAGTACCTAGCACATAGTCTTTGGCTACTAACTCTTTGTGAGTGAACAAATGAATCACTCACTATTCACACTGGAGAAGTAGACAGAAACAGAACATTTGAAGCCGTGGGAGATGTGAGAGATTTTTTTGAGAGATGAGTGTGAGTTGCCTGGGTGAATCTCCAGTGGGTATGGACAGTAAGGGTGTTTGCAATGGGCTGAAATGCCCCTAGCGACGGCTGAAATGCCCCTAGCGACGGCTGAAATGCCCCTAGCGACGGCTGAAATGCCCCTAGCGACAACTGTGCTTTTCCCAAGTGGGTGTTGGAATGGGGCTGCTCATGCCAGGTTGAGTCTGAAAACTTCCTATCAGCTGTTTTAAAGAAGTACTGCCTCAGAGCCTCCAAGCAGTCACAAGGCACAAACAACGGTTTTTTTTCTTTTTTCTCTTCTCTTCTCCCTTTTTCTTTCACTAGCATGAAACTCACTGGGTTACCTAAATTAGTCTTAAGGTCTTGAGGTTTCTGTCTCAGTCTTTCAGTTTGTTGAATTACCTACATGAGCCACCATGCCACCATATTTATTTCTGGAGTAGGGCAGGGAAAGTTGTCTGCAGACTAATTTCCTGTTTATCAGCTGGCTGCTCCCTAATTGGTGTCTGAGTGAGGCTTCTTGAGGCCCAAGTTCTTCTGTAAAAGACTCATAATTATTATCTCCTAAATACTAGAGTGATAAACTGAATAAAATAGCTGGTACAGTATCCTATAGGGAACATAACAATCTCCTGTAGCTTAATATTATGGTTATCTTCAACATTTCACCTTTCTGAGGTCTCTCACCTGACATGCAGTGGTTCTTGACCTTCCTAATGCTGTGACCCTTTAATACAGTTCCTCATGGTGTAATGATCCCCAGTCATAAAATTATTTTATAACTTTATAACTGCAATTTTGCCAGTATTATGAATTATAATGTAAATATTTTTGGAGATAGAGGTTTGCCAAAGGGGTCGTGAGTCACAGGTTGAGAACTGCTGTAAGGATTCGCCAGTTCTGGGGCTTTACATAGAGAAGGGCTAGGCTCCATGCCCCGTCTTCTGTCTGCCTCCCTTGACCTCCCATCTCTCTTTTCAGGATATTAACCAGAAACTCCAGGAAGACAACCAGGAACTGAGGGACCTATGCTGTTTCCTGGATGATGACCGGCAGAAAGGCAAAAGGGTGTCCCGTGAGTGGCAGAGATTGGGTCGCTACACCGCTGGAGTGATGCACAAGGAAGTGGCCTTATACTTGCAGAAGCTGAAGGAACTGGAGGTGAAGCAGGAGGAGGTGGTGAAGGAGAACATGGAGCTTAAGGAGCTCTGTGTGATGCTGGATGAGGAGAAGGGAACGGGATGTGCTGGTAGCCGTTGCTCCATCGACAGCCAGGCCAGCCTGTGCCAGCTGGTGGCCTCGGCTGCACCCTATGTGCGGGATGTGGGTGATGGAAGCAGCACCTCCAGTACTGGCAGCACCGACAGTCCAGACCACCACAAACAACATGCCAGCGGTGGCAGCCCTGAGCATCTACAGAAGCCCCGGAGTGAAGGCAGCCCAGAGCACAGCAAACACAGGAGCACCAGCCCTGAACATGTACACAAACCCAGGGCCTCTGGGACCTCAGATCACCCCAAAACAATGAAAGGAGCCAGCCCTGAGCACCACAAGCCCTTGTGCAAGGGCAGCCCAGAGCAGCAGAGGCGCCCACATCAGGGGAGCAGCCCAGAAATGCTGCCCAAGCACGTGTTGAGTGGGAGCCCTGAACACTTCCAGAAGCACAGGCCTGGGGGCAGCCCAGAACATGCCAGGCACAGTGGAGGGAGCCCTGAGCATCTTCAGAAACATGCCCTTAGTGGGAGCCTGGAACACCTCCCCAGAGTCAGGGGAACAAGCCCAGAGCATCTCAAACAACACTATGGGGGCAGCCCTGATCACAAACATGTAGGTGGCGGTGGAAGCGGCGGAAGCGGCGGGGGCAGCAGGGAGGGCACCCTCCGGCGGCCGGCTCAAGAGGACTCATCATCCCACCACCGGAATGTCTACAGCGGCATGAACGGTGGGTCAGTACGCGCTGAAGAACTGCTTTGGCTTGGCAACTCAGTAGACCATTATGAAAGCAGAGGTGATCTCCAGCAGTATTAGGAAGAGGGAGAATGGATAAGGGGTGGGAAGGTAGGAGACCTAACATTTTCCAGGAATAATGACCACGGGTTTCTTCTCCCCTCTCCCACAATTTATTTTATCTTATACAGCTATCAGCCAGAAGGAGCTTGGGTATGAGGGGTTACAGAGGAAAAGTGAACTGTACATCGTGGGCTGCTGAGTTGCCAGGGGGAAATCTGTTCTCTATTGGATAAAAATAGATTCTTTGACTCTGCCTTTGAATATTTTCCTAGCTATATGCTGTTTCCTACCAGGGATCACTTGTAGCATGGTTTCTAGATGAATCCAATGAATGAATAGCTTATGTACAGAAAGAAATGAATATTTAAAAACAACAAAGAAACATCATGTTCCTAAACACCCTCCATGGGGTTTGCTTAAGTACCCGTGCATGTGTCTTTATCTTGATTTTTTTTTTAAATTTTCCTATTGGATTAAGGTGGCAACATTAATCTGTGACCTTTATTTGTATTAAAATGCAGCAAATAATTCCTTCCCTATTCAGAGCCTATCACTCCCTTCTCCAAAGTCTCAACCACATTCTGAACAGAATGTACATAAACTGCAGGAGACATCTTCCTGGGTCGGGTTGTTTGAATGTGCCTGTTTAAGGTATGCATTGTCTGAAGGCTCAAAAGCAGACTGTCCAGTGTATTTGCTGAGGCGACATTATACCAGAGCTCTTAAACCTTTTGGAAGAGGCTTACTTTCCTGAATCTTGGTTCTGAAATCACTTTGAACTTGAAAAAGAAATAATTTCTTAAAGAAAATAAGAAAGCCCTATGTCCCCTCCCCCCACAGTTCTTTCGTGTTATCTATGGTTGGGTTGGAGTGGGCATGATTGGTTTTTGTCAACTGTGGGGTTCCCATTCAAGATATCTGAGGCTTATCATTCTATTTGAAATCTGTTCCAGAGTCCGTCGACAGCCAGCCCCAAGCAGGGATAGAGGTGGCTGCCAGTTTTTAGCAGTGACACAAAAGGGTAAATTTTCAATATTGTGCCTGGGGATTTACCTGTTGGATTCCATTTCATCCTAATCCATCTCACTAGAGTGGAAATGGACTCTGGAAGCTTGCCTTCCAGAGTATCCAGTGTTCTGAGTGAAAAGGGAACTAAGAGCAAATGAAGAAAAAAAATAGAAAGCTGCTGGTTTCTTTGTTGTTCACATTCAAAGATGGCTGGGAGAAGCCAGTCCCCTGTTGTGGTGCTCTGATGGCTGTGGACAGCTTTGGCCCCATAGTTCTCCACAAGAGCCCAAAGTCATCTAGAAAGAGAGTTTGGTTGCTGCTGTCACAAGTTGAGTAACTGGTTATGATGCTTGTCTTCAAGGGTCACAATGGGTTAATGAGAAGGTAAAATTAATGACTTTCCCATTTCTGGTTACTTTTTAATGAGCTTGAGAATTAACTCTGTACTGTTTTAAAGAATCCTTTTTTTTTTTTTTTTTTTGTAAAGACTGAGGGACAAAGGATTCACTTACAAAATGGTTCTTTAAGAGCTACAGTTTTTATGTTATTGTGTTTAAAACATTACTGTTTTCATTTACAAATTAAATGTGATATATTGTACTGTATATAGAATGTGGCATGGTTGGTTCTATCTAATTAGCATATCCATCATACAACTTACCAGTCAACTTTATGAAGGATATTTGAAGCTTGCCTCTTTAGTTATTTGAGATACTTTATTTCTTGTTAATGCCTGTAGCCATCTTGCCGTGCCCTACTCCTCCTTTCCCTTCCATCTTTGTCTTTCTGAATCTGAAACTTTTAGCTCAGTGGTAGAGTGTTTGTGTAACAAATTCAAAGCCCGAGTTTGGTACTCAGCTCTGGAAACAATCAGTTGACCAAATATGTGTATCTATTCTTGGATTGTTCTGTCTTGTTTCAGTGGTCAGTGTGTCTTTTAAAATTTTTTTATTACACTATGTTGATTTTACTATAATTGCTTTATAATGTTTTAAAGTTGAGTGTGATGCCTCAAGCTTTGTTCTTTTTGTTTAACATTGTTTTTGATATTCAAGGTCATTTATATATTCATTTTAATTTTATAATTTCTTTAACCATTTCTTTGAAAAATGACATTGAAATTTTGGTAAAGATTATGTTGACTCCTGATAACCTGTAGTGGTTTCATAGTATCAGTTCTCCCAATCCATGATCATATAATACTTTTAGTTTATCTCTATTTTTCTTTTATTTATTTAATCACCTTTATAGTTTCAGTTTACAAGTCTTCCTTAATTTTATGTGAATGATACATATTTGTGGCGCACGCACATATTGGTTCACATGTGGAATTTAGAGGAAGGACATCACGAGTCATGCTATGTCTCTCCTCTTATTCCTCTGAGATAGGGTCTCTTATTGAACCTGGAGCTAGGCTGCTGACCATCTGTGTCTGTACCCCACCCCCTGACCCCCAGTGCTGGGCTTTCATGCACATTCTGGGCTACACCTGGCTTCTTATGTGGTTACTGGAGATTAGAACTTAGGTCCTTATGCCTAGATAGCAAGTGCTCTTCCCTAGTAAGCCATCTTACCAGAACCTCCATTAAATTTTTACTACTTGTTGTTTTCCCTAGTATAAGTGGGATTCCCACTTAATTTCTTTGTTGAATAGCCGCTAGTAGCTCATATAGCATTATTTGCATTTTTGCTGATTTGGGGGCTCTAGGTTTATGTCTTTTAACTTCACCTGATTTGATTACCAGCTCTAAAAAGTTTTTGTTTTGTTTGTAGATACTTTAGATGCTTCTATATAAAAATCATGTTATCAGCAAACATAGGCAGTTTCACTTCCTCCTTTCCTATCAGGGTGCCTTTGATTTCTGCCTGGCAAGGTCTTTCAGTCCTGTGATAAATAGAGTGATGATGGGAGTGAGCATCATACAGGGAAATGCACTTCCACTGTTGAGGATGGTGTGAGCCACAGGTCTGTAGCAGTGCTTACTGAACTGAGGCACATTTCTTCTCTAATCTGCTGGCTTCCTTTTGATGAAAAGATGTTGATTTTTCCCAAATGCTTTTAAAGGTAGGTCTTCAGATAAAGATGGTATTACACATGATGATCATTACCTGAATTCAGGTAAACTTAGTGGGCCAAACAAATGATTTTTAAAATTTAAAAGTATAGTACTTTAACTATAAATCCAGTGTAATGCTTACATAAATGAAAAATTTCATATCTAGTTCAGTTTTTGTGTCCAAGCGTTTTCATTCTTAAGTAATGGCTCTTCTGCTAAGAGTTGATATCCTCACCAGAGTGTAATTCCAGCACATTTGCATTGCATTTTTATTTCAGTAATTAATTGGAAAACGAAGTGGCACAATGAGATATTTACGGATCATCAACCTGTAAACTTGGGCATTGGTAGCTTGTATTTATTCTGCCATTAAAAATTAATTTTTGATGTGGATGGTAAAACATACTTTTCCCTACTTTTAAATCCACATACAATTTGTTGCAATCATTGGTGTATGAACAGATAAGAACCAACCAGGAAGTTAATTCTGAATTGCAGATTGACTGAGTCATTTGCAGAGACACTGGAGTTCTGTAGATGAAGCCCTTGCATATTTTTGCATGGACAAAAAACATGTGAAAGCATGGGAAGACAGCTTGAACTGTGGAAGGCTGAAATAGGTAAGCAGTGCGCTGGCAGGGCATTGTCTTCCCTGTGCATTTTTTTCCACAATCACACCTACGCACACCAAGGTAATCTCCCCACAAACACAGCTGTCTTAGCTGACAGTGCCTCAGGCATCTCTAAACACTCTCAAGCTTTCAGTTACAGACTTGGGGTCCATGAGCTTTATCTACCAGTTTCCTTTAGTTGTCACACCTGATATAATCTCCATCTAGAATGCAAAGGTAAATTTTAGATATATTTTCCCTCTTGAAATTTCTAAGCTTTTATAATCAGTTATTATCCCTGTTTGAAAACAACAAAATCAGTACATGTAGGCACATATCTTCCAAATTAACCAAAATCTTCATTCATGCACATACTTTCTCATAAGTTTTTTTCTTTCTAGCTTTAGGAGATCCAAGAGTTCCATTTTCTAAAATAAAATAGATTCAACATTTAACACATTTCAACATTAATGAATCTGTCCATTTCTTTAAGTTACTTTTTTTTTTCTTCAAGTTACATCTCAATTGCAATCCCTTCCCTACTCCCCCCTGTGGTCCCACCCTCCCACCCTCTTCACCCTTAAGCCCGAATCCACTTCCTTCATTTTTTTTTTAATTTTAAGGTATATCTTTTCCCCCCAATAGTTCCCCCTTTCAGTCCAACAAATGGCTCTTTCTCTATAACAAAAAATATAATACAAAACAATAAAAATAATTAGGCCACAATTATGAGAATTATAGGGTTTAGCATACATTTCCAATGTCCAGTCCATATGTATTTGGCACCTGACTTTAACATTCTACTATCTAATCATCTCCATGAGTTTAAAGTTCTATATATAACTCAGCTTTCATACTAACTTGCCTCACAATTTTAAAAACATCTTCTTAGATCCAGAAAACCCTCTTGATTCCTAAACAACTCAAAATTTAGCTATGAGACTCTAGCTATCTGTTCTTCAACCACCTCAGGGACCTGAGAGGGATAAGTTTAAATATAAATAAATATATACATAGGAAGTGAAGGGCCCGCAGCTTCCAAAACTAAGAAATGACATACCAGTGGCTGCCTGGACAGTTCCCATTTTCTCTCCATACATTACAGCATCAATCTTCAGCCATTTGGCCCCGTTACTCTGACAGACATTGATTATAAAGCAGGAATTATGAAGGACTTGCCTACCCTGTTTTGGCAGAGCTAGACTGTCGATTTACCTGCTTCCAAGTCATGTCCTTCTATCTACAGTTGAAGCAAGGGATTTTTCTTGCCAAGTGATAGGCTTGCCACTAATTCAACCATCTCCAGTTGGAAATTCTTTGATGCTCATCTTTTACTTGGAGTAGAATAGGCAGTGCTGTCAGGAGCTGACATGTCTCAATATCAAAAAATATTAAATTAAGAAAACATCTTTGAATGCCATATTCTGCAGATCTCTTGAGGTTTTTGAAGACCACCTATCTGTCTCCTTATATTTGGATAAGCAAATGTTGCTTGCCTCTTAGCAACTTGATTTCTGACTAACTTAGAAAATAACTGTGATAGACTGCCCTAGTACCTAATAAAATGACATGCTTGAATGACTATTAGTTTGAATTTCTTAATTATCCTAAACAGTTTATGATAGTTGCTAACAAAAGGACAAACTTCACATTTCATTTTTAACTGTTACCTAGGCACAATACCTTAAAAAGGAGTTAACCTTAATTTTGAATCAATATACAAAGATCAATACCAATGTAGCCCAATACAATCTTAATTTTGCATCAATATACAAAGATCAATACTGATTTAGCAAAATATAATCTTAATTTTATATCAATATACAAAGGTATAAGAGCATATTAAATAATCTGTCCTTTTTTCTTGATCATTCCTATATTATATCTATATCTCATTTTTTCTCAAGTCTTTTCACCACTACATAGAAGAGAAAGGATACAAAAAAGAAAAAGAGAGAAATCCCTGAGTCTAACCTCCAAAACCTATTTAACAAGACCATCTCTCCCCCTAAATAACAAGAAACATCTATAACTCATCAAATGACCAAGAGGGGGGAATCACCCACCCCACCTTCTGGAGATGGAACGTTGCTCTCTTAAAATGGCTTCCTGCTGATTTGGGACGTAGTAAACCTGTTTAGGGCCCAAATAAGAATGGAAAATGGTTAAGCATGTTAATAGAATAATTTGATGTTCAGTCCTTTTGTGCTCAGCTATTTAAATGTCCTAAGAAGTTTGTAGACAGAAGCTGAACTTCAGGTCTTTACTGAAGTTCTGGCTGAAACAGTCTGTTGAGCTGAACAATTTTAGTGATTTTGAGTTGTTGTGGTTGTAGATTTTTGAGGAAACAGCTATTGAGGAAGTATGCAAGGCTGGATCATCTGGGCTACTTGTCTTCTTTGGTGTCTGATCTGTTTTCTTCTGAGGTGTCAGTTGTCCAGTTGTCCCTGAATTCCTTATATGGATGCTTTAAATCTCATGGAAAGATAAGAACAGAGCCCTGCCCTAATCCTAACTCTGGGACACTACTTTTGTGGGGGAGGGGGCAGGTAATAGTTTTCCTGGAGCAAATTTGTTTTTTTTTTTTTTGACAATATAAAAAGGATTATCTTTCAATTGAGACTAAAAAGGAAATTATTTTGATATTTTGGAACTAAACAAACCTTTAATTGTATATATTTTGAGATCTCAAAGGACAATTCACTTTGAATTTCAGCATGCCTTTTGTGAGTAGCTTTTAAACTAAAATCCTTCCAAATCCTATGTGCCTGTCTCTGCATTCTAAGTATTTGGATGAAAGGCATGTGCTTCCCAACTGATGGGGTTAAAGATGTGCACCACCACCCCTGGATTTAAGTTTTTCTCTATTTAGAGTTTGCTTTGTGTCAGGCTGGTCTTGAACTCTGAGATCTGTAGGTTTCTGTAATTAAGGGTATATCCCTCTCAAATGATGGGATTAAGGGTGTGCAACATCACCACCCTGTTCCTTGTAACTCTAGAATTTATAAGATGACTAACTCTATAGTGATCCTCCTGTCTCTGCTGGAGTTAAAGGCATGGGTTAACCCCACACTTCTCACTTATTTTACCTTAGCTCTAAATTTTTCAACTCCTGGAGGTTTAGAATACCTGGTTGAACTGTTAACCTTTAACTTATTTACAGCATTTTAAACCTCTTTCCTGCTTTTTAATTCCAAACCAGGAAAATATCCTTTATATCTACAAAAAAACCTTTTAGAGGCTATCAAGTTTTTGTAAGCTATGTGGCAACCTGCAGTCTAACATTCCAATCTGAAATTAAGGCCATTTTTCCTTTCATACCAGTAAGGCAAGTATACTTTTGGTTAATTATAGTTTGAAAATTTTATATTGTATTTTTATTATATTTTTAAGCTTATTAACTTTTATTTTAAAAAGGTGTTATTTTGTTTTCTCTCAAGTTATTTCTAGAACATAGCTTCCTCCCTCCTGGCCCCTCCCTCCTTCCCTCCCTCCCTCATTATTCCTCTACTCCGTAGTCTCCTTCTCCTCAGATGTGGTGGGTCCTCACATATCATACTCCCTCAGTTCTTCAGTCATGTGATGGCCAAGAGCTTCCACTTGTACTGGGGCTTGATATGGCACACCATCTAGGGTAAGGTGTTCCACTAACCTGCAGGAGATTTGATGACTCACTGCTGGGTGAAATTTTTCCTAGGATAGATATGCTAGGTTCCTATCTATTTGGGTCTGTGGTTGTAGGATGGCTATCCTGTGATGTATGGTTAATGTCCATTTATAAGAGAGTACATACCATGTTTATCTTTCTGGGACTGAGTCAGCTCACTTAGGATGAGCTTTTCTAGTTCCATCCATTTGGTTTCGAATTGCATGATTTCCTCATTTCTGATAGCTGTGTAGTATTCCATTGTATAAATGTAACACAGTTTTTTTTTAAATAATTTATTTTTTATTTCTTCAAGTTACATCTCAATCACAATCCCCTCCCTACTCCCCCCTCCAGTCCCACCCTTCCACCCTCCTCCCCCTCAGCCCCACCATCCTCTTCCCTTCTTTTTTTTTTTTTTTAGTTTAAGGTATTTATTTTTCCCCCCAACAGCTCTCCCTTTCAGTCCAAATAATGGTTCTTTTTCTTATAACTATAAATACAATACAAAACAACAGAAATAAATAGGCCACGATTATAAGAGTTATATGGCTTAGCATACATTCCCAATGTCCAGTCCATATGTATTTGGCACCTGACTTTAACATTCTACTATCTAACCATCTCCACGAGTTTAAAGTTCTATATCTAACTCAGCTTTCATACTAACTTGCCTCATAATTTTAAAAATATCTTCTTAGATCCAGAACACCCTCTTGATTCCTAAACAACTCAAAATTTAACTATGAGACTCTAGCTATCTATTCTTCAACCACCTCTGAGACCTGAGAGGGATAAATATATCTGATTATATAGGAAGTGCAGGGCCTGCAGCTTCCAAAACTAAAAAATGACATACCAGTGGCTGCCTGGACAGTTCCCATTTTCTCTCCATACATTACAGCATCAATCTTCAGCCATTTGGCCCCATTTCTCTGACAGACATTGGTTGTAGAGCAGGAATTATGAAGGACTTACCTACCCTGTCTTGGTAGAGCTAGGCTGTCGACTTATCTGCTTCCAAGTTTTGTCCTTTTTGGACAGAAGTCTGTCTACAGTTGAAGCAAGTGGTTTTTCTTGCCAAGAGAATGGCTTACCACCAATTTAATCATCTCCCACTGGAGATTCTTCGATGCTCATCTTCTACTTGGAGTAATATAGGGGGTGCTGTCAGGAGCTGACATGTCTCAATATCAAAAATCTTAAGTTAAGAAAACATCTTTGAATGCCATATTCTGCAGATCTCTTGAGGTTTTTGAAGATGCCCTATCTATCTCTTATATTTAGATAAGCAAATATTGCTTGTCTCCTAGCAACTTGATTTCTGAGTAGCTTAGAAAATAACTATGATAGACTGTCATAGTAACTAACAAAATGACACGTTTTCATGACTATTAGTTTCCGTTTCTTAATTATCCTAAACAGTTTATGTCGGTTGGTAGCGAGAGGTCAAAACTTGACATTTCATTTTTAAGTATTACTACAAACAATACCTTTAAGAAGCGTTACCCTTAATTTTGTATCAATATACAAATGATAGCTGTGTAGTATTCCATTGTATAAATGTACCACAGTTTTTTTTTTTAATCCATTTTTCAGTTGAAGGACATCTGGGTTGCTTCCAGTTTCTGGCTATTACAAATAAAGCTGCTATGAACATTGTTGAGGCAATGTCCTTGTCGTTTCATTTCTAATCTTTTGGATATATACCCAAGAGGGGTATGGCTGGTTCCTGAGGTAGAACTATTTCCAATTTTCTAAGATATCTCCAGATTGATTTCCAAAGTGGTTATACAAGTTTGCACTCCCACCAGCAATGGGGGAGTATTTCTCTTTCTCCACATGCTCGCCAGCATGTGCTATCATTTGAGTTTTTGATCTTAGCCATTCTGACGGGTATGAGATGGAATCTCAGAGTTGTTTTAAGTTGCATTTCTCTGATGACCGAAGATGTTGAACATTTCTTCAAGTGCCTTTCGGCCTTTAGAGATTCCTCTTCTGTGAATTCTTGTTTAGCTCTGTGCCCTATTTTTGATGGGGTTATTTGATTTTTTGGTGTTTATTTTCCTCAGTACTTTATATGTTTTGGGGATTAGTCCTCTGTCGGATGTTGGGTTGGTGAAGATTCTTTCCCAGTCTATAAGCTGCTGTTTTGTGCTAAGAACAGTGTCCTTTGCCTTACAGAAGCTTTTTAATTTCATAAGGTCCCAGTTATTGATTGTTTATTTTAGCACCTGAGCTATTGGTGTTCTGTTCAGGAAGTTGCTGCTGGTGCCAATGAGTTCCAGGATTTTCCCCACTTTCTCTTCTATTAACGTTAGTGTGTCCAGATTTATGTTGACGTCTTTGATCCACTTAGACTTAAGTTTTGTACTGGGTGATAAGTATGGATCTATTTGCATTCTTCTACATGTTGATATCCACTTAGACCAGCAACATTTATTGAAGATTCCTTTTTCCATTGTATAGTTTTTGCTTCTTTGTCAGAAATTAAGTGACTGTAGGTATGTGTGTTTTTTTCTGGGTCTTTGATTTGATTCCAGTGGTCAACTGGTCTGTTTCTATACTAGTACCATGCTGTTTTTTATTACTATTCCATGATGGTATGATAAGTTACAAGGGGTAATTTCAATTTTCCTGTATTTGTTGAAGCTTGCTTTGTGACCGACTATATGGTTGATTTTGGAGAAGGTTCTGTGAGGTGCCAAGAAGAAAGTATATTCCTTTGTTTTGGGGTGAAATGTTCTGTAGATATCAATTAGGTCCATTTGATTCATGACATCTGTGAAGTTCATTATTTCTCTGTTTTGTTTCTGCATCATTGATCTGTCCAGTGGTGAGAGTGGTATGTTGAAGTCTCCCAATATTAATGTGTGGGGTTCAATGTGGGATTTGAGGTTCAGTAGTGTTTCTTTAATGAATGTGGGTCGTCTTACATTTGGGGCATAGATGTTCAGTATTGAGATTTCATCTTGGTGGATTTTTTTTGATGCATATGTAGTGTCCTTCCCCATCTCTTTTGATTAGTGTTGGTTGAAAGACTAATTTATTGGATACTAGAATGGCCACTCCAGCTTGCTTCTTGGGTCCATTTGCTTGATATACCTTTTTCTAGCCCTTTACTTGGAGATAATGCCTATCTTTTTTGCTGAGGTGTGTTTCTTGTAAGCAGCGGAATGTGGATTCTGTTTTTGCATCCATTCTGCTAGCCTTTGTCTTTTTATTGGGGAATCGAGTCCATTGATGTTGAGAGATATTAATGACCAGTGATTGTTACTTCCTGCCATCTTGATGTTGTTGGAAATAGTGTGTGAGTGAGTGTCTCCTCTTTTGGTTTTGCTGCAGACACACTATTTGCTTCCTATGGTTTCTTGTGTGTAGTTAACCTCTTTGGGTTTGAATTTTTCTTCTAATATCTTCTGTAGAGCTTGATAGATCTACAGAATAGAGAGAATATAGATAGATGTATCTTCTGTGCATAGATATTGTTTGAATTTAGCTTTGTCATGGAATATCTTGTTTTCTCCATCTATGTTGATTGACAATTTTGCAGGGAATAGTAGTCTGGCCTGGCATTTGTGGGTTTTTAGGTTCTGCAAGACATCTGTCCAGGCCCTTCTGGATTTTAGCGTCTCTGGTGAAAAGTCAGGTGTGATTCTGATAGGTTTGCTATTATATCTTACTTGACCCTTTTCCCTAGCAGCTTTTAATATTCTTTCTTTGTTCTGTACATTTAGTGTTTTGATTATTATGTGGTGGGAGGATTTTCGTTTCTGGTCTAATCTATTTGGAGTTCTGAAAGATTCTTGTACAGTTATAGGCATCTCTTTTTTTAGATTTGGGAAATTCTCTTCAATGATTTTTGTTGACGATATTTTCTGGTCCATGGAGCTGGGAATCTTCTCTTTCTTCTATTCCTATTATTCCGAGATTTTGTCTTTTCATAATGTCCTTGATTTCCTGAAGGTTTTGTGTCAGGACTTTTTTAGATTTTACATTTTCTTTGACAGATGTATCAATTTCTTCAATTTTATCCTTTGTGCCTGAAATTCTTTCTTCCATCTCTTGTATTCTGTTGGTGATGCTAGTGTCTGTAGTTCTGATTCTTTTCTTAAGGTTTTCCAGTTCTATGGATGTCTTGGATTGGATTTTGTTTATTACTTCAACTTCCCTTTTTAGGTCAGGTCTTCCATTCCTTTAAGCGCTTTATTCATTTCCATCACCTCCTTTGCAGTACTTTGTTGTTGCTCTCTGAGATATTTGATTTCCTCCCTTATGCCTTCTATTATTAATATAAGCACAGGATTAAAGTCATTTTCCTTTGTTTCAATCGTGTTAGGATGTCCAGAGTTGTCTGTATTATTATAGCTAGGTTCTAGAGACATCATATTGCTTTGTTTTTTTACTATGTTCTTGCTGACCTTTTGTCATCTGATTGATCCTGGTGTTGTCTGTTTGTTTATTTTTCAGTTGACCTTGGTGCTCAGGAAAACTCCCTGTTCTGGGTGTTGGGTGATCCTGAGATCCTGGTGTCCACCTCCAGATGGTGCGTAGGTTCCTTTAATAGACCAGCTTTCAGAGAGTAACTGCTGCTCTCCTCAACTGGTTGTGACCCAATTGGGCCAATATATAGGAGATTGGAGTCGGGGGGCTATTCTCTGAGGACCTGAGAGCTGTCAGGTATCCTCAGAAAGGCAGGTAGAGCTGTGATTAGGCTTGTGTTCTCCCCTCACTGATACAGTCTTTCTGGTTCAGCAGCTAGGCTGACCATACAGGAAGGGAGCTCCACCCAAGATGGGTGCCAACCTCAGTGTGCCTGTTACTGACTGACTCAAACACTTGGGTGCTAGGGTGAGTGACCCACCTCAATATTTGTGGAGAACACACAGTTGCTGGCTCTGTTTGCAGTCAATCTTGGCTCCTAATTGCTTTGCTGTGACTGGGTTTGGTCTCTGCCACTCAGCTAAAGTGCACTCTGTGCTGCCATGTTGGAAACTCTGAAAAGAAAATCTTACTTACCTTTGCTCTTGTGGTCTGGCTGTTTTTCCTTGTTGGGTGTACTAGTCTGCGTGCTGAATATCAGGAAGAGAGGCATGACCGCTGACCTATGGCTGGAGTCATGGGCTGGATCCCTCCTGGGCTAGATCTGCTCTAGCCGGCACTCCTCTCCAGACGGGTGACCAAGCTAGCTGATTTTAGGGTGTTCCTGGGAACTGCGAGAGCTGTTTTTTGTGGTGACCAGTCTCAGTGTTCGCAGAGGAAATTCAGACACCGTCTGTGTTTCACCGTCAGCTAGGTGACCTCACATTCACTCCACAGTGACTAATGTCATTCACGTACTACTCAGATACAATGCTCTATGGTTGACACCATCTTGGATCCTCTCCTCAAGTTACTCATTATACTCTAGATTTGTAATTACAGCA
>CAJQZJ010032961.1:273028-283515 GCA_907164525.1 Lophiomys imhausi
TAAGCTAATTGCTCACAGCAGTTGATCTTCATGCCCTGAATTAAGAGGCTGTATCAGAAACTTAGGTATTCACTAAATCTAACTTATATTAACCTATCAGCCCCTACATAGGTGGTTTTAAGGTCACTTCATTGTGCTTTAGCTGTGTTAGAGTATTTAGGGCCTGCTGTGGTAAAATAGCTCGACTCTCGGCTTTAGCTGTTATTGATCATGTTCTCATGCTAGTGTCTAGGCATCTGGGTTTAGAGTATTTATAGGTCTAGATGCTGATTTCTGAATTTGTCTTTGTTGGGTGCATGTTTTGTTCCCTGGTTTCTGTTTCCTCTCTGGTCTTCCAGTGGGTGCAGCCTATAGTTGAGCGAGGGATTTCTATCAGAGTTGGGGATTGAATTTCTTGTGGCCTGTGTAGCCTCTGTTTGAGCAGGTGGTATCTGCTGGAGTTGGGGGCTTGGACAAGGTGATAAGGAGGGTTGGGGTGATTGGGAATAGGGTGGGGGCACTGAGAGGGGGGTCCATGAACAGATGACCTATCTGCTGTTCTGTAGCCAGACTGGGTTCTTGTTAAGCTGGGGGTTTCTGCCTGAGTTAGAGGCTTGGACATGGTGATGAGGATGGAGGGAGGATTGAGGATAATGAAAGGGGCACCAAGACAGTGGGGAAGGTTTGAGGGCAGGTGTTCTACCTGGACTTCTGGTGGTCAGTGTGACCTCTGGTCAATCAGGCAGGCGGTTTCTGACCGTGTTGCTTTTGAGCACATTTCAATGGACAATGTGTTCTCTTTCTACATCGTCCTAGCCACCAGGACACATGGGAAGAATTCTTTGTTTGGCATGAGGCAAGGTCTCTTTAGAAAAGCATTTGGTCTTACTGGTAGGAATGCCAGAGTTATAAGCCCAAATTTTGAAAGTTTGTTGCTCCTCCTTGTATTGACAGTTTAGAGACTGTCTCTACAACCAGAAAGAGTGGCTGTGTCTCCCAGCAACTCTTTGTCCACAGGAACAATGCATCAAGACAGCACCAGTCCTTCCCATATTGGGAGAGAAGAAAACTAAAGATGATTTTCTGCATGGTACAGGTTACCTGCTTCCTGGTCCACCTCCCCAGCATTACAATTATAGCTACCTCTGGTTCATGAAACCACTCTTCACTGAAGTACTTTCCAACCTGGCTGCAGATTAAATTTACTGTTTCTTTGAAACCATCTGTGGTTAAGGCCTTTCCTCAAGTGTGTATGTATGACATTTGACATTGACATGGAGTACACCCTGCACACTTTCAGAAAATACTTACTAGTAGTGTGATGACCAGGCCAGGGAAAACCATTCCAAGTATAAAGGGCCGAGCTCTGGGTTATTTCTTCTTTCCTGTGACTAACTCCATGAGTAGAAAGACTGAATATAGACGGTATTGTTGAGTCTTCACTCCTTTCAATTCTAGGTCAAGACGATCTGAATGTTCAACTGCTTTGAAGTAGAAAAATCTATGTATTTGGTTGGTAGGGTTGTTTGACTAGTTTGAGGGAAAGGATGTCATGTGAACAGTACAGGAAAGCTTTAGTATTTAAAGACTTTGTATCCAACCGGGAAATGGAATATGGTTTTCTAACTCATTCACAGTCTGCATGGTACAGTCAATATTGGTGGTATAGATAGATCATGCAAGCCTTGATCTATATACTGAGTATTTCCCACAAGGCAATGCTGCATTGCAAACCTCCCACTTCATTGATCTTTGCTATGAGATTTTCACTGCTCCTAATTTTACACCAAGGTTTTTAATGAAAAAGAAAACCATGGTGAAAGTAGTTTTGCCTGTGAGAATAGGATAGCCTGTGTGGGAGGAGCGCACAGCAGGGTTTCTCCAGAGCAAGGTTGTCTGGATTATGCAGTAGTGCGATAGCAGAAATGATCACTTTTACAAATCTGTTGTTTTGATTTAAAAATAAGAGCCAGGGCATTACTTATTCATACATACAGACAGTAGAAATTGAGGTGTCTTGAGAGATCTTCAGTTATGAAATGTTAGAACTGAGTTTCATCTTGTGCATGTTGTACTGGGTTAGATAGTTAATGGAATAGATAGTAATTTAAAAAAATATCTTAGCATGATTTGGTAACCTTATCTGTGGAATTTATTATACTATACTTGTATCGCAGAGCATGTTGCATTAATCATAAAGTATATTTGATTACATGACATAAACTATTCCAAATATTACACTTTTTATTTATGGAAATCATAGAGTATCTGAGAGGCCATTAGAAAACTTGGAAAGTTTAGGAATGTACCAGCTGGTGCTGTAATAGGTTTTCACCTCCAATGGAAGTGATTCTACAAAGCCATGTATGTTCTTTAAATCTAGGTGGCCAGTCAAAGATTATTCATGTTTGCTTCTGTGTATGTATTTGTGTAAATTTTGATAACTTAAATATTGTATCTGAAACAATGCCAAACACTCAACTGATTGTTTAGTCAAGCAAATATTGAAATGCCTCTGGCACCCAGCCATGTGAGTTGTTGCTATGAATGCAATCAAGAATCTCTTTCCATTGATAAAAAGCCTATTCTTTTGTACCTAATTTAAATCATTTAAATATGTCTATGTGCTTGCAATTGCAACGTTTAGACAATAGAGTAGAACTAGTAGGATCATTGAATTAATTGGAATTCAGAGCAAAGCATGGGAAACACAAACCTCTGAACTATAGAGTTTCATCAGGTAAAGACTTTAAAAAGTGGCCTATGGATATAGATGCATAGGTAGATGTTCATCACCATATGAACAAGCACATACTATGGGAGCACAGAAAATGCAGGACTGCTTACTCCATGATACTGCAGTATTCTGGAAGCATGGTAGGGAATCTCAGTTAAACTTCACCAGTCAGAAACAAAAATGTGAACCCAAATTTTGCCAAAGTTATTAGAAAATGAGCAACCATAGTGTTTGTCTTATGAAGCATTGCGGGGGAGTGCTTGATGGGAACACATTTTCCAGACTGAAATTTCTGACAACAGTCTTTAACATTATTCAAACTGCATTCATATCCCTGCTTGGATACTTTTACTGTGCTGTTAGTGGTACTTTCTTCCATCTTCAGCAGGCTTCACTCATGTTGTCATTTCTAATAGTCTACTGTAGCTTTGGGAAAGTGGATAGCCACACTGTTTGTAACTGTGTATAAAAGAGAACATATGACTTTGAGCTGTCTTTCTGAGGGTAAAGTGCCATCTCTGTTTTGTCTTTAGTTTCCTCTTTCTCTGTCTTTTCTTTACTTCTTTTTTTTTCTTTTCTTGGTGTGTAGTGTATGTATGTGTGTTCTTGTGTATGAAAGAATTGAATTCATGTGAATGCAGAGATTGACCTCTGCGTGTCTTCTACCTTACTCACCATATCTTTTGGTACATGCTCTCTCCTGAACCTTCAATTTCCTGATTAGTTATGCTGGTTGACCAGTAAGCTCAGGAGATTTTCCTGCCCCTCCAGTGCTGGCATTACAGATGTGTACAATTTGAACTCGGGTCACTATGCTTACCAGCTCAACTATCTCCCAAGCACCTAGTTTGTCTTTTCAATATTTATTCTTTATTTCCCAGATCTAAACTACACTTCAGATTATTGAAAATTTCTGTATTACAAGAACTTGAATAGTTATGTTTCCATAAGCACATCTTCCTCTTAATGATATTTTAACATATGATGTATGATGAGCATTGCATATATTTGTGAAATTAATTCTGAACTGAATTCTGAGACCTATTAAGGATAATTTCTTGTTCTGAAATGAGTTGATTTTTAAGAGAGCCAGAAAGTTTGAGAGTAGACCTTGAAACACTTGAAAACAGACACAAGAGATCTTGGCACTAATTTATGGGTGTCTGTAATCTGTGAGGTTCAAGTTACTGCTGTTTCTTACAAAAACTGCATTCTCTTCAGAGTGCCGTTCAAGTGTTTCCAGGAGGAAGAAATGCTGCTGTTTCTTAAGCAGAGAGGCAGGAAGGTGGCAGAGGGCACAGCAGGTTGTATTTTCATCCTGAGATAGGCAAGGCTGCCTTTCCTCTCTAAGATAAAAGGTGATAATTGGTCTGTATAACATGGCTGCTTACTTACTTTGTTCCATTCCTAAAACTGCTATGAGTACTATGTATTCAGGAGCCACTATCACTCAGACTAGCAGTGAAGAATGGACCAGTCCTGGTCCTCAGCTGAAACTAGTCACACATTCAAGTTCTGGGTAAATGAAACTTCAGGAACAGAACCTTCAGAACTTGAGTTCTTTAGGTCTCCTTTAGGCTTTTCTGTGAGGCAGAAAGCGATGGATTTGCATGGTTTCTCTGATTTTCCTACTTACTCCCACTTTTCCTTTTCCTTTCCCTCTTAATCCTTTACCCCTTCTAATTAGTTCCTTCCTTCCTTCCTCTCTCCCCCTCCTTCCCTCCCTTTCTTCTTCTTCTTCTTCTTCTTCTTCTTCTTCTTCTTCTTCCTCTCTTTCTTTCTATCTATGTTTGTGTTTATGTATACATGTGTGTGTGGGTACATGTATGCATTATCATTTGTGTGTAAGTGTATATGTGTTTGTGTGTTAGGCAGTACATGTGTACATGACAATGGAAGCCAGAAGTAACTTCATGTGCTGTCCTAGAGGACTTTCCAATTTGTGTTTGAGACAGTTTCCCATTGAGCCCAAGAGCTCACTGATTGACTATAGTGTCTAGTTAGTAAGCCCTGGGGATTCTCTTGTCCTTGATGGCCTTTCCCATACCCCATCTCCCTCTACCAGTTCTGGAGTTACAAATATGTCACCAAGGCTTGCATTTATGTCTATGCTCAGCATCTAAGTTCTGAGATACTCATATTTGAACTTAGATATTCCTCATATTTGCATGATAGACAATTGGTCAACTGGGCCATCTTTCTAACCCTTCATACCACTTTGTTCTTTACTAGACATAGATTTAAGTACCTTGTTGGATTTAAATAATTGAGTGACTTTTTCCATAAGTACCTCTTCTACCTTCATTTTCAGTTGCAGAAAGGAAAATTAAATCCTTCAAATCTAACAAATGAATATTCACAGCACTGTTTTTGCCTGCTGGTATGGTTGAATACTTTAGCTGATTTCTTTAAAAATATGGGATTTGCCTTTTAAAATTAAAACACATCATTTCGCCTTTCCCTTTCCTCCCTTCAGCTCTTCTCATGTATCTACCTGTACCTACTCCTTATTCTCTATCAAATAAAACCTGCTAAGTCTGTATAATGTTACTTATATATATGTAATTTTAGGACTGGCCACTTGGTATTGGATAATCAATTTTGGGGCTCATCTCCAGGGAAGTTTATTTGTCCTGCTTTCAAAATTCCTTAGTTGTCTATGATTCCTTATTTAGGGTTGAGACCTAGTGATATTTCCCTCTTCCATATGAGTGTCTATATTGCTCAGTTCTTCTTTAGGCAGCTGATGAGACTTCATAGGTGTAGCTTCTTTGTCATTTCTAGGAGGCTAAACCTCACAGCAAACTTCCTGTTCCTCTGGCTCTTACAATCTTTCCATTACTTTCTTCCACTGTAATTCCTGAGCCTTAGGTAAAGTTGTAGTGTAGTTGTATCAGTTTGGTGCTACACCACACAGTCACTTGTTCTAGGCATTTTGATCACTTGTGATTTTCTATAATGGTCTCTGTCTACTGCAAGGATGCATATTTATTTATTTATTTGTTGAGGGGTGGAACCTACACTTGTGTTCATAAAGATAAATATTCAAATATTCAGAATGTAGGTAAGGAATTATGCTAGTTTAGTAAAGTGGCAATTTAGGTTCTCCAAAATCGATGACTTCACTAGTTCTGGGTAGTTAACTAGATTTCCAGCACCAGGAATGATTTCCCTCTTGTTGAATAGGCCTTAAGTCCAATTAGAGTGCTGTTGGTTCCTGACAAAGTATGGCTACCTCTCTGTTGCACTGTTAGGGATATCATGTTATACTGGTCATTGATTTAGTTCATAGACATGATGGCTGGGAAGGACTATTGGTTGCATTACTTTCTTGGAAGTTTGCATAATGGTTTCTGGTACCTTGAAAGACAATCCTAAAGGAGGAATCATCATTCAGGTCACATCCAGTCCTGTCACATCTAAGTCACATTCAGGTCCTCCAGGTCCTGTGTCCCAAGTACATGTCTTTATCCAATAGGGAAATCCTGTTTATCTGGAACCTCTGGGAGGCAACGAAGGGCAACACCAATAGCCTAATAATGTTTTAGGAGTCACTTGGACAGCTCTGATAAACAACTCAAAAGGGAATTTCTCATGCTTGGTCTTGAGATTTTTTTTTTGTCAGATAGTTTATGATTCTTTGGGGGGACTTTTGTCAATCCAGATAGGAAAATTTCATATAAACTATTCATTTGTATACATACACATACATACATACATATATACATATATATATATCTTATGTAAGTTTAGGTAGATTTAGCTGGCTAGTTTTATGTTAATTTGACAGAAACTAGAGTCACCAGAGAGCAGGGAGCCTGATTAAGAAAATGCCTCAATAAGGTGGGCTATAGGCAGGACTATGGGGTATTTTCTGAATTAGTGATTGATGTGGTAGGGCCCAAGACATTGTAGGTTGGTCTACCCCAGGGGAGGTGGTCCTGGGTTCTATAAAAAAATAAAGCTGAGCAAGCTGTGGAGTGTGAGCCAGTATCACTCAATGGCCTCTGCATCAGCTCCTGCCTCCAGGTTCCTGCCCTGTTTGAGTTCTTGTCCTAACTTCCTTCGATGATGAACAGATATGAAAGTATAAGCCAAATAAATGCTTTCCTCTCCAACCTGTTTTTGGTCATGGTGTTTCATCACAGCAATAGAAGCCCTAAGTAAGATATAGATAGATAATACTATGATTTCTTGTGACCTTTTTAGGCATCCTTGCTATTATTTTGTCCTCTTCCCTCCTTCTTCTGTATTTATCTTCCTCTACCTTCTCTAATTAAAGCTCCTCCCATGATTTTTCCTATTTCCTCTTTCAGATCACTTGTACACTTTCTTCTACCCATATGATCCTTTTTCATTTCCCAAGTTTCTGAAGTTACTCCAGATTATACATGCATCTGAAGAGTTGGAGCTAGGAATTTCAGGTGAGAAAACATGATGTTTATCTCTCTGGATCAAAATTATGTCATTCAATATGATCTTTTCTAGTTCTATTTATTTGACTGCAAATTTCATTTTTTTCTACAACTAAATAGTATTTGAAAGTGTATATGCACCACATTTCATTATCTATTTGTCAGTAAAAGGGCATTAAGTTGTTTCCATTTCCTAGCTATTGTAAATACAGGCCTGCCTATAGCCTGATCTTGAGATAATTTCTCAACCGAGGCTTCCTCCTCTCCAGTGACTCCAGCTTGTGTCAAATTGACATAAAACCAGCCAGCACAGCAGACCCCTTGTCAGTATGACACACAACACATCACTATTAAGTCACAACCTTTCTTTGTAAAAATTCATCCCCAAGATCTCTCTTTCTTTCTTTTAAAAAGTTTGGCCAAGGCTCTGTCAATCTTCTTTATTTTGTCAAAGAATCAGCTCTTAGATTCATTGACTATTTGTATTATTGTCTTTGTTTCTTTTTTAGTATTATTATTTTTCTCTGATTTTTTAAAAAAATATTTCTTGGCTTCTACTAGATTTGGGTTTAGTTTGTTCTTGTTTCCCTACTTTTTTAGTTGTATGATTAAGTTATTTATTTGTGGTCTTGCTGATTATTTAAGTATAGGCACTTAGAGCTTTACATTTATTTCCCTCATAGGAGTACTTTCAATGTGTTCAGGAGGTTTTATTGTGTTTCTTTTTTATTTTCATTTAGTTTCAAAAATTTATCTTTTTCTTGATTTCTTTGACATATTCATTATTCATTAATGAGTAGTTTAATCTCCCTGAGCTTGTATTTAAAAAAGATCTGTTTTCTGTCAGTTTTTAGTTTTATTACATTATGATTGATAGGATACATGAAGTTATTTCAGTATTTCTGAAACTTTTAATATTTGTTTTACCCCCAAGATGTGGTCTATTTTTTCATCTGTTTTAGGGAAGAGTTCATTTTCTGCTGAGTAGAATTCTTGGTATTTAGATAAAATATCTTGTTGATAACTATTAAGTCCATTTAATGTATGGTCACTTAAATCTGAAGTTTCTGTGCTTACTTTTTTTCACTACATGACCTCTGTATTGAAGAAAGTGGGGTATTGAAACTACCTACTATTATTGGATTGATATTAATCTATGTCTATAATTCCAGTAAGTTTTATGAAATTGGGTGCACTCAAGTTTGGTACATATATGTTTGGGATAATATATCTTCTTGGTTAGGATGAAATGTCCTTTTTTTTTCTGATTAGTTTTAGTGTGAGGTCTGTCTTGTCAGATATGATAGAAATACTTGTTTGCTTCCTGGTCCTGTTTGACTGGTGTACTTTTGTCCATGCTATCACTGTAAGTACATGGTCAATGCTGGGTAACAAAACTTTTAGTGATGAGATACAACTCACAGGCCTAATTACCCCAGATGGGGAACCCATGACAGATCAAAGTATGGATATCATCAAACTCAAGCTTGGTGAACCAATGAGTTCTATTGGAGTTATTTATAGGAATATGGCTGGTTACTTACAGGAACAGAAATGACTCAAACACAGCTGCATCACCAAAGCTCACCCAAGCATGGTTGATAAATCCCAAAAAATGGGAACCTGGCAAACATTGAACAGATTGCAGGTAGCTCAACACTTTGGAGAGCATCCTTTCCAAGTGGCTCTGGTTTAAACCTCTTCCAGGCAGCTCCACTAGTTTTTTGCTTCTTCCAGACATCTGGTTTGGTCTCAGACTCTTCTTTTTAGCTTGGTTTTGTTTGTCTGAGAGGGATTCTCAGCTTTTATTGTTTACTCTGGCAGGAAGGGGCATGGTGCCTAGGGGGTAAGTTTTACGGATTTCCTGAAGCTATTTGTAGTTCTTTATATTTCTACTTTCCTTTAGGATGAATTAATCTTGGAGGAAACTGTTACACAACAACCATCTAAAACTGAGATGTTTTTCTTGTATATCAAAGGATATGTGGATTTTGTTTCTTGATCCTTTCAGTCGTCCTGTGTCTTTTGACTGTAGAATCGAGCCTGTAAATGTTTAAAATTATTATTGAAAGGTGTGTGTCTTCATTACTGTTTTATCGTGGAGAGAAGACACCGTGAGCAAGGCAACTTAAGAAAGCACTTAGCTGGGGATTGCTTTACATTTTCAGAGGGTTAATCAATGATTATCATTGCAGGGAATGTAGCAGCAAGCAGGTGGGTATGGTGTGGGAGCAATAGCTGAGAGCTCACATCTGATAACCAAGTGACAGGCAAAGGGAGAGGGAGAGAGAGAGAGAGAGAGAGAGAGAGAGAGAGAGAGAGAGAGACATATGCACAGAGAAACAAAGAAAGGCATAGTGGGAGAGAGATAGGGATGGAGAGAGACATAAAGGGAGATAGAGGGAGACAGACAGGCAGGCAGGCAGGCAGACAGACAGACAGATAGACAGAGTGGGGATACTGGGCCTAGTATGGGCTTTTAGAACCTCAAAGCTCACCCCCAGTGATACAACTTCTCCAACAAGGCCATACCTATTCCAACAAGGCCTCATGTTCTCTAATCATTCTCAAACAGTTCTACCAACTGGGTACCAAACATTCAGCAAATAAGTCTTTGGGAGCCATTCTTATTCAGACCACCACAGTGTATATTTGTCCTGTTTTTTGTCAATTTGACATAAGTTAGAACTCTCTGGGAAGAAGAACCTCAGTTTAGAAAATGCTTTCATCAGATTGCCAGTAGTCAAATCTGTGGGGACAGTTTCTTGATTAATGATTGACATGGAAGAGATTAGCCCACTGTGTGTGGTGTCATTCCTGGGCTAGTAGTCCTGGTTTGTATTACAAATCAGGCTGAGGCATGAAGAACAAGCCAGTAATCAGTATATTCAGATACCATTGTATTATAGTTGCTTACCTGTTCAGGATTAATTTATAGTTATCATGAATATAGATTACTTTATAGGGAATAACTTATAGTCTAAGAGCCACAGACCATACCATGTAGCCTATATGTCTATTGGGCATTATCATCTTGGTTCATTTAAGAACACTCTGATATTTGTGTAATGACAAAAATCACCTTTTTCATGTCTTAGAAAATATCCCTGTTGGGCTAAGTGGTATATGATACTCAGAAGGCTGAGGCAGAGTGATCATTTGAGTCTAGGAGTTCTGGGTTATAATGCACTATGCTGATAGAGTCTCCTCACTAAGTTTAACATCAGTATGATGATCTTCCATGAGTAGGGTGGGAGGCTGCCCAAGGAGGGATGAACTTGCTAGGTGGGAAAGTACCCCCACTCTATGTGTGTGTGTGTGTGTGTGTGTGTGTGTGTGTGTGTGTGTGTGTGTGT
>CAJQZJ010032961.1:287057-374774 GCA_907164525.1 Lophiomys imhausi
TTGTCACATTGAGAAACAAGCCTCCTCATGAGTTTTGATATGGACGAATCCTAATCACTCCATACCACCAGATTTTGATTGCCCTTCCAGGAATCTTTGGCAAAAGATGCACATCATCCCATTGCTTTGACCCTTTAATTTATTTATTTTACAGCAAGAGCTTGAACTTGTTTGGAATAAAGCAGTCAGTGAAACTAAGAGGGTTATAGTAATTGAATAGAAGGGTAAAACATAGCAGTTTTATTATAAGTCATTACCTTGACTAATCAGACAGCCGTGAATTCTAAGTAATGTCAGGGGTAATGGAGATTTATTACAACAAATTAAAGGCTAATCAGAGTGTGTCCTGAGATAAACAATAAAGTTAAGCAAATAGAAATGACAAAAAAGGGAAATATGAGCCGATCAAAGGCTAGTGAGTGTGGGAGGTAGGAGATTGAGTCTGTTTTCATTTTTCTTGTATAAGTTTCTGCACTGTTCCATATGCAGATGAGAAATTGAAAGCACATCTACACTCATTTATTCTACAAGTATTTATCTTTGTGTTCCACATGGGTTTGGTATAATAGACATTACCAGGTAAGGTAGCATAGTGAGAGGTCAGAGATTCATGATCCCAAATGTCCACCATGTAAGGGAGGTAGTGACAGGAGGAATATATAACTAAGAACCCAAGGGGGGGGGGGCAGAATGTTGTTGGAACTGTGAGATTTCATGGCCTGGGACATTGTTCACAGACTACATGGCATATTACGGTTGGCTACTCAAAAGAGGAATGGTGTGTGGTTGGTTCATGAGCAGTGTTTGGGTTTGGATGATAGGGATGTCTGAGAGGCTCTAGAGGTAAAAACAAGTGGTGTTTAAGGATCAATGAGGAGGTTAGTAGTATGTGCTGAGCTCTTGCTTAGGTTATGGCAGATTGTTTTAGATAGTGTGTTGAGGCCAGGTTACATAAGGAATTAGATGTCATCCCTGAGTATTTTCTAATAGCAACAAACACATAGTTTATCACATATGGAGTAATGGAAAATGGTGTCATATTGACTGCTTTTCTTCTAAAGGTGACAAAATACCTGACAAGAAACAATTAAGGAAGAGGTTTTTTGTGGCTTATGATTTGAAGAGTTGGAGTCATCATAGCAGAAAAGGCATGGAGGAAAGCTGCTCTTTAGACTTTGTGATTAAACTTAGTGGACCAGGGAAACTAGTGCCTTAGTACAAACAAAAATTCTTATTGGAATTTTATGACTCAATTTAATTCTAATAGCTTATGCTTTTTATTTCTTTTCTTAAGGGCTCTTGAACTAAAAAGTTTTACATCAGTACTTGAGGGCTTTATTTACTCTGATTAAGCCATTCAGTCCTCTTCAAATTTTTATTTTATCTTCCAAGTGAGTAGTAGAATTAGTTATGGTTTTGCTACAGAAAGTCACTAGTTAAGAGAATTCAACTTCTGATTAAACCTTTCAAGACAATAATGAAGACACAATAAGAGTTTCAGAAAAGATGGCCTAGTTGTCCAGAAGGCAGACACACACTGTCAGGTAAGTGAAGAGCAATTAGCAACTCTTCACAACAACGAAGATAGAAAAATAACCTGGGAAGGTTGGTCAACTCAGGTGTAGCAGTGAGCGTCGCTTTGACATTTCCATTTGATGTTTTTCCACTGTGGTGTTTTGACCTCACTTTATTCTGTTGTGTTCTTTATCAAGCCTTGCATGATTTTCATATCTTACTTCACTGAACATTTAGAATTTCTTGGGTGTGTCAAGTCAACTTTTCACAAGCTGGAGTCATCTGAGAGCATGGAACTTCAATTGAGAGAGGCTTCTAGAACAGTGGTTTTCGCAGGTGTGACCTCTTTGAGTGTTGAGTGACCCTTTCACAGGAGTCAAATACCAAATATCCTATGTATCAGATATTTATGTTATGATTCATAACAGTAGCAAAATTGTAGTTATGAAGTAGAGATGAAAACAGTTTTATGGTTGGGGGAATACCAAAACAAAAGAACTGTATTAAAGGATAGCAGCATTAGGGAGGTTTAGAATCACTACTGTTGAAGATCAAACTGCAGATAGCTTGTATATTCTTAATTAGTGATTGATGGGGGGGGCCCAGTCTATTGTAGGTGGGGCTACCCCTGGCCTGATGGGCCTGGGTGCTATAAGAAATCAGACTGCAAGCCACGGAGAGCAAGCCAGTAGGCAGCACCCCTCCCTAGCCTCTGCATCATAACCTGCCTCCAGGTTCCTGCCCTGACTTTTGGCAATGATGGGCAAGATGTGGATATGTAAGCCAAATAAATGCTTTCCTCCCCAACTTGCTACTGGACATGGCATTTCATCAAAGCAATAATAACTTGAGTAAGAATGCCTTCTGGAGTTGGGGATGAAACAATACTTTTAATTCCTTAAAAAAAATAAAGTTTCTGCTGTCTACTTATAGGTACTGAGATGATGGCAATATATAGGACCCTTAGGAAATAATAAATGCTTCTTAAAATATATAACTCAGTGTTTCCATTTGAATTCATGGGTCTTTTCCTGTTTTAACCCATTCTTCTTTAGTCACAACATATACAGAATCTGTTTTAATGGCTTGATTAGATCAATGTGATCTTCCTGTGATATCAGTGAGTTACCATTATCAAAGTTTGAGTTCCAGTTTTAGTTTCATACTCTGGCTTCAATTCTGTAGTCTTACAAGAATACATACTCTTTTATAGGCAGTTTCTTTTTATAGTACTCAGAATGCTAATTTTACTAGCCTACAAGCAACTAAGCTAAATGACTGCTTATAGCTAATTCTATCTATAAATGAAATCCAAGTGTAGTCTCTCTCTGCTACACCTTGAAAATACAAAAGCTCATGCATAAGCCAAATGCTGGGATGCCAATGCTGAAAGCTCAGTTCTGTGGCATTACAGTCTCTTGAAAGAGAAGTATATGTTATAGCACATAAGTCTCCACTCCATGCAGTCTCAGCTGTCAGAACGGCGAGTTAATGAACATCAAGAAGTGTTAGTAAGAATTTACTAGTCACATGGGGATACTTTCCTGGGGGTCCAGTTTTGTCCTGAGTCCAGTTTCACTCAAAGAGTCCTTCAGCTTTCACCGTGAATGCATAGGCTTCCAGGATGATAAAAATGATAGCACCCTCCCATTCCCAGTCAACCTCTTTCACCTCTCCTAGGCTCATTAGGATAGTTTAGGTTCTTTGTCTCACGGTGCTTCCTTTTATCTTAACACTGATTTATGTACTTCATGGTCTTCAGAATTCAATTATAAATGCCCCTGACACACCACACCAAACATCAAAACTTGTCTACTTATAATGTAGACAGGAAGAGGTAAGGTTCTTCAACTTTCTCAAGGATTCTCTTGTGTACACTGATCATCAGGAACCAGAAAGTTAAAAAGCAGCTTTGGTCTTGATATCAGCATTGGGCCATTCTGAGTCTTCACACCCTAAAGATCTGGGGGTGATGACAAGTGGAAGCTGGCAGCCAGAATTCATATCGAAGACTTTACAATTAACCATTGATATCCCAGCTCCTGGTCAGGTGGCTATAGCACAGTGATTTCACAAAAAGTAAATAGAATACTCATTTGTTCAATTCAAACCAATTTAAACTAAACGTTCTTATTGAATCTCTTGTGAGTTTTTCTCTGTGCTCCCCAGAAAGAAAATTAAATAAACAAACAGCTAAAACCCTGTCACTTGCAAGATTAATTTAAGCCAGAGTGATATTTGGGAAAAAATTACAAAGACACAAATCTATATTCTCTTTTTCTTTCTCATAATTAATGGTGTATAATACTCATTGCTGAATAGTTTAAATGGCAATAGCCTCTCTCAGTTGTTTAATATTGCTGATTGTAGAAAAAGATTTCTATGTATTGACTAGGATGAATCAGCTCTATCAATAGGCCTCTACTCATTGTAGAAAATTTGAAGAGCTTGTTATATCTACTTTTGAGATCTAACAATGCACATAGTGCAGGAATAAATGGTTCTGATATGTTGACATGTTTTGTCTTTATGGAAGTGCCAAAATATGGAATAAAGGGAGGCCGGATTATTCCTCAACTGATAGGGGCTACTTATCTCATTTATTTTTAATTTTTTTGCTTGTTTGTTTACTTATTTATTTATTGAGCTACTCTTATGCCTTATGTTCCAAGTTGCTGTTTTATGGTCATGGCTACTTGAGCTTATATTTACCTCTGAATTTGCTAGTCCCTAGTTTTGGTTGGCATCACCATAGCTTTCTGCAACTAAATTGTGAATCTTAAAATTCAGGGGAGATTTGGATGAAGAGTAGATCTTAGAGTGTTGTTGGGAAGATTGCAGAGTTGAGGCTCACCTGTTGTATAAGGGAAAACAATCTTAGATGCTGCAAAACAGCAATGGTGACACACTGCTGGGCTAGCTCTGTCCTCTTTGCACGATGCTCCAAGTGAAGGCTTCCAGAGAGCCTGCAACTGTGAAGGGCTGTACCTGGTAGTCCTAGGGACAAATCAAGTCACAACCATATTTTATTTGGTCCATACAGTATTAAGCAACTGGAAAAGTTATATACAAATCTGTTTTTCTTGACAAATTGGACCACATGCAACAGTGGCATCAGAGCCTTGGGTATCCTTTGGAAGGAACATTCTAGTTTCTTATTTCTGGGTAGCAATATATAATGTTGTAAAACAGCAACCATTTCATTATGCTTAGGGATTCTGCATGTCAGTTAGAATAGAATAGTTTGTTTCCTGTGCACATTTGTGGGGTCTTAGCCAGAGGACTTTAGTTCTGGGGTTGGAATTCTGTAGCAGTATCTTTAATAATAATAATGTGTCACATGCCTGGAGTGGGAGAAATGGATGTCCTTTGGGCAATCTGTGTTCTCTGTAGAGATTTTAGAATTTCATGTGGTCCAAGATTCAATCTGAATATTCACTTTGGTAGAAAGACTAGTAGGTAGAAAGGTCCTCTATGAAGCTCAGTTAGCATGACTCATGGCTGAGGATACACTCCGTGGAGGTGGGGTCACAATCTTGCGGGCTGTGTCATGTGCTTTCACTTGCAGGAATGTGCTCTCATTCTCAGCATCACCCTCTATTTCTTAACACTGAGTGTGTTCATTTCTCCCCATTTTACCTTTCCAGGGGATGTGCCCATCATTCGCTTGACTATTATTTTTAAAATGTTCTAAGGATATTGTCACTGTCATTGTAGACAATGAAATCATATTTAGTAGTTCTGGGAATTCCTGGAAACTTTACAAGTAAGGAGGTATAGTTTCAATAAAATTAAAACATCTAAAACTAACATTGTAATCTTTTTTTGTTTTAACATTTATTTATTTCTTCAAGTTACATCTCAACCATCCCCTCTCTCCTCCCCTTTCTGGTCCCACCCTCCTACCCTCCACCCCCTCACCCTCCTTTCTGTTTTTTTTTTTTAAGTTAAGGTGTATCTTTTCCCCCTCAACAGCTCCCTCTTTTCTTATTTTCACTGAAATTCCTCCTTCAGTGAACTGTTGAAGGAAGTAGCTTCAGTTGACTGTCTAACATTTCAGACTTGGCAATCTGTCCTCCCAACCAAACACACCTTTTGTTCATCTCCATAGCTATTTTTCCTCAGCTCAGACCCAAATTGCTTCTCCTGGAGACTGTGGTAGTGGGCCTCTTACCTTTACTTTCCCATCACCTCTAATACCTTCTTATTTCAAAGTGTCCTTTATTTCAGAGTGATTTATCAAAATCTCTATCCGTGTATCCTGTATCAGAGGATATTAAGCCAACAGAAGAGTTTCATTACTACTGAACCCCTCCCTCTCTCTTTTGTATGTTACTCAGGAAATCTGAACCTAGTTTAGCTCTTACCTCATATGTTAAGGTTGCTTCATCCCTCTAACACAGAGGCTCTCAACCTGTGGGTAGTTCATGACCCCTTTAGGGATCAAATCACCCTTTCTCAGGGGTTATATATCAGTTATCATTCATATAAGATATCTACATTACAATTCATAACAGTAGCAAAATTATAGTTATAAAGTAGCAACGAAAATAATTTTATGGCTGTAACATGAGGAATTGTATTAAAAGGACACAGCATTAGGAAGGCTAAGAACCACTGCTTTAATACATCCCCTCTTCAGGCTGCTTTTGTTGCAACTGGGTGCTAGTTTTTAAGTATTTGCTAGGTATATATCGTAGGGTTTTATTGATAAGAATAAATACCATGATCATGCATCTCTTATAAAGGAAAGCATTTAATTAGGCCTGGCTCACAGTTCAGAGATTTAATCTATTATTGTCATGGCAGGAAGCATGGCAGCGCACAGATAGACATGGTGCTGGAGAGGTAGCTGTATCTGGACTGACAGGAAACAGGAAGTGAGAGAGACTGAACCTGGCTCCTGAGTCACAAACCTCAAAGCCCAAGTGACACACTTTCTCCAACAAGGCCACACCTCCAATAATGCCACTCCCTGTAAGTCTATGAGGGGCATGTTTATTCAAACCACCACAACACATCTAGTCAGATATTTTACTGGAAGCCTTCTCTGGTATTAGGTTTTCATTTAGGTTTCATTCCTGTTGCTTCATTGCTGTGTTTTTGTAGCATCCCATAGCATTTATTGGAGCATAATAGTTTGTTTGCTGTCTTCCCAATTCTAATTTAGATTTCTTAAGAGAAGTAAATCCTTTGTTTCCTTCCATCAATACTTGGAATAATAGGACTCTTGATAGGTATCTATGAAGTGGCTGGCTGACTGAAGCCCAGCAGGGATCCCATTTCAGATTTTCCTCTCTGAACAGCAGTGTTTTGTGTGGACTTACAGTGGGGGAGAGAAGACTTCCTGTGTTGTTCACACTATAAGAGAAAACATTTATTGGGAAGATGAATAGGGATAATCTTTATCCAAAAGCTGTGTCTCTTGATCGTGTCTTTGTGTGGATCACCAAAATGTAAAGTTCACTGCTAAATGTCAACACAAGCTTCCTTTTGTGTGTAACAGAATATGTGATCACTTTTCTGGGTCCTCCAGTGAACATCCTGGATTTTCACAGAAATTCTTTTAGATGCTGTCTGAAAGGAAGCAGAACATGCTCTTTGGAGCTAGGTGCTCACTATACAGATTCTGGCTTGTTTTTTTTTCATAAGTCTCATGCCATAGGGGATGGTTTACACTAGTTTTCAAAGGCTCATCTTATTTGTAAAGCGTGGGCAGCAGTTTCTGGAAGATGCTGACAAATGCTGGATTTTTTTTTTCCCCAGAGAGAACATGATTGTGCATTTCCATTTTTATTTGTTTGACAATAGAAGAGCCATCTCCTTTAACTCTTATCTGCTGATTGCATCTTTTCACCCTGGGCAGCTAAGACACTAATAAACCTCATATATGAGTTATTAATGATGCACAAAAAGGACATAACCTCACAGAGTCAGAAAAACTGGAGGGAAAGAACTCTCAGTGCAATAGAAGCCTCGTTAGGGCTCTGGACTTTTGTGTTTGTTCTTTATTATTATGTTTGAGACATGGTTTTATGTAGCTCAAGCATAACAGAGGATAACCTTAAAGTCCTGATCACCTCTGTCTCCCAGGTACTGGGATGGCAGTCATGGCCTCCAGGCCCAGTTCATTTATATCACTTCTAACAACCTTCATATAGATCCCTTTGGCCACTGTAGCTTATTAGAGTAAGCACTGAACTAGGCTTTGACTGTCTTCAGACTTTCACAATTTTAGGCCCACTTAGTCCTGGAATTAAGCCAACATTTCACATTTTTCTGTTATTTCACTCCTTGTAGAGAGGCAGGCTGAGAGCGGCTCCATGGCAAAGTAATATTGGAGCACCTTGTTTGACAAAGATCTGCTTCTAATTTAGGATCAGGTTTTGTGTTGCCCAGAGGTGAAAATAAGAAGCTAAGATTACCTGTTCTAAACAAAAGAGGTTTTTCTAGGAATTGCCTTCTTGGGGAAGGCATGACCTCTCCTTGGATCCCTATACTCTCAGAACTAGGGCAAGCAGGGATTCAACAACCTCTTAAAATTTTTATTATTCTGCACTCTAGGCATCCCTTGGAAAAAAGAAAAGACTAATGCACATTTAATGACTGGATTTTAAAGAGTATTTATTTCAAGTATAAAAAGTTGCTGTTGAAGTGGTTTTCTTTTCAGCTTCGTCTCAGTACAGGCATAGACAGAACAAAGCCTGCTTACTGGTAAAGGCTTCCACTTATTTTACCATTGACCCTCACCTATAGTTTGCAAACAGCATGGTGGAAATCCTGGTAATTCAGATTACACATTTATGCAGCACTTACTGCATACAGGTATCATTGATTTACCTACACAATTCTCTTAATTAAACATTCTTTACTATGACAGTCTATCACAGTTATTTTCTAAGCTACTCAGAAATCAAGATGCTAAGAGACAAGCAACAGTTGTTTATCTAAATATAAGAGATAGATAGGGCATCTTCAAAAACCTCAAGAGATCTGTAGAATATGGCATTCAAAGATGTTTTCTTAACTTAAGATTTTTTGATATTGAGACATGTCAGCTCCTGACAGCACCCCCTATATTACTCCAAGTAGAAGATGAGCATCGAAGAATCTCCAGTGGGAGATGATTGAATTGGTGGTAAGCCATTCTCTTGGCAAGAAAAACCACTTGCTTCAACTGTAGACAGACTTCTGTCCAAAAAGGACAAAACTTGGAAGCAGATAAGTCGACAGCCTAGCTCTACCAAGACAGGGTAGGTAAGTCCTTCATAATTCCTGCTCTACAACCAATGTCTGTCAGAGAAATGGGGCCAAATGGCTGAAGATTGATGCTGTAATGTATGGAGAGAAAATGGGAACTGTCCAGGCAGCCACTGGTATGTCATTTTTTAGTTTTGGAAGCTGCAGGCCCTGCACTTCCTATATAATCAGATATATTTATCCCTCTCAGGTCTCAGAGGTGGTTGAAGAATAGATAGCTAGAGTCTCATAGTTAAATTTTGAGTTGTTTAGGAATCAAGAGGGTGTTCTGGATCTAAGAAGATATTTTTAAAATTATGAGGCAAGTTAGTATGAAAGCTGAGTTAGATATAGAACTTTAAACTCGTGGAGATGGTTAGATAGTAGAATGTTAAAGTCAGGTGCCAAATACATATGGACTGGACATTGGGAATGTATGCTAAGCCATATAACTCTTATAATCGTGGCCTATTTATTTCTGTTGTTTTGTATTGTATTTATAGTTATAAGAAAAAGAACCATTATTTGGACTGAAAGGGAGAGCTGTTGGGGGGAAAAATAAATACCTTAAACTAAAAAAAAAAAAAAAAAAGAAGGGAAGAGGATGGGGGGGTTGAGGGGGAGGAGGGTGGAAGGGTGGGACTGGAGGGGCGAGTAGGGAGGGGATTGTGATTGAGATGTAACTTGAAGAAATAAAAAATAAATTATTAAAAAAAACATTCTATAAAGTGGGAATTATTACAATACTCTTCTTAAAAAAACTAGAGCTAGAGAGATGGTTTGGTAGTTTCGTGGCTGTGGAGGTTTGAATAAGAATGCCTCATAAAGTACAGGATAACCCACAGACCCAGAGAGACAAGAACCTAGTATAACTATCTTATGAGAAACTCCACCCACCAGCAGATTGAAACAGATGCTGAGACACACAGCCAAACACTAGGTGGAGCTCTGGGAGTTGTATACAAGAGAGGGAGGAGGAATAGAGAGGCCCAGTGGTGACAAGATCAATAGAACCAACCATCTTAGGCCCCTAGAGGTTTACAGAGACTAAAACACTAACAACAACAACAGCAGCAGCAACAAAAACAATAACAATAACAACAACAAAGCATATATAGACTAGACATAGGCCCCTTACACATATATAGATGATAGACAACTTGATCTTCATACAGATTCCATAGTAAACGGAGGGGGGAGGGATGGCTCTGTCATGGACTTTGTTAGTGGAACTCCTTATCTCAGATGGGCTGCCCTGTCTTGCCTCAGAGCAAGAGGAAACTCTTAGCCATCATGTGACTGATGAACTAAAGGGTGTTCATATGTGAGGAGCTCCTTCTTCTGAGGAGAGGAGGGAGAGTGAGAAGAGGGTAGGAGAGTGGGACAGGGAGGGGCAGAAGGAGGGGGCTGCAATCGAGATATAACTTAATTAATTAATAAAATAATGCCCTACATGGGCTCATATATTTGAATGCTAGATCATCAAGGAATGGCACTACTTGAGGGACTAGTAGGTGTGGCCTTGTTGGAGAAAGTGTGTCACTGGGAGTGGACTTTGGGGTTTCAAAAGCCCAAGTTAGGCCCAGTGTCTCTCTTTGCCTTCTGCTTATGAACGTGGATGTAGAATTCTCAACTTCTCTATCACCATGTCTGTCTGCCAGTTGCCACGCTCCATGATGACAACAGCCCCAATTAAATGCTTTCTTTATAAAAGTTGTCATGGTCATGGTGTCTCTTCACAGTAATAGAACAGTGACTAAGACAATGGTTTATACTTAGGTTCATTTTGAGTTAATCTTTATGAAGCTGTGAAGTCAGTGTCCCCATTTTTTGGGTCCGTATAGACTGCCAGTTGTCTCAGCACTGTCTTCTGAAAGAATGTTTTCTCTATTGAAGTGAATTTTTTGCTGTTGTTGTTGTTAAATGTCAATTGAGTATAATTGTGTGGATCGATTTCTGAGTTCTCTCATGTTTTGTTGATGGTTGTATCTATTCTTTTGGTACTTTCACACTGTGTTAATGATTAAATAGTGGTTCCATAGAGTTGTTACAGAATTATTGTAAATGTTTCAGATGAGTCCTACAAATCCATTGTTTTTCATTATGGTGTTGGCCACTCTTGTTCTTTTGTTTTCCTATCCAAACGTTAAAATTAATGCATTGATATACATAAAATATTTTGTTGGAATTTTTACTTAAAGTCCACTAAACCTGTGGATTAGGTTAGGAAGAAATGGCATCTTCATTATATTGAGTCTTCCAATCTATGTGCATAGATTGTCTCTCTATTTAGATCTCTCATTTCTTTTATCAGTTTTGTAGTTTTCTATGTATAGACTCATTTTATTTTTATTGGTTTATTTACTTTAATTTATTTTTAAATTCTATTTCTTTTAAAATTTTATTTATTTATTGCTTCAGGCTACATCTCCATCATAGTGTCCTCTTTCACCCCTCCCAGTCCCGCCCTCCCACCCTCTACCACCTAACCCTTCCATCCCACTCCTCTGGAGTGGAGTGTCCCTACATAACAGTCCCCTGCCCGAGTTCAACAGACATATGAGGGCCAAGAGCCTCCTCATACACTGGGGGGCCTACAAGGCAGCACCAATAGGGAAAAGTGTCACATTGACAGGAAAAAAAAGTCTATGTCCATGTAGCCTTTGGTGCGTTGGTTGTAATATAGATTTCCTGTACTATATGGCTAAAATCCGACTATAAGTGAATAGAGGCCATGTGCATCCTTCTAAGTCTGGGTTACCTCACTCAGGATGAGCTTCTCTAGTTCCATCCACTTCGGTGCAAATTGCATAATTTTATTGTTTCTGATAGCTGAGTAGTATTCCATTGTGTAGATGTACCACAGTTTTTTAATCCATTCTTCGGTTGAGGGACATCTGGGTTGTTTCCAGTTTCTAGCTATTACAAATAAGGCTGCTATGAACATAGATGAGGAAACTTCCTTGTGATTCGGTGAGGAGTTATTTGGATGTATACCCAGAAGTGGAATGACTGGGTCCAGAGGCAGAGCTATTCCAAGTTTTCTAAGATATCGCCAGACTGACATCCATAGTGGTTGCACAACTCTGCACTCCCACCAGCAATGGAGGAGTGTCCCCCTTTCTCCACAACCTCACCAGCATGTGCTGTCCTTTGAACTTTTGATGTTAGCCATTCTGACAGGTGTGAGATGGAATCTCAGAGTCCTCTTGAGGTGCATTTCTCTGATGGTTATGGATGCTGAGCATTTCCTCAAGTGTCTCTCAGCCTTTAGGAATTCCTCCTTTGTGAATTCTCTATTTAGCTCTTTTCCCCATTTTTTTTTTGATTGGATTATTTGGATTCTTGGCATTTAATTTCTTGAGTTCTTTGTAAATTTTAGATGTTAGCCCTCTGTCAGATGTGGGGTTGAGGAAGATTTTTTTTCCCAATCTGTAGGCAGTCGTTTTGTTCGAATGACAGTATCTTTTGCCTTACAGAAGCTTTTCAGTTTCATGAGGTCCCATTTATTGACTGTTGGTCTTAGGTACTGAGCTGTTGGTGTTCTGTTCAGGAAGTTGTCACCTGTGCCAATGATTTCGAGGGTTTTTCCCACTTTCTATTCTGGTAGATTTAGTGTGCCCGGCCTTATGTTAAGGTGTTTGATCCACTTGGACTTAAGTTTCATACAAGGTGATAAGTATGAGTCTAATTTCATTCTTTTACAAGTGGACATCCAGTTGGACCAGTACCATTTGTTGAAGATATCCTTTTTCCATTGTGCGGGTTTGGCTTCTTTGTCAAAAATTAGGTGCCCATAGGTGTGTGGGTTCATTTCTGGGTCTTCAATTTGATTCCATTGATCCACTGGTTTGTTTCTATACCAGTACCATGCTGTTTTTATTACTATTGCTCTGTAGTACAGCTTGAAATCTGGGATGGTGATACCTCTAGATGTTTTTTTTATTACACAGGATTGATTCAGCTATTCTGGATTTTTTGTTGTTCCATATGAATTTGAGAGTAGCTTTTTCCAGGTCTATAAAAAATTGTGTTGGTATTTTGATAGGAATTGCATTGAATCTGTATATTGCTTTTGGTAGGATGGCTATTTTTATTATGCTGATCCTACCTATCCATGAACATGGGAGATCATTCCAACTTCTGATGGCCTCCTCAATTTCTTTCTTCAAGGGCTTGAAGTTCTTGTTGTACAGGTCCTTTACTTGCTTGGTGAGAGTTACACCCCAGTATTTTCTATTGTTTGTGGCTATTGTGAATGGAGTTGTTTCCCTGATTCCTTTCTCAGCCCATTTATTTGTTGTATAAAGAAGGGCTTCTGATTTTTTTTTGAATTAATTTTGTATCCAGCCACCTTCCTGAAGGTGTTTATCAGCTGTAAGAGTTCTCTGGTGGAATTTTTGGGGTTGCTTATGTATACTATCATATCGTCTGCAAATAGGGATAATTTGACATCTGCCTATTCTCTCCAGAACTTTTAGCATGAAGGGGTGTTGGATTTGGTCAAATGCTTTTGCAGCATCTAGCTACCATGTGGTTTTTTCTTTCACCTTGTTTATATGGTGAATTACGTTGATAGACTTTCATATGTTGAACCATCCCTGCATTCCTGGGATGAAGCCTACTTGATCATTGTGTATGATACTTTTGATGTGTTCTTGGATTCGGTTTGCCAGTATTTTATTAAGTATTTTCGCATCTATGTTCATGAGGGAGATTGGTCTGAAGTTCTCTTTCTTTGTGTGGTTTAGGAATCAGGGTGACTGGGGCCCAATAGAATGAGTTTGGCAGTGTTCTTTCCGATTCTATTTTGTGAAAGAGTTTGAAGAGTATTGGTATTAGCTCTTCTGTGCTGAAAACATCTGGCCCTGGGCTTTTTTTCGGTTGGGAGATTTTTTTTTTAAATACTTTATTTTTTTTTCTTCAAGTTACATCTCAGTAACAAACCCCTCCCTATTCCCCCTTTCTATCCTGCCCTTCCACCCTCTTCCCCCCAGCAGTTTCCCCTTTCAGTCCAACAGATGTTTCTTTCTCTTATAACAGTAAATACTATACAAAACAACAGATATAAATATGCTACATTTATGAGAGTTAAATGGCCCAGTATACCTTCCCAATGTCCAGTTTATACATATTTGGCCCCTGACTTTAACATTCTACTATCTAGCCATCTCCATGAGTTTAAAGGTTTATATCTGACTCAACATTCATACTAACTTGCAACACAATTTTAAGAGTATCTTCTTAGATCTATAACACCCTCTTGATTCCTAAACAACTCAAAATTTAACTATGAGACTCTAGCTGTCTATTCTTCAACCACCTCAGAGACCTGAGAGGGATAAATATATCTGCTTATATAGGAAGTGCAGGGCCTGCAGCTTCCAAAACTAAGAAATGACATACCAGTGACTGCCTGGAAAGTTCCCGTTTTCTCTCTATACATTCCTGCATCAGTCTTCAGCCTTTGGGTCCTGTTTCTCTGACAGACATTTGTTGTAGAGCAGGGATTATGAAGGTAGCAGAGAAGTCAACAGCCTAGCTCTGCCAAGACTGGTTCGGAGATTTTTAATGACTGTTTCTATTTCCTTAGGGGTTATAGGGCTGTTTAGTCTGTTAACCTGATCTTGATTTAGCTTCGATAGGTGGAATCTATCAAGAAAATTGTCCATTTCACTTAGGTTTTCAAATTTGGTGGAGTATAGATTTTTAAAGTAGGACCTAAATATTCTCTGGATTTCCTCAATGTCTGTTGTTATTTCTCCCTTTTCATTTTTGATTTTGTTGATTTGTTTTTTTTTTTCCTCTACCTTTTAGTTAATTTGGCTAAGTGTTTGTCTATTTTTTTGATTTTCTAGAAGAACTAACTCTTGGTTTCGTTGATTCTTTGTATCATTCTTTTTGTTTCTAAGCTGTTGTTTTCAGCCCTAAGTTTGATGATTTCCTGCCTTCTGCACCTCTTGGGAGTCTTTGCTTTTTTTTCCAATTCATCAACTTTGGCTGTTAATTCACTAATACGCGCTGTCACAATTTATTTTTGAAGACACTTAGTGCTATGAGCTTTCCCTGTAGCATTGCTTTCATTGTGTCCCATAGGTTTGGGTATGTTGTGCCTTCATTTTCATTGGATTTTAAGAAGTCTTTGATTTCCTTCTTTATTTCTTCCCTGACCGAGTAGTCATCCAGCAAAGAGTTGTTCAATTTCCATGTGTGTGTAGGCTTTTTGTTGTTTCTGTTGTTGTTGAAGTCCAGCTTTATTCCATGGTGGTCTGGTAAGATACAAGGGGTTATTTCAATATTCTTGTATCTGTTGAGGCTAGCTTTGTGTCCAACTATATGGTCGATTTTGGAGAAGGTTCCATGTGGTGCTGAGAAGAAAGTGTATTCTTTTGTGTTTAGGTGAAATGTTCTGTAGATATCTGTTAGGTCCATTTGGTTCAAGAACTCTGTTATACTCATTATTTCTCTGTTTGGTTTCTGTCTTGATGATCTGTCCATTGATGTGAGTGGGGTGTTGAAGTCTCCCACTACTAATGTGTGGGGATCCATGTGTGATTTAAGTTTTAGGAGAGTTTCTTTTACAAATGTATATGCCTTTGTATTTGGGGCATAAATGTTCAATATTAAGATGTCCTCTTGATGAATATTTCCTTTAAGGAGTATGTATTGCCCTTCTCTATTTTTTTTTTTTGATTAACTTCAGTTGGAAGTCAGTTTTGTTTGATATTAAGATGGCTACTCCAGCTTGCTTCCTGTGTCTATTTACTTGGAAAACCTTCTCCCAGACCTTTACTCTGAGGTAGCATCTATCTTTGTTAGTGAGATGTATTTCTTATATGTAGCAAAATGATGGATCTTGTTTACAGATCCAATCTGTATGCTTGTGTCTTTTTATTGTGGAGCTGAGTCCATTGATGTTGATGGATATTAGTGACAAAAGGTTGTTATTTCCTATTATTTTGGTGTAGGTAGTGGTTCTGTGTTTCTTTTGGTTTAGTTGCAGTGGAGTGTTCTGTTTCCTCTGTTTTCTTGGGTGTAGTTACCTTCTCTGAGTTGGAATTTCCCTTCTAGGATCTTCTGTAGGGCTGGATTTGTGGGTAGATATTGTTTAAATTTGATTTTGTCATGGAATATCTCGTTTTCTCCATCTATGTTGATAGAGAGTTTTGCTGGGTAAAGTAGTCTGGATGGGCACCTATGATATCTCAGGACTTGTAGGACATCTGTCCAGGCCCTTCTGGCTTTTAAGAGTTCTGAGGAGAAGTCAGGTGTAATTCTGATGGGTCTGCCATTATATGTTACTTTACCTTTTTCACTTACAGCTTTTAATGTTCTTTCTTTGTTCTGTACATTTGGAGTTTCAATTACTATGTGGCGAGAGGAGTTTCTTTTCTGATCTAATCTGTTTGGTGTTCTGTAAGCTTCTTGGAATTTTATTGGCATGTCTTTCTTTAGGTTTGGGAATTTTTCTTCTATGATTTTATTGAAGATATTTCCTGGACCTTGGAGTCGGGAGTCTTCTCTTTCCTCTATGCCTTTAATTCTTATGTTCCATGTTTCCATTGAGTCCTTGATTTCTTGGATGTTATAGGTGAGAACTTTTTTAGCTTTCTCATTTTCTTTGGTTGTTGTACTGATTTCTTCCATTGAAACTTCCATGCCTGAGATCCTCTCTTCCATCTCTTTTATCCTATTTTTAATACTCATGTCTGTAGTTTCTGTTCTCTTCCCTTGGTTCTACACTTCCACTCTTATCTCTGACTGTGTTTTGTTTATTGCTTCCATTTCCAGTTTCATAACTTGAAAGATTTTATTTATTTTATATGTTTTCTGCTCCAATTTGCTTGCTCAGTTTGCGCTGTGGTTCTGCTCAGAGTACATCCTGTTCCCATGGCTCAGCCAACCCTTTGCTAAATAGCCGTAATTCCTGTGTGGCATCTGGGGGCTCAGGAGGCTGGTGAGTAACCCTGTATGGGGTTCAGAGAGGCCTGCTGGGTATTTGAGTGCCTCTTACCCTGTCTCTCCCCTGGTGATTCCAGGATTCAGTGGCTTCTCCAGTTTCTGCTGGTCTGTTTTGCTGTGTCCAAGAGAGGGGAGGAGAGTCCTTCACAGGGACTTTTAATGGTCCCTGGGTTGCTGGGTGAAACCCAGTGGGTTCGAGCCACTCAGATTGTTTCTCAGTGTCTTATAACTGTGTGGCTTTATAGCTGTTTTCCCTGCATTCAAATGCATCCATGTGGGCTGCCGCCATCTTGGATCTCCCCCTAGACTCATTTTATAGACCATTAAATATGTAAATCTTCTTAGCTGTTATTTTAATAGAATCGCTTTAAAAAATCTGAATTCTAGTTGTTTACTGCTATAGTTCTTAGCTATAGTTTTTTTTTAACCTTGTCTTCTCTGACCTTGCTATCCTCACCCACTAGTTTTAGAAAGGTTTTCTTTCCTATCAGTTTTGAGAATTTCCTGCTTAGATAATGATACCACCTGCCAGTGTAAATGCAGTGTTATTTCTCTTTGCAGATTTTATAGTATTTATTTCCTTTTCTTGTCTTGCAATGTGAGTTGTGACTTCTAGTACAATGTTGAACAGGATTGGAGAGAAGCTTATTCAGGATCTGTACTCTAGCTTCTTACTATTAAATGTGTTAACTATAGGGTTTGGGTCTAGATCAGAGGTTCTCAACCTGTGAGCCATGACCCCTTTGGAAAACCTCTATCTCCAAAACTGTTTACATTGCAATTCATAGTAGTAGCAAAATTATAATTATGAAGTACCAATGAAAATAATTTTATGGTTGGGGGTCATCACAACATGATGAACTGTATTAAAGGATAACAGCATTAGGAAGGTCAAGAACCACTGGGCTAGATAATGTCATGTGTGTGTGCATGGGCGTGTATATGTGCATGTGTGTGTGTGTGTATGTGTACATGCATATGTGCACATAAATGTTTGTCCATGTGCATATAGAAACCAGAGAACTCAGATGCCATATATTCTTATTTTTGACAAGGTCTTTCAATGACCTGAAATTCACCATAAAGGTTAGGCTGACTGACCAAAGACACTTTATCCACTTCAACATTGTGATTACAGGACTATTCCACCACACTTGGCTATTTTTGCAAGCAATCTGGAGCTTGAACTTGGGTCCTCATGCTTGCAAGCCAAGCACTTTAGTGGTGGCTATCTCTGTAGCACTAAATATTCTTTATTAAGTTGAGAGAGTTCTCTTCTAGTATTTACCAAGACTGAGTTGTATGTTTGTTAAATGATTTTTCTGTGTCAACCAATAACATGTACTTTTGCCTCTTTAGGGTGTCTTCTCTTTGAACCTGCTCATTTACAAACATCAATGTTGTGCTGAAGGTTTTTTTTTGTCTCATGCAGGTAGTTGTACTTTGTAAGATAAGAAACTGCCATCAGCTGGAACTAGTAAAATACAGACTGTGGATTATTGTTACTCCTGAGCTAGTTTTTATTTGACTCAAAAGCTGATGATTTTTTAATATTGTGACATATTTGAAAAAAGCTAGAAACAAATGTGATGTGAGAATCATTCTTTCATTGCCAAAACCAGGTAGAATACATCTTCTCTCATTAAGAAACCTTCCTAGATTCTCCACGTCTAAAATGTTGAGCATTTGGCCCTTTGCGCAGGACATGTTTGCTGTTGTATAATATTCCACTACATGAATAGCCCACAACCAATTACTCATTCAATTACTGATGAGCTCATTCTTCTAGTTCATGTCAATTATGGAAAAAGTTGTCAGAAAATATTTATATGTGTATATTTATGGATCTAAGAACACAATCTTTGCTTGAAGTATCATTTCTGAACCATGTAGTATGTCTGTGCTTGACTTTACCTGATAAGACTACATTTTTCACAGTGCATTGATATTCTAGGCACAGTTTGCACTGTCAGTAGATTGGATGAACTCCTGATTCTTCCAGCTGATCATCAATAGCTGGCATTGTATAGCTTCATGTTGTTTGCCAATATGGTAATCTAGTATTTCCTGTAAATTTTCCTTTCTGAAGAGCAATGGAGCCTATTAAATTTTTGAATATATTTCTCTATTATTTCCTCCTTTCAACACACTAATGTTATGCGTGTTTTCTTTCCTCAACTTCCAACCTGGTTTTGGTGATTTACCTAATCTTGCCTACCTACCCTTCACCCATTTTTATTTAAATGTCTATTGTTGTTTTGCCTTCTTATATGTCTGTGCACCATGTGCATGCAGTACCCGAGGAAGCCAGAAGAGGCTGTAGAAACCCCTGGGATTGAAGTTACAGATGGTTTTGAACCACTATGTGGGTGCTAGAAATGGAACCCTGGTCCCCTGGAAGAATAGTTAGTTCTCTTAACTATTGAAACATCTTTCCAGCCCCCTGCCTACTTGTTTCTGATTGTGAGTTCAATTGCATTCACACCGCAAAGTTGTCTAATGATTTTTTCATTTTAGTAACATTTTAAAAAAAATTTTCTACTTATTTTTATTTGAAGTCTGCAGTCTATATAGAGCTAGACAGGCAAACACTCATATTCATAGCCCAAAATTAAAATAAAATCATTTTAAAAATGGAATAGTTTTTTATCAAGTTAAATTTGTATACTATAAGTACAAAAGGCCAAAGTATTAACACCATCAGAGAATAAGGTGTAGTTATTTATTGCTATTCTATATGCGATTATCAATTTAAAATGCCTGATGTGTATCATGTTATTCTGAAGAAAAACAGATGTTCTTTCAAGAACTGGGACAGAAAGCCACAGAAAGGGAGTGGCTGATTGTTTTCCAGAAACTTTATCACTTAATATGACTTTCATTGCAGGCAGCTTAGCAGGTCAGACATTTCTGAGAAGGCAGTTTGTACTTGATTATTTTTTCTCTGTAGCTAAATGGCATTCTGGAAGATTGTATATCAGAAATGTCAGTATTCTTAATGATAGTACAAACCACAAATGGATTGTCTGAACGCTCACTGTAACTGGCATTACCAAACAGCATAGCAATTGCAGTTGATTTCCACTTTTTCACTACTTTCTCATTTCCAAAACCAGCATATAGCAATAATTTCCCACAAATCTGGAGGGAAAGAAAGTATATGTAGGTGGTCAAGGATATAGGGCTCTTTATTTGGCTTTTAAATGACTTTTCCACTGCCACTAAAGGTCTTCCTTCACCTGCCAATTTGTAGTACTGGTCTGGACTATATCCATTCTCTTTTCAAAATAAATTCCCATTTTGTGAGAACATCACTCTCTTTTAATGTTCTAATTCTCTTGATGTTTTCTGTGGTTCTTTGCTTTCCTGGCTTTATTTCCTGGTATATCCATAGCAATAACTAGCTTATGAATAAGAGATGAACCACATAGAAAAGTCTGAGGTGGGCTGGACTCGCAAAAAAGTCACTCAAGAGTAGAATCTGTCCATGTGGAAGGTTTATCTTGGCATTTAACATCAGCATCTGCCAAGGCATTGAGAGTTTGTGAACCACATATGAACTTATGCTGTGGAGTGCATCAAGATGACTGATCTTGGCTATTTACTTGCTACACATCTGGGAAGAGGGACTGTCCATTGAAGAATTGTTTCTATCAGGTTGGCCTGTGAGCATGTCTGAGGGATATTTGCTTAATTGCTAGTTGATAAAGGAGGGCCCCCTCCACTGGTCCAGTGTGGGTGGTGCTATCCCCAGGCAGTGGGCTTCAACTGTATAAAAAAGGAGTTGAGCAAGTGAGAGGAAACAAGCCGCTATGCACCATTCTTCCATGCCTTCCGCTTCAGTTCCTGTTTTGGCTACTCTTCATGATGAACTGTAACCTGTAAACCAAATAAAACATTTTCTCCCCCAAATTGTTTTTGTCCATGTTTTATCACAGTGACAAAAAGGAAACTAGAAGAAGCTTTGATTCAGTTTCTGTTTTACCATCTCAGTTTTCTGTCAAACATACTGAGGGATGCTTGCTTAGCTGAGTTAGAGCTAGGACACTATATAGGATGCTTGTGAACACGCCCCATTAGTTGTCTCCTTACTAGGAGCTGGCTTGTGTGTTTCCAAACTACTTTAATGTTTCTTGCACGTATTAATCATGTAATTTTAGAATTTAGTAAAACATGATATGCTATGATTATAAGAATCATTTTCAATGAAAAATAAATAAAATATCCTGAAGAGGTTCAGTAAAGTTAAGTTGTTTAATGAGAACTCCCATTAGCTTGGAGATGGACAAGAAAATGATAAGTATTTGGAAACACAATTATAAAATTGTAGAATGAGCCAGGGGTAGTGGGACATGCCTTTAATCCCAGCACTCGGGAGGCAGAGGCAGGAGAATCTATGTGAGTTCAAGGCCAGCCTGGTCTACAGAGTGAGCTCCAGGACAGCCAGAACTGTTACACAAAGGTCTCAAAAAAACAAAACAAAAAAACCCCAAAAAACAAAAAACAAAAGAAACTTTAAAAAAATGTAAAATGATTTTTCTAATTTATAAACTACTGACTTCATTATGAGGTTTTTAGGTGGTATTCCTGTCTCAGTTTTGATTTTTGAGAATGGCCTAGAACATCAACTTTAGCCCTCTAAGTCCTGTGATTAAAGTATGTGCTACCACACCCAACCAACTGTATTTTAGAGAAGAAAAATGAGAAAATATTGGCTCTTTTTATTATATTTTTTCTTGGCTGTAGTTCAACCTTTAGATAAATTTTTTGCTTACATTTATTACTTTAATGTTGATTATCAAATTGAAGTTTTTAATTGAGATTCTATATTTAAGGTACAAGCATAACGTTTTGTTACACATAAAATTATTCCTAGTTTTAAACACCACTAAGATACTGGAGTTAGGTACCATCTTAGGTAAAATTCTGAAATACTGAAACTCTTGTTTTTATGTGTAGCTATAAAGAGGAAATATTTCCTGTGAGAGTGCTGGGTTGGGCTGGAATACTTCGCTTTTTTTTTTAAGTAGAAGAATGAATTTCTGGACGTTGTCAGGGAAGGTGATCTGCAGACCATTTCATTATCAGAGAACCCATCATGGATAACTGAACCATGGAGGGCTAATGTCTTTGTAAATGCGTTTTCCTGGCATATGTATTCAGAGGCACAGCAACCACATTTTCCCACCCATTGATAACATGTGTATCCGAAATTTCCAATTTGAGATGTGACTAGGAAATAAAAAGACAAATTTAACCAGTACTCTAGAATTTAGACATCCAAATGAGATTGTTTTTTCAAAATAGTGACAGTAGGAGGCTCAACAATTATTTGAAAGATGCTGTCTTTATTCAAATTCCTTTTTAGAACTCATTTGAAATTGCTTTTTAAAGACAGTTTACCTGCTTCCTGAGATCACAGCTGAGCTACTTCAGCTGCGCTACTACCTGATTTTAAAACAATGGCAGTTTTACCTATTGTAATTTGTCATTGCAGTTCCATATAGCAACCTATCTCCTCATAAATACAAAAGTTTTCCATGGGCGTGATGCTCACATGTATACACTTCAGGCTTAATAGCTCTCAGGTAAATTTCAGGAGTGGCAGGTTGAAGAATGATAAACACCACTAAATTATGAACTACTACATCATAAAATTAATGCTTTGAAGGAGTATCCATTGGGATGTATATGTTGTTTACTAAAGACTAATAGTTAATATTTTTAAGAAAAAGGTGTCAGCAAAAATATTTCTGTAAAAGACCAGATTATAGATATTTTAGACTTTGCATTCTATATATCTCTGTCACTCCCATCTCACACTACACAAAGGAGAGAGATAATAACACACGGCTATTTGCAAACACAGATAGCAGGTTGTATTTTGGCTCTAAACTACAGTATGTAAATGATGGTACTATTTATTCCTGAAAAGCAAATTGATTACAATATCTCAATTTCATCCATTGAAATTATTGCCTCAGTCTCTGATTCAGTAATTGCTATTCGTTAGAACAGCCAATTGTATCAAAGAAAAATTGGCCAAGGTATAATTATAATACAACATTCTTAGTACTCAGACAAGCTACAGGGGGATTCAATTTTTTATTTAGTCCATTAAAGGGGGCCTCTGTGGTATTCTGACCATCACTATTGTTGTCCTCTCAGGACATACATATACTTGGTGTGGTTATGTTGATATGTAAGAGGTGAGAGGATAGACCTTTTTCCTTCTCCAAATAATTCTCTCTAAGATACACTTTAATTGCTAGTGGCATTATCGGGCTGCCAACTCCCTTTAATATATCTATTATGTATTATAAAATCTAGCAATTTAGAGTGAATGCTTTAAGTTTGGCTTTGTGGCTAATGCCTATAACCTCACCACTTGGTCAAGCAGAATCAATCACTCTGGGCTTAAGGTCAGTTTGGGTTGTATAGCAAGAGTCTGTTTCGGTGGTTTTATTATGTATTTTCAGAACTGTGAAAACATGGCTACAAATACCTTTAGAACATGTTTATCTCCTTACAATATAATTTGTATTTAACTGTATACCCATTAATAGTTATTTTCAAACTTCCTCCATCACCTCAAGGAAACTACTAATTTTATTTTTGTCTTGGTAATTTTTTTTACTATAAGCATTTCATACAAATTATAGAATTATGTAATATATAGTCTTTTGTGACTACCTTAGCATTGCTTTTAATGAATAGTTGTTGTAATACCTGGTAGCCCTTCAGTCATAAAAATAAAAACACCAAGACCTTTTAATATTTCAAAGCTTAGGCCTTAGCCAGTAAGACTCTCAACTAGGTCGTCTAAGTTAACCCGGCCACCTAGCCCATCCAGCCATGTGACTATCTGTACTTTCCAAGCCTGTAGTCACAGCAGTCTCCTTTCATGTTTCTTGGCAAATGGACCTTCCTCTTTCTTCTTCCCTGTAGGGAGTTTCTGTCTCCCTACCAGGAAGTTCTGCCTTTCCTCTCTCTGGCCAGCTACAGGCTATCTGCAACTTTTGTTACCCAATCGGGGATAATTGGGGAACATTACTCACATCACATGGCTACTGGAGATGGTTCAACTTTCATAACAATGCTCATGGCAGGGCAATAACTAGATCTGAAGTCAGCATCTGAAAATACAGTACACAAGACCCTTTTCCAACTAATAGCCATCTTTTAACTTGTATCAGCAACATATTTTTATGTTGATGAATGATATATTGTTGCATACATCCATCAGGTTTTTAGAATCTCTTCTTCAACTGGTGGACCATTAGATTGCTTTATTTGGCTGTCATGAATATTTGTACAGAAATGTTTCCATAATCCTGGATAAATATTTAAGAATGGAATTTCTGTTTCATGTGACAATATATGTAACCCAGTTTTCTGTTATGATGAAATACCATGACTAAAAGCAACATAAGGAAGAGTTTATTTAGGGTTACATTTCTAGAGGTCTAAAATCTATATTGGTGGATGTCCTAGTTTAATTTCTATCATTGTGGCAAATCACCATGATCAAAAGCTGCTTGAAGAGGAAAGGGTCTATTCCAGTTTAGACTTTCAGGTTACAGACCATCACTGAGGAAAGACAAACAGGAATTCAAAATAGGAATCTGAAGGCAGGAACTGAAGCAGAAGCCATGGGGGAGGGATGCTACTTACTGGCTGACTCCTCATGACTTTCTCAGTCTGAATTTTTTATACAATCTAGAACGACCTGCCCAGGGATAGTACCATTCCTAATGTGCTGGGCCTTCCCACATTGATCATTAAATAAGACATTGCCCCACAGAGTTTCCTATAACCAATCTTACCAAGGCATTTTCTCAAAAAAACAGTCCTCTTCCTATTTCTAGGTTTGTGTCAAGTTATCACAAACAAACCAGCATAATGGAGGAGCCATAGCAGCATGTGCCAAGAGCAGGAATCTCACTGATCACATGCACGCACATAAGCAGGAAACAGAGTCAGGCTATAAACCCTCAAAGTCCACTCCAATGATGTACTTTCTCCAGCAGGGCTTCACCTCCTAAAAGTTCTTGAGAGTTCTATGATCACCACAAACAGCACCATGAGCTAGAGACCAAGTGTTCAGATATGTGTGCTGTGGACTTTTTTTTTCCATTCCACTGCAATATATCAGCTGTATAATATGTGTTTAACATTGTGAAGAACTGTTTCCCTCATGGTTACTGCACAAGTTTATCTTCCTACCAGCAGTGCATGAAGGTTAATGATTTTTTAAATCCTTTTTGTCTTCCTTCCCTTCCTTTTTTTCTTTCCTTTTTTCCATTTTGTTATGGCATGCATGTTTGCTTAGGTTAATTACCAGGAGGATTGGGCCAGTGAGAACAGGATCATTAGCTTGATCACCATTTTACTCAGACATAAAGATATACCAACATCTGTCATGAGGTGCTGGTGAGAAGGTGAATTAAGGTACAAGGCCATGGGTTCCAATGGAAATAGAGCCCTGCAGCCACTTTAACTGGAAGAGAGTTAGTTGCACTCTGTTCAAGATGGATAGGTGGTGTTGAGATGGATATGGGCTATATGGCTTATCAAATCTGTCCAATGAACAAAGATTGAAAATACATACATATATATGTATATATATATACATATATATGTGTGTGTGATATTATAGTGGGAAATAGATGCACATTTGTATTCAGAGCCACACCTTTTTAGATCTACTATGAAGCAATTTATGGTTCCAAATACTCACTTTTATAATTATACTATTTTTAAAATTTTACCATTTGGATCAGCTTGGAGCTTCAGCCACATTCCTGCCATTTCTTAGCTACTATTGTCATATTTATGTTTTGTTAATAAGAAGATCCAGTATCAAAGAAAGTAAAGGTAGATTGAGTAATTAAAATGGTGTCAATTTTCCTTTTAAGTATTTATGTTTATACACCAGTGCTACTCCTAACCTTAACAGAGATGCCTCTTCTTCTGTGAAAGGAAGTGAATGTAGAGACTTGGGCTGCAAAGGTGAGTGAAAGCTGAGTGCTCAGCCCCAAAGAGATGCTTATAGTATCCCATGTAAAGCTCAGAGCCTTGTGTAAGAGGGGTGTGAAATCACACAAGTGCTGTAAGTTATGGAGAAAGGGGGTGTGAAGTGACACCTTCTGGTTATGACACAGACTTTGTGATCAGGTACTTAGCAACTGTGGATGTCTGCACTGGAGCTGCACAAGAACAAGCTGGGCAGCAGTCAGGCATGGGTAGCGCAGGCTGTGGGTTGGGGGGCTTTACCTCTTACTGCTGAACTGCTTACTACTATATATTTAGGGAAGGAGTAGGGGAGAGAGACAGAGAGAACCTTCTGCCTACTTGGAGACTCCCACCAGGCTCATATGGATAGTCTCAATCTTCTGGTCACACTCACGATAGACCTGGGTTAAACTAAATGAGTCATCATGAAAGAGCCTAGTAGGGAAGAGGGGTTGTGTTGATAGAGATGAGAAGGGAAGATAAGAGAGAGTAGAGGGAGAGAGTAATCAGTATGTATTGTATACATATATAAAGTCATCAAAGAACTAAATTAATGAGACTGACGCGCTACCTACTGCGCTAACGAGGCACCTTAAATTAATGAAACTAACTGCCTGGACAGTCCCCAATTTCTCTCCATATATTAGAGGATCTTCAGCCTCTTGGCCTAGTATCTCTGTGTCACGAGCACACAGAACTTCCTATGATTTCAGGGAAAGAAGGCTAAAAGTGTCATACAAGAGGCAGAGTTGGTAAGGTTTTAGTATTTACTCCAATTAAGCATAAACTACAATAAATGCAAACAAACACAGCAATCCCAGTTCCAGTAAATCCTAAACTGAATCCTAACATAGCCACATACTGAACCTGATCCTTAGGTTTAGAGTCCGCAGATAAGGGCTAAATGGTTGCCTTCTTTGTTGTGATAATGAGAGTTTGACCAGGAAGAGGGCTTGACCATGAATTGAGCTTGGCTGCATTATCTTGGGTCTGGTTTCTCTCTAGTCTCAGTCTCTCTTGGGTGTCAGTCTCTGGTGGCAGTAGTGCAGTCACTGCTAAGGTGTTGAGGGCTTTTCTCTGACATTCCAGAATTGTCTGTCAAAGTGGCAACCAGTGGCAATTTATAGTAAACTGTAGGAGCCATGGTGTGTGCCTTCCAGTTCAAACTACAAATATTTATATGTCTACCACCAGGGTTACACCCTGGTAATCCCACAACCAGGGTTACTCCTCCTTTGCACCCCAGCCAAGTTTTGATAAGCAGCTGTCAGCTATGCTAAGTCACCTTCTGATTATCTTAAAAGCATTGCATCACTCTACTTGAACCTTCACACTTCAAACTTACTCTAATGCTAGTCCTAACAGCCATTTTAGTTGGCTGTGTTATAGGCTCCTTACACTCTGACAGACATTAGTTGTGAAGCAGGAATTATGAAGGACTTGCCTACCCTATTTTGGCAAAGCTAGGCTGTCCACTTATCTTCTTCCAAGTTTTGTCCTTTTTGGACAGCATTCTATCTACAGTTGAAGCAAAGGATTTTTCTTGCCCAGTGACAAGCTTGCCACTAATGCAACCATTTTCAAATGGAGATTCTTTGATGTTCATCATCTACTTGGAGTAGAATAGGGGTTGTTGTCAGGAGCTGACATGTCCCAATATCAAAAATCTTAAGTTAAGAAAACTTCTTTGAATCCCAAATTGTTGGGATTAAAGCTGTGCACCACCAACCCTGGATCAAAGTTTTTCTCTATTAGGGGCTTACTCTGTGTCAGGCTGGCCTTGAACTCAGAGATCTGCCTGTTTCTGTCTCCAGTGTGTTGGCATTAAAGGTGTATGCCTCTCAAGTGATGGGATTAAGGGTGTGCACCATTACCACCCTGTTCATTGTAACTCTAGAATTTAAAAGACAACTAACTCTATAGTGATCCTTCTGTCTCTGCTGGAGATAAAGGCATGGGCTAACACTGCCCTTCTCAAATATTTTACCTTAATTCCAAATTGCTTCAACTCTTAGAGGTTTAGAAAACTAGGTTGACCTGTAGTAACCCATAACATTTTAAACCTAACTGCCTTTTTAACACCAAACAACAAAACTATCCTTTATATATAGAAAAAAATTATAAGCTGATATCCAGGAGTATGTGAGCTATGTGGCAACCTGCAGCCTAACATTCTAACCTAAAACTAAGAACATTTTTTTCTTTCATGCCATTAAGGCAACTATGCCTTTAGTAAATTATCATTTGAAATTTTTATATTTTATTTTTATTATTTTTTAAGCTTAGTTACCCTTTAGAAAATAATTTGTGTTTTCAAGTTACCTCTGGAACATAGTTTCTTCCTTCCTCCCCTCCATTCCTATCCCTCCCTCCCTCCCTCATTATTCCTCTTCTTGGTAGTCTCCTTCTCCTCAGATGAGGTGGGCCCTCACATATCATACTCCCTCAGTTCATAACTCTTGTGAGGGCCAAGAGCTTCCTCTTGTACTAGGGCTTGATATGGCACACCATCTAGGGTAAGGTGATCCACTAACCTGCAGCAGATTCCATGACTCATTACTGGGTGAAGTTTTTCCTAGGACTGTTATGCTAGGTTTCTATCTGTTTGGCTCTGTGGGTTACAGGATGGTTGTCCTGTGTTATATGGTTAATATCCACTTATAAGAGAATATATACCATGTTTATCTTTTTGGGACTGAGTAAACTCACTTAGGATGAGCTTTTCTAGGTCCATCCATTTGGTTGCAAATTGGATGATTTCCTTGTTTCTGATAGCTGTGTAGTATTCCATTTTGTAAATGTACCACAGGTTTTTTTTTTTTTTTTAATCATTCTTTAGCTGAAGGACATCTAGGTTGTTTCCAGTTTCTGGCTATTACAAATAAAGCTGCTATGAATATTGTTGTGGCAATGTCCTTGTGGTTTGGTGAAGAATCTTTTGGATATATGCCCAGGAGGGGTTTGGCTGGGTCTTGAGGTGGAACTATTCCCAATTTCCTAAGATATCTCCAGATTGATTTCCAAAGTGGTTATGCCAATTTGAACTCCCACCAGCAATGGAGGAGTGTTCCTCTTTCTCCACATCCTCGCCAGCATGTGCTATCATTTGAGTTTTTAATCTTTGCCATTCTGACAGGTGCAGAAAAAAAAATAATTAAATTATGCTGGGTGCCATTTGCAGAAATAACTAACTAAATTGTTTAACACTATTTATATTATATTTAATTGGTTCAGCAGCCATTAATCCTTAACCCGCCATTATAAATGAATGCACACAGACACCACGTGGACTATAACAAGCCTTGGCCTGAATTGTGCAATTCTAGCCCATCTAAGCTAGTCATAATTCTGTTACCCAAATATGACCCCATAGATACATACGTCCCCTTGGACTGCCATTCTTCATGATATGCCGATTTCCTGGCCATGTGGAATGAGGTTCTTTTTTCTAACCCGTGGTATGTGTCCTCCTTCCTGCTCCTGGCTGGAATGAATTAATCCTCTGACTAAAGTGCAGGCTTCCTGTTCTAATCTCAGGAAGTCCCACCTTTCTCGGTCTTTGCCCAATCTCAGGCCTCAGCATTTATTTAACCAGTCAGAGACAATGTAACAGACAGCAAACAGGACCAATTAACATTTAGAATGCCTAACACTACACTATCAATTCCCTCCTTTTGTCTAATAAAAAGTCTAAAATTTTTAACTCATAAAATAAAAACACTAAGAACAAATATGAAACAATCAAGAAAACCATATATAAAATTTATGCACATGTTTAGCCTATTTGTATAAGGCAATCTTGAAGAAGAAAAAAAATCATCTGTCTATCTTGGTGTGTCTAAAATTCTGAACCTAAATAATTTCTATCATATCCTACATTTATAAACCTAAAATTTTTATTTAGACTTATCCTTAGATAATAACCTTTTAAATCATAAACAACTCAAGTTTAATTGAAAATTTATAACTATTATGCCTTCAACCCCATCAAAGACATAAGAAGGGAAAAAGCTATTATTTGAGTGAGTAAGAAGCATAGGAGATCAACTTCCAAAAAGAGATATGACAGTTTGTTGCCTAGACAGTCCCAAATATCTCTTGATATCGTTGGAGCATCATCTTCAGCCTTTTGGCCAAGCATTTTTTAAAGACTAAAATTGTGCAGCAGGAAATAAGAAGGATTTTCCCATTCTGTCTCTGCACAATCAGGACATCAACTTACCTGCATTTAAACTCTGGTCCGTCTTTGGGCTGTATATAGTCTGTTAAGAGAGCAGGGGTATTTTTGTGCAGTAGGAATTATCTCCTGATGGGAGAATTATTTTTGATACTCCCTGTCTTCTTCCAACTCAAATGGGAGCTGTCAGGAGCTGATTGTCTTAAGTCAAACAATTCTTAAAATAATAAAAAATATGTTTAAATGCCATTTTCTGTATGCCTCTGAGGGTTTTGGAGATATCTACTATTTTATTTATAAATCTATCTATCTATCATCTATCTTCTATCTATCTATGAACAAACAAACTCTATATTTTAACAATTTACTATCTGTTTAACATATTAAGTCTATTTTGTGATAAATTAAGACTAGTATTTGACATGACCAGAGAAGGTTGATTGGCCAGCAATCAACCTGTATTACCCAGACTACTTAATAGATTGCAATAGCAACCCATAAAAAGATTGGTTGTAAGTCTGTACTTTTAAATGAGTTGTATAGGCACAATACCTCATATAAGAGTTGAAATATACTTATTATGTGTCAAAATATAAAATTATAAACTAATGAATCAAACTTAATCTTATTTTTGTATCATTATACACAATTCTATACCAATGTATCAAAAGATAACTTTATTTAAAGAATAACAATAGTTTTGAGTTTCAGAGCAGATTCAATAATCTATCCTTATATCTTATCATTTCTACATTATATACATATATCCCCCTCTTTTTCTTTTCAAATCTTTCCCTCCATATAAGAGAGAAAGAAGGGTAGAGAAAAGAAAAAGAAATAGAAAAGTCCTTGAATCTAATCTCCTATATCTTGCTTAACAAGACCATTTAACAATTTGTAATAATTCCCCCTAAACAACATCCATTATCCACCCCACTTTTTGGGAATGGGATGTCACTCTCTTAAACTGCTTTCTGCTGAATTGGGATGCAGAAAACCTGTTTGGGAGCCCAATAAAAAGGAAAAATTGTTAAGCAAGTTAATTGTAACATTTGTTGTCCAGTCTCTATGTGCTCAGCAATTTGAATGTCCTGAGCAGTCTGTAGTCCTATGCTGGGCTTTGGGTAGGAAATCTCAGGGCTTTATTGAAGTCCTGTCTGGAACAGTCTTTAGGCTGGGCTATCTCAGCAAGCTGTTTGAAGTTGTTCTAGATGCAGAATTTGGAGGAAATGGCTATTGAGGCAGTCTGTGAGGCTGGATCATTTGGGTTCCTTGTCTTCTTTGGTGTCTGGTCACTTTGTTCTGAAAATATATAATTTATCACAAGTAACATGTAGTTCTGCAATTACCAAAATCGCTTGGATGTGCAGGATGCACAAATCAATTAAGGAATATTTTCTGTTCTTTGAACAGAAGACATTTGTAAGTCTCCATTCATGCCATATAAAAAAATGACATGTAATAGTATTACATATATATGCTATATATAATCTATTTCAAAGTGAAAATACAGCATAAGACTGTATGGAGCTTAAGTATTCTCCTCTACAGTTGACATAAATTTATTAATTGATTAAAACAGGTTAATTCTGTGTTGTTCTGGATTTTCGTAGATTAGGTTGGCTTCAAACTCAAAAGGAACCTATGTGTCTCTCTCTTTGTCTCTCATGTTTTGGGATCAAAGGTATGCATTTATATATTTTTTCTTTCCTTTTCTCCTTTCTCTGGAGATTTAATTTGTATATGGATATATCTATCCTTATGGAGACAGGGTTTCTCTTTGTAGCTTGGGCTGTCTTGATTTGCTCTGTAGAGCTCTGTAGATTAGATTGGCCTCGAACACACAAGGAACCTGTTTTTTCCTTGTCTCCCAAGTTTTGAGATCAAGGTATGAATTTAAGTAATTAAATTACCCTATTAAACAATAACATTAATTAAACCATTTTGTATTAGTTTGAGTTCCAGTTCTCCCATGGAAACTCCATTCTTAAGGAGATTGGTGTAGAATACCATTATATGCTATTTTATGTTAGCTTTTCTTAACTGTTGGCTGTGGGAGGCATGCAGTTTCCATGTTCTTCCCCAGCCTAACTCTGTTCCTTATATTGATTAACAGAATCTCTCTCTCTCTCTCTCTCTCTCTCTCTCTCTCTCTCTCTCTCTTTGAAACAGGATTTCTCTGTAAACCTTTTCCTGGACTCACTTTGTAGACCAGCCTAGCCTTAAACTCACAGAGATCAGCCTGCCTCTGCCTCCCAAGTTCTGGGATTATAGGCATGCACCATCACACCCAGCGATTAACATATCTCCTTCAGGGCAAAATGTCTCTTAAAACCTCTTCTCCAGTGGGAGCCCCACAAGGAAGGAAACTGGCTTATGATCCCTTTCTTTTTATGTAAATTTACGATTATGTGTATTTACCCATTAGATCAGTAAGGACATTATTAAACTTAACATCAAGGAAAAAAAATGTGTCATTTTTGAATTCTAGACTGTCTTTAGTAAGCAGCCTTATCTTATCAGTAGGGTTCCTGCCCTGCCTTCATTGTTTAAACCTGGCTGGTCTAGAATCCAGAGATCTGCCTGTTTCTTCCTCTAGTGTGATGGGATTAAGGGATTAAGGGTGTTTCAGAACCACCCTACTCAAATGTTTTACTTAAATCCCACTGGTTGTGACCCAATTAGACCTACCTATATACATGGGACTGGAGTGGGGAGGGGGCTATCCTATGAACCTGAGAGCTGGTGGGTCTCCTCAGGAAGGCAGGTCCAGCTGTGGTTGGGCCTGTGTTCTCCCCTCACTGACACAGTCATTCTTGTTCTGCAGCTAGGCTGATTGTACAGGCAGGAAGCTCCACCCAAGATGAGTACCAGCATCAGGGTGCCAGAGTCAGAGTGCCTGTTGCTTACTGCCTCAAAAGCTTGAGTGCTTGGGTGAGTGACCCGCCCCAATGTTTCTGGTGAACACACTGTTGCCAGTCTGTTTGCAGTCAGTCTCTGCTCTTGATTGCTTGCTGTGGCTGGGTTTGATTTCTACCACTCAGCTAAAGTGCACACTGTGCCACCCTGTTGGCAACTCCAGAAAGAAAATCTTACTTATCTTTGCTCTTGTAGTTCGACTGTTTCTCCTGGTTGGATGTACAGGTCCTCATGTAGGCTGAATCTTAGGAAGACAGGAGGGACAGCTGATCTGTGGCTGGAGCCATGGGCTGGATCCACTCGTGGTTGGCTGGATCAGCTCTGGCCACTGCTCTTCTCCAGACAGGTGACAGAGCTGGCTGACCTCAGGGTGGTGTTTCTGGGGCCTGCAGAAGCTGTTTCCAGTGGTGACAGGTCTCAGTGTTTAGCATGGAAATTCAAAAACCATCTGTGTTTCCCAGTTGGTTACAGGACCTCACCTTCACTCCACAGTGACTAATCTCATTCACTCAGATACCGTGCTCTATGGACAGCACCATCTTGGATCATCTCTGTGTTCTATTTTTTTAAAGTTATTATTTAATACATTTAAGCTGATTCCCATTTTTTGTTGTTTGTTTGTTTTTCAAGACAGGGTTTCTCTGTGTATCCTTGTCTGTTCTGGACTTAGTTTGTAGACCAAGCTGGCCTTGGACTCCCAGAGATCTACCTTTCTCTGCCTCCCAAGTGCTGAGATTAAAGGTGTGTGCCACCATGACCAGCGATGATTCTATTTTTGACAGGTTTTGTGTGAAGTTCTCTGTGTTCAACTGAACTCTCCCCTTGGTACCTGCTTATTTCTGCTCCTTGCTCTTACTCATCTGAAAGAGTAAATATAGTAGCATTGTAGAGTAAATCTTGTGCTTTTTGTATAAAAACATTTTATTATGTAAAGATATTTAAGATATCCATTCCTCAGTTGAGGGACATCTGGGTTGTTTCCAGTTTCTAGCTATTATAAATAAGGCTGCTTGTGGTTTGGTGAGGAATCATATGGCTGTATACCCATAAGTGGTATGGCTGGGTCTTGAGGTAGAACTATTCCAAGTTTTCTAAGATACTACTCAGCCATCAGAAACAATGAAATCATGCAATTTGCAGCTAAATGGATGGAACTAGAGAAGCTCATCCTGAGTGAGCTAACCCAGACTCAGAAGGATGCACATGACATCTATTCACTTATAATTGGATTTTAGCCATATAGTACAGGATAACAATACTACAACCAATGTACCAAAGGGAACAGGAGCATAGTCTTTGTTTCCTATTAATGAGACACTTTGCCCTAGTGGTGCTGCCTTGTAGGCCCCCAGTGTATGAGGAGGCTCTTGACCCTCATATGACTGCTGAACTGGGGCGGGGGACTGTTTTGTAGGGACACTCCACTCTGGAGGAGTGGGATGGAAGGGATAGGGGGTAGAGGGTGGGAGGGTGGGCCTGGGAGGGGTTGAAATAGGACACTATGATGGAGACATAACCTGAAGTAATAAATAAACATATATATATATATATGTTTATATGTATGATATTTAAGATGTCATCACCTGAATCTTCTCATCTGATTAGGCCTTGAAGAATATTCCTGATATATCCCAAATATTTAATTTGCCTTCTTGACAAACTGAATCTATGTAGAGAAACCTGGTACCTCTGTTAAAGGGTATCACATAGGGATTGAGCAATATTCACATGTGATTGCCTTGTAAGGGACAGTATAGTTAATGTTTCCCATCTCTAGAGTATATATCCTGCCTGAGCTCTGGTTTAGACCTCAGGATTTATAGTTAGACAAACTTCCTTGAATGTGTCTTAATTTGTTCATCTATAAAACAAGAATAAGTGTTAGATGTTCCCCCAGATTATAGATTCCCAGGAATCAGAAATCACAGATGTTTATCTTTCCTTATGTAGTAACCCAGTTCTTTGTACCATGCCAGCATCACATATGATGCTCGTTAAATATCTGATGACTAGATGAATTACTGGAGTCCAGTCTTCAAACTGTTGCTCCTGGAAGTCAAATGCCTACCACAACACCCAGGACTTAGTAGACATCCAGTTATTTTACAAAGACTTTTCAGAAACTGGACTGTCCTTTGCCTCACATTAAACCTCAATTCAAGTAAAACTCTTTGTTTTACACAAATAAACTCTTTTAAATTGTACTTTTCTCATCTGTACTTTTATGTCCACATATACCTTTATATATACCATATATCATCAACTTTGGGAATTGGAATTGTTTCTCTTATATTTTGTTGAACTCTTGCATGACTTTCAGATATATTGATAATTATTCCTAGGCCCTTTTACTTTCTCCATCAGCTTTATATGACTGATCAGCCCAGTTACCAGAGTAGCCACATTCCTGATTTCCCTCTAAGTTTTCTGCTACATTTTGAACATTTGGCTTTCTGGCACAAGTAAAGGGAGGCTATAAAGATGGACTGAGGCACAAACGCTGGAGTTTACAAAAGAACTGGTAGCATTTTCATGTTTATATGTACATAGTCATCCTCAAGTATCTGCTGGTAACAGATTCCAGGGTCCTTCACACCCATAACAAATTCAGTCCCCTCTGTGGTGTTTGACTACAACACACATTTTTCCTGTATACTTTAAATTATGACCAGGTTACTTAAAATACCTAATGTAACATACATGCTGTGAAATAGTTATTATACAGTATTGTTCAGTGTACAGCTACCCCCATGTGTGTTCAATACAGATGTTTTTCCTGCATATTTTAAACCTGTGAATGCAAACCTATGAAAACAGAGGGCTGACTATATTCAGCACAGGTCTGACTATGCTCAAGAGAGGGTATGTATCCTGAGTAATTTCAATGTACAAACTTTAGCACCTTTTATGCCAGAGGGGAACAAAAGCCAGCGAAAGTCTTTCAGTGTTTGAAAGTGAATAATTGCAGCTGCTGTTATAAGCGTGACATTGTCGTGTTATTGTAAGTCTACTTCAATCTGAGTAGCTGTGCCTAGTACTCCTTTGTGTTTAGCCCTACACAGGGGACTCCTACAGTTCAAGAATCTATGGCTTGCTATTTGCAGGATAAAATCCAACGATTTGATATAAGTCTTCATTGTTCCCTTCTCTTTACGTGTGTGTGTGTGTTTATTTTTAAGACTTTGTCCTAATCCTGAGATCCTCTTTCTATATCCCTTCCATTTGACTCAGGGTGATTATCAAGGTCTTAGATCTTATCAGAGCAAAAGTGTGTTGCTTGGCAACTGAGGAAAATATAAAATATTCCAGATTTAAAAAACAATTCAAAGTTTTATTATTCATTTTATATTAAAATTATGTTATTATTTGTGAGAAAACATCCTAGAGGAAAAGAACAGAGCATGACAGCCACATTTTTCTTGTAGTTGTGCAGTAAGCAGGAGTAGGATGTTATCTATTTGACCCATGCATGTGTCCTGTGTTCAGCTCCTGTTGTGTACTGTGTCCCTCTCTTCCTTCCTTCTTTCATTTTTTTATCTTCATCCCTTTGTTTGTTTCCAAATAAATAAACATTTATTTGCATATACATTTTTATATGTGTGTTTATATAAATATACATATTTATGTATATACATATATATCTATACACACAGACACACAGACACACACACATACACACACACACACATATATATGTAGCCCAATAGTTCATAGGCCTTATATCTCAGCAAACCATGATGAAATTAAAACCTTATCTATTTTCTGGCCTACTGGGATTTCAGAGTATTTTTGGTTTATGTCATTAGTGATGACACACTGGCCTTATGTCTCTCCTCTGTCAGAGTGTAAAGTCTCTGACTGTGTTTTAGTCAACTTGCTGCTAGTGATGTGGTTCCTTTTCACTCTGTGAAGGGATGTTGTCAGATCACTACCTGCAAGGTGCATCTGAAGGCTGGGACCTCCGAGATCAGGAATGGGGCACCTGGCCTTGGTGCTGCATGATAATCAGGAGTGGGCATTGTGCAGATGTGAAGTGGCATCATGACATCATGTGGGTGTGAAGTGACATCATGGGGATGCGATGTTATGTTATGTGCAATGAGTCAGAATTGATGTTGACATGGCTCATTTTCCTATGGCTGAGGGCAAACATTAGACAGAAGAAAGAAAGGAGAATCCTATTAGCCTCTTTGAAAGGTGTACCACAGTGATTCAGCTTCTTTATACCTGGCCCTGCCCTCTAAAGTCTTACCACATCCCAATAGTACCCCAGACTAGGGACCATAAGTATATATTAAACATTTACTTGATTATAGTTGATACAGTTAGCATTTAGCCCAGTAACTGAGGTCTAGGTAGGTCTATGTATTATCTTTCCTTTTCTGTCTGTTCCTTCTTCTATTTTTATGATTTAAACTAAATTTTAGAATTAAGCTGAGAAATCTATGTTCTAAACTTTGTATTAATTGATCTAGTTAAATCCTGAATCATCTCAATTTACCTTTCCCACTACCTGACAGAAAATAAGAACCAGTGGTGAGGGTGACTGTCAAAATTATGAACTTCTTCCTGCTTAGGAGTGTCTCTGTCTGTCTGTCTCTCTCTAATGAAAAACTACATCAACAGAAAAATATCCTCCCATAGTTCATGATGGTGTGGATATGGACACTTAACAGCAAAATTGAGTACCTCTCTTCACTGTTGGAAAATGTTGGTTACCTTGGATAAATTAATTGAAGTCTTTCTTCACTTATAATTCATCTCCATCTGGCTCCTCCTTTACAGTATTAGGTAATAGGAAGGTTAATCTAGAACAATCAAGAAACAGACTTACATTTGTTTGATTTCTACATGGTCTCTCACCCATTTACTTTTCATTTAGATTTTGTTTACACATGTGTATTGCTTGTTAAAAAGAAAAAACAATTGATAATAACATTGCCACTAGTGGGTAATGGTAAAATGTTTGATATCAATGATTGACAGCATCAGTGATTGATGGTAACTTTAAACTGCATTTTTATGAGATTTTGTAATTTGGTACTTGGGGTTTGTTTCATGAATGTTGAAAGTACATCTACTTTATAGATTATAGAAGAGAAAAGGTAAGACTAAATGTGAGGAGCAGGGCTGAACGGAGGACAGGAGAGACCTGTTTGACCTCGTAATGGACTTGTGGCATTTGCTGGTGATCAGATATATTTTTCTTGGTCTGTTAGTTTCTTTAAAGGTCGAGGAAACATACAAAAGCACAATTACAAATAGCCAAATCTAAAGCCTAGATAGTTTTTCCTAAATGAAGCATAGTTTTTCAAGACAATACACAGTACAAGTTGATATTAAAGAGTCTATATTACCTTTGTTTTTTTGTTATGTTTTGCTGAGGCAAGATGAATTAGAATTAGTCCTCAACAGATATGTTTTTTTTTTGCATAAGCATAACCAAAGAATATCTAAATTTTACCTCTGATGCTTCAGTTGGGAAGAGATGTATACATACACACACACACACTCATCAGAGAACATTGGAGGGGTTGATACAGATATTAATGAGGTAGATACAATTTTGCTGGAGTAAGTATTGCCTGAAATAGCTTTAAACAGAGACTTAAGGAGTCCAAATAAGTCAGTAAAATTCAGCAAGGTGTCTGACTACATGAATACCAGAACATCCAGTGTTTGAATCCGTGTCACTGGTTTCACTTTGTTTTCTGTATTTTGGACATTTTCTTGGAACTGCAGAAAGTTTGCACAACTACTTAGATTGATTGAACCACAGTCTTCTTTGCTTGACATTAACAAGTGATGGCGACATTTTAGGACAGAGACTTACTGTAGGTGCAGAAACTTTGGGAAAAGATAGAATTCCCAGACATGACAGTAAAAAAGGTAGCAGTTTCTGTATTTCTTGCTTTTGTAATTTGACCTTGAAAACATCAAATCCTTAACAATGCCTTCCCAGATTACAGGCAGTCTCAGGCATGTATGATTGCCTTCCTGATCAACTGCAGACCTTGGCTACTCAATGGTCCTGTTAAGCAGAAGTGAGATTTTCATGGCAGAAATTATAGACCCTTCCTCAGATCTTCTGAAGGTTAAGTGCTTTGCCAATATTCTCTTTTCCTGAGTAAAATCTCTGAGCATCCTGTTTGAGAAAAGCTTTTGGGTTCTGACTCCTTGTAAGTTCTTTTTAAAGAAATAATCCTTAAATGAAAATCTTTGCTTTTGTTTATTTACTGTTTTACCACCTGATAAAAATAAGAGCTTCCCACCCTGATTTGTTTTTTTAGGGGCCTTGGTCCTGCCACTGGTGCTAACCCTTTGAAAGATCCCAGTAGGTCAGTTCTGTAGTGTAGGATGAAATTTAAATGGTGTTATGTAGAGAGCTGCGAAGTGCCGCGCCCTAAAGATGGCGCTGGTCTCCGCCTTCCACCAGCCCGACGGTGAGCGCTCTCTATGATAATAAGTTCATATTTGGCATAGACCGCTGATCTGGCTTGCTTCCACATACGTAGGCCTCTAAGATAGCACCACTTGGCTTTACTTGACTGGCTGTTCATTTAGTATTTAGCCTGTGGGTTGGGTCTGCCCGGGCATTCGGAATTCGGAAGACTGTTTTCAAGGGACCTGAATAAACTGCTGGAGAAGAGTTTTGTGAGTTGTGTCATTCCTTGCTGGACAAGGGGGGACGCGACAGTGTTAGATTTTCCTATTCCCATTCTAGCTTCCAAATAATGAGACTGAGACTCATTAGATCTATTCAACAAACTTTAATCACAATAACTAACAGATATTTATCTATTCCATGCCTGTATTCTAGTCTAGCTACTTCCCATCCCATGATTTACTTGCCATATTAGTCTTGGCCTGGTTCACTCTGCTACATATGTGTTCTCATGTAGAAATCCCTGGTCTATTCTGCCTCATGGCAAATTCTCTCTTCCTCACTCCTCTCTCTGGGACCCTCTAATTGGGATTGGAAGTCCAGCCTTAGTATCTCCTCTACCCAGTCATTGGCTGATCAGCTTTTTATTAACCAATCAGAGATGATGGAGAACATTCTTCATACAATATTGATACAGGAGATAGTTCAGCTCTCATTGTCATTTAGCTCTCAGTTAACTACTCTGAACTGTGTAACACTCTCCTCCCTATGAGGGAAGAAAGCTTGTGTGCTCCATAATGATCATGTTGAGCCACTCTCCTCTTTCTCCTCCTCACCATCCCCTAGGGATTCTCTCCGGGTAGTTATCTCAGACTGCTATGAATCTTGACTTCTGAGGGCATCATTAGCTTAGATTTACCATTTTTCTAGACTACAAAGAGCTGAAGGGGAAAGTGAGCTCAGCAGCTTTTAGTGTAGTAACTCCCAGTAGGACCTCACACTTAGTAGGACCTCACTAATTAGCACTTGAATTGTTCTGGTTCCCACCTGAGCTTCTTTATGTTAGCAGCTGTTCTTATTACCTGTTCAGTTACCTGTCTTGGCCACAGTTGCTTTTGTGATTAAAAACCAAGGCTTAGAGAAGATTGCTAGAGAAGAGGCAGAAAGATATGAATAACAACCAGCCCACCAAGGGAAACCATGAAATGTTGACTTCTGGACTGGACACAGTTGTTGCAGGCACACCCCAACTCACAGCATCCAGGGTTAGCTGCTCAAGACCTGCCCGGGATCAAGTCTCTCAAAATTTCAACATGGTTAAGGGAGGGGCCCTTGAGGCCCCACCTCATGTCCAGTTTAGGAGCTGTAGGTTAGTATCTGCCAAGGAAGGAAGATTCACTTTTTTTCCGCCAAGGGAGAGTAGGCATTGATACACAGTGGATGGTTCTATACCCGTGCAGAAATGGGCAGCATTAATTGGACTTGGGGCTATTAACTACAGCAAGGGGGAAAACAACAACGCAACAACAAACAAAGAAAAACAAAAGAAAAAAAAAAGGAAGATGAACTTGGGAGGAGCAGGGCACTGTGTTGGTAGTTAACCTGAAACAACTAGAGTCATTTGGAAAGGAGGAGTCTCAATTGAGAAAAATGCCTCTGTAAGATTTATTTGCCTGTAGTTAAGTCTGTAATGTATTTTCTTAATTAGTGATTGATGTGGGAGGGGCCAATCCATTGAGGATGGGGCCTCCCCTGGGCAGTTGTTCTTGAGTATGTAAAGAAGCAGGCTGAAGAAATCATGAGGAGTAAGTGTGCACTGTCTCTCGGAGGCTTCTGCTTCAGTTCCTGTCTCTCCATGTTCCTGCCTTGCTTGAGTTCCTCTTCTGACTTTCCCTCATGATGGACTATGATGTGGAACTGTAAACTAAAATAACCCTTTCCTTCCCAAGTTGATTTTGGTCATGGTTTTTTATTACAGCATTAGAACCTTGACTGAGACAGGCACTCAGGGCAGATGGAAGGAGTTGTGATAGATGGATATGATCAAAAAACATTATGTAAATGAACAATGTTCAAAGAATAAATAAAAATTTTGAAAATCCTAAAGCTTCAAGGGGATATTCTTTGCCATTTTTACTTCTTAGCCATAACTTGGTTCCTCTGGAAGGTCCTCAGGTTTTTTGCTCAAATTTGCCTATTTCCTTCCAGTCACTCATATACATTTGCCCTGAGAGTTTTATTTCCCTTCCAAATGTGCATTTCTTCACAGTCCACTCAGAGTTTTCCTAATGATATTCAGAAGTGATTGGCTCTTTCTGACATCTTGATTATGTATTCATCTCCCTCCACCTGACTATTTACACATTCTATTCCTGTCCTACATGTTTTCTGACTTTAGGGACGACACTATGTTTTAATTATTTGTTGAATAATAAATAGCACATTATGAAGGTTGAACGGCTTTTATCATCTCTTCTGATAGAAATTGCTTAGTAGATATTCGCATATACCTGTAAGCCTGGCATAAATGAGTTCATCTCAGCTTGTGAAAAACAATTTAGTAAATTCAGAAACAAATCAAAACAGATGTGAGATTTGGGGACCATTAATTTCCATAGAGAGTTAGGAGCAAGCTGAAAATATCTTCAGAGAGTTATTTGGAGTAGCTTCTTCAATTTTATGGGGGGAGATGGGGAAACATCTGAAGCTGAATGCTTATTCCCATCAGCTCATTACGTGATAACTATTAACTTTATATAATATATTTATATAATATGTTAGTACATATTATATAGTAAAGTATAATATACAAACAGATATATTATGTCTGATATGTCATATGATATATGATATATAATATAACAATCATATAATTATATAATAAAATATATACTTATTATATTATAGTAGTATATAAATATAAAATATAATATAACAAAATGTTATATTATAGATTTATATGATAAATATAGCCTTTAGTGTTGATTTTCTTACATATGAATTAAAAAGGTAAATTAAGGAAAAACAAAATTAGAACAGAAGAGAACATATTAGACAATGAAAGCAGACATTAGATATTCTTTTTTCTAAGGTAATGCTTCTCTACAAACCATGGGCAAACATGTATGGCGTACTGAGACTGAGCAGATGGTGATGCTTGAGATCAGCTTGGAAATGGGAGTACCTTCAAGCAGAGCACGCCTGCTGCTGGTAGAGAAGCCAGAGCCATCAAGAGATGAAAGCATGAAAACAGGAGTAAAAAAGAATAATCCCAGATTGTTTGGGGCCCCAGCAAGATTCTGGAAAAGAGGTTGAAAAGTGCAGTATTATTAAATTATACTGGCAATAGTTACACCTTTCTTTGGGTTGTTGTAAGCATTTGAAATCAAGAAGGAAAGATTTTCTCTAGGACTGGTACCCAGTGTACACTGTGTTGGAAGGTGCAAGGAGCTATTCCTGTTTCCAACAGAGGAATTCCACAATCATGGCCACTGGAAAGTTTGGAGAGATGCATGCCCAAGGGATTGTATTAAAGAGAGCCCTATATAAGAAAGGGAGGAGGAAGAAAAGAGAGACCCAGAGGGATCAAGATCAACACATGAAAGTTAACAGAATTAACCAATCTAGGCCCCTAGAAGCTTATAGAGATTGAAATGCTAACCATTAAGAAAAAAAGAAAAAAGTTTAGATTAGCCCTAGTCCCCCCTATACAAATATAGATGATAGGCAACATACAGATCCTTTATAAAGTAAGGGAGTAGTCTCTGTGATGGACTTTGTTACCTTTTAGTGGGATACTTTACCTTAACTGAGCTGTCATGTTTGGCCCCAGAGCAAAAGGAAGCTCTTAGCCCTCATTTGACTGATGAACTGAGGGGGGCTGATATATAGGGGCCCCCACACTGGAGGAAAATGATAGATGGGAAAGGGAGTAGAGGGTGGAAGGGTAGAACCGGGAAGGGAGAAGGGAGGGAATCTGTGATCAAGATGTAACTTGAATTAATAAATACATGTTTTGAGAGAGAGAGAGAGAGAGAGAGAGAGAGAGAGAGAGAGAGAGAGAGAGAGAAAGCAGGTGAGAAACCAGGAACAATTACAGTGTTATTTGTGTCTGAATTTCTATGGTCCAATATTTACCAGTCCTGTTTTCTAAGTTAGAAGTCAGGCAATTGCAGAGCCAGGAATGAAGGCTGGGTGAAGCAGGGACTTCCTGCTCTTGACCATAAGCGATCATTCGGCTTTATTTCTTGTCAGTCTCCACTCATGCTTCACATATCCCAGTTCAGAATCTAAAAACATCCCACAGATTGTCTGGAAAAGGAGTGATAAATTGGGATGGGATGAAATAAACACCAGACTTAGCTGGCAGAGGAGTGCAGAGAACCTAGGGCTCCTCAGTGAGTCCTTCCTTCTCTATAAATGGAGGCTTCAGCATTATAGTTTCAGACTTGCTCAAAATTGTGAGATCTCTTAAATCCCCATTGCTGTCATTTCTTGATCCCATCCGTAAAGGTCTAAGTGAGACTGGGTCACCGAAAAGGTATTGTCTTTTGAGGAGTGATGACCTGCTCTTTTCTGTCATGTCCAGCTTCCCTGTGAACTCCTTACCTTTTTGGCTCTTTGGGAATTGTTTCAGTTGATTACTAATCTTTGCAAAATGCTGATTTGACACAAAGGGGCCATTTCTTCCTGGTAAGATGTTGAACTTCAGCAGTGCTCTGACAGCCTCAGTGAGACTGCTCTCTGCACAGCTTGCCCAATGTGGTGATTCCATCACTCAGCTGTGACTTACAACCAAGCTATTCCCTTTTAGATTACTGGCTTGAAGAGTAAAAGTAACCTACTATTAGTCCGTCAAGTGTATCTTGTTGTGGTCATAATTAAAATTCCAGGCAGACCCAGCTTCTGTGGCTGGAAAGGTTGGGCTTCAGAGCCAGAAGGCAAATGTTTACAGGTGTCTTTGTGTTGCTTTTGATGTGTCATGACTGAGATTCAGAAAATTGTTCTCTAAAGCAATTCAGTGGGGACAGTCACATGAGAACATGTTAAGCGAGAATAGTAGCAATGTGGCACACATTTTGTTAAGCAATTTATCTAAATGCTACAACAATCCATTGAAAAAAATACCTTATTGTGCCTACTAAAAAGACATACTCAATTCGGGAGATTTGTCTAAATTTGTGAAATTTGACTGAAGTCCACTAAATGGTATGCAGCAGAATTAGGATTGTCTTCCTTTTTTATCTTCCCATGAGAGGAGTTCTTTCTGCCAATGTTGTACTGAACTATTAAATAGAACAAAAGTGGCTATGATAAGATGTGGTGTGAGGTACAAATTCCTTTTCTTTTTTCCCTCAACTTTTTAATTTAAACATTTTCTTAGTAAATGAAGGGAAGAATATTGACCTCTGGTTTCGGGCCTCCTCCCAGAAATCTAGAGTTAGCACTGTTGATTGTTGCAATGCATACTCACATGAAGGGAAAACTGACCTTCAGTGAGTTGTTGTTGTGGGATTTGAAAGAAATGTTTTGATAAATTGCTCAACAAAATGGTGACTTTGAGGGGTGGCTATTACCCCATATTATAGAAGGGATAGATGAGGTCTAATAATATTGTATGTGGGTTTCCCAAGTGTATGCAGTCAGCTGGACTCACAATGCAGGTCAGTTAAAGTAGGCTGCTCTCCTCTGTTCTAAATACTGCACCATGTCTACTTTTTCTCTCACTAAAGATAAATGAGCCTAATAGATAGTGTATCTGTTTTCACAACCTGTGACATTCCTGGAAGAGTCTGTGTAGCCCATATTTTTTATTTCTTGAACACTGCACAAATCAAGCAGTTAGAACATGAAGGGGGATTTTTGGAAGTTATTTCAAGGGCTTGTTTTTATGTGGACATTAGATTAATTGGAGTGACTAAATTGTGAGATTTGTTCATAATCACAGGGTCTCTTTTACTTATAACACTTTGATAGTTTTGATAGTTTTCTTTATTCAGAAGTACTTTGCAAGTGCGAAGAAAATCATACTGCTTTTGAAACACGGCCTCAGCACAAACTCTTTGTATAGAATATTGACTCACCTCAGAGGTGTTCTGCTAGGTCTCGGTCGTTTGGCTCAGCAGTGGGTTTTGTGAAGGTTATGGAACTACTCTAATTCTTTTTTTTTTTTTTTCAAGACAGGGTTTCTCTGTGTATCCTTGGCTGTCCCTGACTTACTTTGTAGACCAGGCTGGCCTTGAACTCACAGAGATCCCTCTGCCTCTGCCTCTCAAGCTCTGGGATTAAAGGCATGCGCCACCACATCTGGCTAATTATTCTTTTAATTTGTTTTCCTAATGAATTGGAGTAGCATACTGATATGCTTACTTCTTACCCACAAGTGTAAAGGACCCTTAGAATTAAGCATTTTCTTATGAGCAGAACATGAATATAAAAGAGTTTCAAGAGGGAAGGCAAGGCTGCTCCACAAAGTTTTAAATGCTTAATCAGAAGTCGTCTGCCTTTCAAAGTTCCTTGAGCAGTCATTTTATATTTTTATAGGCAGACGTCAAGGTCACCGTGTGATGGTAGAGGCTGTGTAACCTACCTGGCTGACTTAGAAACAGGGATAATTATATGTTCTCACTCTCAGTGTGGGTATGTGAGCACTGCTTTTGTTTAACCATGCTAAGCAGTACAGAGAAACCTCTGCATGGGAAAAAAAGGAAGGACTGAATGACATGTTTGTGCAGGCATGCCTCCTGCCTTGTCTTTGCACGATTTACAGATTTCTCTGTAGGGTTTATCTGCCATGCTTCTATTTCCCCTTCCTGAATATCTTCTAGGAATTACATGACATTGGGAGAGAACCAAGTGCCGATCAGCTTGAATCACCTAGGCTAGGATCTGTCTGAAGGCTGGCTGGCTGAAAAGCTCTGATGTCCACTATACAAATTACTTGCTTAGGATGTACTTAGTGCTGTTTGGTTTTAGGATGAAGATCCATTACGCAGAATTTCTGGGATGAGGTTTGCTTTGCCTAAAGTGTCTCAGTATTCATTAATCTTGGTTCTTCAGGCCAAAGCCAAAGCCAAAGCCAAAACCAGCACCTTCAGTCGGGCTTGGGAAAGATCATAGTGTGGCCTTACTTGAGTATTTTTGAGCAGCAGCGGCAATCACTGGAAACATGGTTCAGCAGCTGACTGATTCTTAGAGAAGTTCCTTGAGAGACTGAAAAATTGTCATAGCTTGAGATTCCTTTCCCCAACCTGTTGATTTATGTATATATGTTATGTGGCATATTTTTTATGCAATTATTTGAGCTTTATCAGGACTTGACATACTTTAAAAATGTATATGACTCGAGAATGAAGTTTCTTTTTTTCTGAAAAATTTGGATATAATTCATATATGCTGTGATCTATTTGTTGGTAGTTTCATGGTCTTAAATATTCAGGGAACTGTATATCAATCAACCTTATCTCATTTTAATTAGTGTTTGTCATTCCAAGAAGAAACAGCACATCTGTTAGCAATTACCCTGCTTCCTTTTCCTTCAGTGACTAGCAACCCTAATCTACCCTGCCTGAATCTCTAGATTTGCCTGTCTTGGACATTTCGTGCAGATGAACTTGTATAACATTATGTGGTCTTTTGTGTTTATGTCTTTTATTTCACATAGCAATTTGAAAGTTCATTTACTCTGCATCATTAATAGTTCATTGTGATATATATATATATATATCACATTTTATTTACCCATTTGCCAATGTATCAACATTGTGTTAGTCTCAATTCTTTTACTATTATGAATGATGATATATTAGCATTTATGAATAGTATTTATGTGGGTGTATGTTTTGAATTTGCATTGCTTTTGGTTACTCTGTGCCTAACATTTTGAGAAACTACCAAACTGGATTCCAAAGTGGATGACCTACCTTACATTCACGTATTTCAGTTTCTCTGTGTCTTTTCCAACTTTGCTCTTATCTGTGTTTGGATCACAGCTATCTTAAGTGTGGGGCAGTAGCTCATTATGGTTTTGATGTGCATCTCCCTAATAACTGAAAAGTGTATTTTTCGCTATCAAACATGTTATCTGGATAAGTGCTCCTTTGATACTTTTTGAATTGGGTAATGCTGTAATTTTAAAAATCAAACATTTGGAATGTGATGACATTAAAAAATAGGATCATTTTGAGGTAACGTAAGCATCAGCATTCTTCCCTGATAGAATTAAAACCCTATAAAAAGCCTTCACTCTGTGTTTGGCTGGCTTGCTTTTCTGCTTCTTGTCATGTGTGGCTATGACAAGAAGGCTGCCATTAATATATTCAGTCTTAGGCTGCTCAGCGTCCAGAACTGTGAGAAGTAGATTTTATTCTTCATAGATTACTCAGTTTCAGGTATACTGTTGTAGCAGCAGAGAACAGAATGACATGTTTCATTGAGTCATGACAGTTCTCTATATATGTATATAGCAATCAACTGCATGTCTACATATTATATATAATCTCATATATATATATTCATATATATATATATATATATATATATATATATAAAATCTAGGCACTGTATGACTGAGCTCTGGGCCAAGTTCTTTATGTAACCTAAGCAGAAGCTGTTTATCAAATAGAATCTGAAAATGCCTTTTTTTCATCCTGTCTTTGAATTTTCTCCTGAGTGTTCTCTGAAGCACAAAATTGTTAATGTTGATAATAAAGTCCTTTTTATATTATTTGATTTTGCTTTGGGTGTCAGATCTGAGAAACTGGAACATCTTCTAAAGTCTTGATTTAAATTTATGTTTTCTTGTAAGAGTTTTATAGTTTTAGTGATAACTTTTAAACATTTGAATTTATTAGCATATGATATGAAATAAATTCTGACTTCACTCTCTGTGTGTGTGTGTGTGTGTGTGTGTGTGTGTGTGTGTGTGTGTGTGTGTGTATTCAGTAGTCCAGAGCAATTGACTGGAGAGATTTTTCTTTCTGCAGTGAATGGCATTGTTATCTTGTCAGAATTCAGCTGGCCCTTCTTGTGGGCACACACTAACTTTCAGTTGTATTACACAGGGCCATGCGTCCATTTTCTCACTGTCTCAATTAGCATATTATTTCTAGAAGGTCTTCATTAGATTTATGACCTTTCCAACTTTGTTCTTCTTTCTGAAGACTGTCTTAGTTCTTCTGGGTCCCTTGGTTTTTCATTTCCACTTTAGGATCAAATTAATATTTGCAAAGAAGCTTTTTATTATTTTAATAAATTGTGTCAAATCTATAGATCTTGTATTTAATTGCCATATTTACAATGCTAAAATTTCTGAATAATACAAATTTATTCAGGACTTCAACTTGGACAATGTTTTGAAATTTTCTTTTACAAATTTTTCATTCTGTTATGTATTTTATGTTTTTATTTACTTTTTATGAGTTTTTAAAAATTTATAAGATGTATAATATGTAGACATGCAGTTGATTGCTATATATTGATACAGCATATTGCATATTAAAAATTACAACTCAGTAAAGTCATAAAATGTAACATGGTAGAATAATCAGATGAAGTTTGACCCTTTTAGCTCTCACTATATAGCTAGAAATCTTTCTATTGAAAAAAATTTGAGTTAGAAATTTACTTGTGACTATGTTTTTGTTTCGTTATATGGAAGGTTGATGGTTTAAGAATCCTTTGTTTCTGACTTCATGCTGTGAATATATTCATCTTGAGAGAAGTCAGTTCTTCCCTGTCATATTTATAATCCAAGTATATCCAAAGGAGTCAGAAGAGTTGTATTATAGCATTCAAGAACATTTTTTATGAATCCTCATTAATTCAATGGTAAATTAATCATAGAAGAGCACATATATCCTGTCACACTAAGTCTTATCTTTTAAAAACCACTGTGTCATCATTTAGGTCCTGTCTTGAAACAAGAATGGTCTTTAGTTTATAAACATTCAAAGACATTTACTGGAACCATCAAGGTGAGTAAGAATTCAAAATGTACATTTGTAGATACAGTACACAGAATAGAACAGTTTCCTTGATGTATTATTCTTAGGGTGAGGAGAAATGAACTCAGATTTTTCTTTGTAGATTTGCTGTAAAGATCATGCAGCATGGACTTTGAGGAAGGTAGCTGGTCCTCAAGTGGGAATATTGTCCTGCTTTACCTTTGAGAGACTGTTTTGGGCTTTTCAATATGACCCCACAATGAGAAATGAGATCCTGGAAGCTGCCTTACTTGAAGTTGAAGTGCTTTGTTAGAGTCTTTTAAAACCCTGTTTTGTTTTGATGGCAACTGATGAAAGTGTCTCATTTGGACTTTGATAAAAATGTAAAATGGAAAAGGCTAGACCAGTAAAAGACGTAAACATAGAAGAAGGCAGCATAGGGAGCATGGGAAACACTTGCAATAGATGGTAGATGATGGATATTTTCTTTTTTTTTTTTTTTTTTTTTTTTTGGTTTTTCGAGACAGGGTTTCTCTGAATATCTCTGGCTGTCCTGGACTCGCTTTGTAGACCAGGCTGGCCTCGAACTCACAAAGATCCGCCTGCCTCTGCCTCCCAAGTGCTGGGATTAAAGGCGTGCGCCATTCTGTAAATTACAGCTATGCTTGATCATTAGAAAAAGAAAGGGAAGCATCGAGTTGAACCAACAAGTAGGAAATGAGGATGTTAGAGTTTGCCATCTTGTTTGCTGCTCCTGAAAGCTATTTAGAGGAGGCTAAGCTATTAATAGGAGGAAGAGAACGTTTCCTGCAGAAATGCTCTGGTCTGTTGGGGCCCAGGGAGACACATGCTTCACCTTGTGCTTCACCTGTTAGATAGAAAGCCACAGAAACTTCATCTTTCTCACTGGATCATTTCAGAAAGTGACAAGGGATATAAGTGATATTACTCAGATGGCTGTTTCTAGATGTCTCAATTTCTGCAAGTCAGAATATCTCATCGTGATAAATGCCTCTGCTTCTGAATATTCTATAGAAACATTACCTGCCGGGGGAGGATGTCTTCCAGCTGGCATTAAAAAATGATAGACTTAAATGGAAAGTGGTATCCTGAGCTTGGCTAGCCCTGGATGGTTGGCCCCAATTGGTCCTTGCTTGGTTGTTTATCCTGATGACTTCTGCTTTGGGGGCAGAACCATTGTCCTCATTAGGTGCCAGGATGGAACACTATACTCACATGAGGACTTACCTACTCATCAAATCAGTGTGACCTGCCTCTGGGAAAATGCTAAAGCAGATGACATGAGCCTTTGGCATCTGGTCACCAACCATCCTGCGATGGCCTCTGGGGACTCAATTTCCACTCAAAATCCTTGGTGTCCCAGGACTCCTGTGTTCATTAGTTTTATATCAACTGGACATAAGACAAAGCTATCTGAGAGGCAGAAACCTCAGTTGAGAAATTGTCTCAGTAAAGTGGGGCTGTTAACAAGCCTGTAGAACATATCCATAGTGATTGATGTGGGTCAGCCCAGCTATTGTAGGAGGTGTCATCCCTGGGCTGGTGGTGCTGGGTGCTATAAGAAAGCAGGATGAGCAAGCCAGTGAGCCACAGCCTCTGCATTGTCTCCTGTCTCCAGGTTCCTTTCTTACCTTCCCTCAGAGGACTGTGATTCAGTGTATGTAAGGCAGATAAGCCCTTTCCTCTCCAAGTTCCTGTTGGTCATGGGTCATCACAGCAAATGTAACCTTAGCCAAGTAATTACCTGTTTACTTCCACAAGTGGCTTCTGGGCACTCAGAGCCTCAACACATATGTGGAAATTTCATAAAGCAATGGAATTAGTGAGTGATAAGGTGTGCAACTGTAAAGGTAAATAACACCAATAATACTGATAATTGCTCTTACTAGTCATTTCTATTATTTTTGATGATTTAATTTTATTGTTTAATTATGCATATATATGTGTGTCTGTCAATATGTGTATGTGTGTGCATGTGACTACACAGGTCACAGTGGGGCATCAGATGCTGGAGCAGGAGTTATAGGCAGTTGTTAGTGGCCTTATATGTTGCTAGGAACCAATCTCAATTCTTCTGCATGAGTGATAAGCAGTCTTCATGACTGAGCCATTTCTTTTGCACCCAAGCACACTTATATGGCAGGGACTGAGTCAATTGCCATTCATGATTTAATTGCCATGAAAATCCTCTGAAATATATTTCCAAGAACCCTCCTGTTGCAGAAGCTTGATAAGGCAGGTCATAGATACAAAGTTACAGGGATATTGACTGGCAAGGTCAAAATTCCTATCAGGTAGACTGATTCTTTAATGTGTATTCTAAGCTATTATAAGTGGTTTGAAGAACATATGGTGGTGGGCCTGTGTAGACTAGGGCTCTGTCAGATTGGAGTCTTAGCAAAGGGAAGAGCAATGTCTGTGCCCTCTAGTATCATGAACATGGCCAGTCCAAGATGGTAGTAGGTAGGTAGGTTAACAAGTACCATGATCTTACCCTCTACTGGATCACATTCCTTAAATTACTTCTTAGTTATCAATCCTGGAAGGAAGCCACAGGCTGGCAGACTCTATTGCTGCTTTCATATAGATGAGAGACAGTTAGGGGAGGAAGTGTCCTTCACCAAAGGAAATTGAGGTTTGTCTTAGGTTAGAAGGATGCACCCAAGGCTAAATTATAGCATCCTGGGGAGTGTATCTATTCTTAGCTTTCTTTGCTTCTGTTTTTCTTTCCAATGAGACTATTAATGGCTGGGTTCAATGAAAAGCTGAAAACAGCTGAGACAGGTTGATGTGCTCTTCTGGGGCAGAGCTGGAGACCAGAGTAAGCCTGGGTATATGTGTGAAAAAAAAAAGTCCTTGAGAACTCATTTGTGAGTCCTTTCCTGAAGGACAGCCTCAGAAGACACAGTATGATGACTTTTAGTCAATGGGTTTGGTCAACAGCTATATTTAGGCTAGTTGACTATGTGTGCGCACAATCTGTCCTTGACACAGAAACATGATATTTTTACACATCATGTGACTCCAGTCTCCAAGAAGAACCTTACATCCATCTGTTTATGTTGCCTTTTAAGTAAAAACTGGCATTTTTGCAAAGGAAAGGTCTTCCCACATCTAGATGTCTTGTGTGCTTTGGAAATCCTTAGCTCTGAATGAGTGTAACACATAGTTGTTTCTGTGTCTTTCACCTGGGACCTGGAGCATTGTGTCCTTTGGATGCTCCTTCCTCTGCTACACTTACTGAAGGTGCAGCATTTTCTTTGTCTCATTAAAATTTAATTTGCTGCAACATCGCCAGCCCCTGCTGTGGCTATATTTAAATGGCTTTGTATCAAAACTTGCATTGTTCCTTTTGAAGACTCTGAAGCAGTAAATGCCTTCACTTGTGCCAACAGTCATGAAGGGCATGTGGGCTGTGTAGGTGAGATTTGTCTGTTCATTGGTTTTTCTTCTCTGCAAGGCCTGAGAGTAATGAAGGTGGGAGGGGCCTAAAGGAACCAAGGAATCACCAGGAGGCAAGTATTTAAGGGCTGGTTACTTGCTCAGCTTTTGGGAAGTACACTCAATCCATTACATTTTAAAAGCTAGAATGTGTTTCTAAACATAAGCAGTGGAAACATTTCTGTACTTTGTTCTGTAACTGGCACAAAAACTGGAGTAGTGTTTTAAAACCAATCCCAAATCTATGAAAAATATTTCCAGAAGTCAGAAAATAGAGTGAACTTCCTATTTGGACATCATTGAGAAAGTTGAGGCACTGCTGTACCAAGAATGAGATGATAAAGACCTGATAAGGGAAATGAAAGGAATGAAGAAGAGCCCCCTCCCTCTGGCAACATGCACAGGACAGCTTGCTCACCCACCTTGGGAAGAAAGCAGATAGGAAGGAGTTGAGAGTGTGATCTACAATTTGTTAGTCAGTTTCTTAAGAGAGTCTCTCTTCCTGAGAAGATGCCATTATTTCATTTGGTATTATGAATAAGAGATGCGGAGGATGGGTGCCAACAGTACGAAGTTTGTTTGTTCAGCAGAGAGGCAGTAAAACCAAAACAAAATCTAAGGAAGAGAGGGCCAGGGGATCACCCAGTCACAAAAGTTCAATACATACACATGAGCAAGGATTTGAGTGTGATGCTCAAAACTCATGAAAAAACTTGGCCACAGTGAAGTACTCTGATAATCCCAGTATTGTTGCCATATACATACACAGAATTCCTGGGGTTTGTTGGCCAGATGGCCTAGCCTGGTTGGAGAGGCCCAGGTCCTAGTGAGGGACCCTACCTGAGAAACAAGGTAAATAATTCTTGTGGTATGTATGACACCTGAGGTCTTCACATTCTTATGCACACATGGGAACGTGCATACACACACACACACACACACACACACACACACACACACACCACCAAAGAATAAGCCTAACCAATTAAGTAAAAGATCTCTATAATGAAAACTTGAAGATACTAAGGACACAAACTGAGGAAAACACTAGGAAATTTGAAGATATTTCATACTTAGGACTTGGCAGAATTAATATGAAAATGGCTATCTTGTGAAGGACTAACCTACCCTGTCTTGGCAGAGCTAGGCTGTCGACTTCCCTGCTACCAAGTTTTGTCCTTTTTGGACAGCAGTCTGTCTGCAGTTGAAGCAAGGAGTTTTTACATGCCAAGAGATAGGCTTGCCACTAATTCAACCATCTCACACTGGAGATTCTTCGATGCTTTTCTTCTACTTGGAGTAAAATAGGGGGTGCTGTCAGGAGCTGATATGTCACGATATCAAACAAAAAAAAAATCTTAATTTAAGACCACATCTTTGAATGCCATATTCTGCAGATCTCTTGGGGTTTTTGAAGATGCCCTATCTATCTCTTGTATTTAGATAAGCAAATGTTGCTTGTCTCTTAACAACTTGATTACTGAGTAGCTTAGAGAATATCTGTGATAGACTGTCTTAGTAGCTAACAAGGCGACATGCGTGCATGACTAGGAGTTTGTTTTTCTTAACTATCCTAAACAGTTTAAGACGGTTGGTATCAAGAGGCCAGAGCTTCACATTTCATTTTTAAGTATCTCTAGGTACGATACCATTAGGAAGCGTTACCTTACATTTTGTATCAATATACGAAGATCTATTCAAATGTGGCTAAATATACTCTTAATTTTGTATCAATATACAAAGATCAATGCCTATGCGGCCCAATACAATCTTAATATTGCGTCAATATACAAGGGTCAATACCATTGTGGCCAACTATAATCTTAGTTTTGTATCAACATACAAATATCAATACTGACATAGACCAATACAATCTTATTTTTGCACAATAAACAATGGTCAATACCACTTTAGCCAAATATACTATTAATTTTGTATCAATATACAAGGGTATAAGGGCATATTCAATAATGTGACCTTTCTTCTTGATCCTTCCTGTGCAATCCCTGCTCTACAATAAATGTCTGTCAGAGAAACAGGACCAAAGGCTGAAGACTGATGCTGGAATGTATGGAGAGAAAATGGGAACTGTCCAGGTAGTCACTGGTTTGTCATTTCTTAGTATTGGAAGCTTCAGGCCCTGCACTTCCTATACAATCAGATATATTTATCCTTCTCAGCTCTCTGAGGTGGTTGTAGAATAGACAGCTTGAGTCTCATAGCTAAATTTTGAGTTGTTTAGGAATCAAGAGGGTGTTCTAGATCTAAGAAGATGGTTATAATAGTGATGCAAGTTAGTATGAAAGCTAAGTCAGTTATAGAACTTTAAACACATGGAGATGGTTAGAAGGTAGAAGGTTAAAGTCAGGGGCCAAATATGTATGAACTGGACACTGGGAAGGTATACTGGGCCATTTAACTCTCATAAATGTGGCATATTTAATTCTGCTGTTTTGTATAGAATTTACTGTTATAAGAGAAGGAACCATTTGTTGAATTGAAAAGGGAGGCTGTTGGGGGGAAGAGGGTGGAAGGGTGGGACAGGAAGGGGGAATAGGGAAGGGTTTGCGACTGAGATGTAACTTGAAAAAAAAATAAAGTACTTATAAAAAAAAAAAAAAGAAAAGAAAATGGCTATCTTACTGAAAGTAATCTACATAGCCAATACAATCTTATTGTAGTCAGTACAACCCCTATTAATTTTCTCATTATAGCCTCAACAGAACTAAGAAAAACTATCCTTAAAATTCATATGGAAATACAAGTGAGATCATGAATAGCCAGTGTAAACACAATTAACAAAGAAAGCAAAGAAACAGGAAGAAATGGTCTATTCAGCCGCAATGAAATGGCAAATCCACTATGTCCAGAGGAAAACCCATCAATAGAAGTAGCCCCTATTGTCTACTACTCGCATTTGTTACATTTCACCATAGCCGGCTCAGCTGCCCTTGCTCTAGCTTGCTGCCAGCTGGCATCTCTTAGCTCCTATTTTCATTGGTGTCTCTATACCTGTGCAGTCTCCTCTTCCTGCCTTCATTCTTGTTGTTGTGGAGCATTGACCCTTTTGTTTTCTCTCTCAGCCTTCCTGAGCAGTACAGGATTGCTCTTTTCTGTGTAAAAAAAGTCTTCTAGTGTTTATAGTAGAATAATATAAACCAGAATAATTATACAAGAATAAACACTAGAGAGTGAAAGGGGCCCTAGGCAAGTAGAAGGTCCGTAGTAGACCAGAAGGTGGCTGTGGCCTATTTTTATCAGAGATTCTGTGTCATTTGACTTGACCTAGTCTTGTATTTCTCAGTGGACGTCATCCCATTATAGTTTCTCTGATTTAGTCATAGAATATTAAGTACTGGCCTACACAGATTACCTCTGTGGCTCTTACAGTTGAGTGGGGGCATAGAAATATTAATCAAATGATATAAAATTTTCAGCTGTGAATAGGACTGGTAATTAAGACAAGGATTGGAGGGAGAGTTTCACGGCATGACTGGGCATTTAATGAACTAAAAATAAACCAGAGTAGGATTTTCCATATATAGAATGAGACTGGAATCAATGGTAGCAATGTAAGGATGTTGGTAGATCTGAACTGGAAATGGTTAGCAGAGTTATTGATGGATAAGCCATGGAGACTTCAAATAAGATATTAAGAATGATTTCTAAATCTGTCTTGGAACAATGAAGGGATGATAAAGCCTAATTGACTCTTCAGAATATAGATTTGTATCAAAGTCATGTTACAGAAGGATAGATTATTGATCACATTTTGAACTGGAAAAACCTATTTCTAATTGGTATGGCTCAGCCTCTGATCCTAGAGCTTTTTGTTTACTGTAAACAAGTACTTGTAGTCTGTTTAGCCCTAGCACACACCTTTAATCTGAGAGCTAAATAAAGTCAACCATAGGACAAGAGGTAGAACAAGCAACCAGCTGTCAGGGAGTGAATATAAGTAAGCAGAATGGAAGGACATTGAGGAGGAGGGTATTTAAGACAGCTTTGAGAAAGACAAAGGGCTTTTTCCTTCTGGAATGTCTGTGGAGTAGGAAGGTCAGCTGGGTGACCTTCAAAAGTCTCTGCCTCTGAGCTAGCAGGCTTTCATGCCAGTATCCAGCTCCTAAGTCTTCACTGGTGAAATTGAATGATTGGAATTTCTCTAGCTCTCACTGGCCATATGGACTAGCCTAATTTGTAGGAAGCCGGTCAATGAGAGAATCTATCTCATAAGTGGAGTGGAGGGCTCCTGAGAGATAAAACATAGGCTTTCTCCTGACCTCCATGCTCAAGCACTTATGAACCCACAGTTAAAAACACGCACATATATAAACACATATGAATACATACACACAAAAGAATTATTTGAAACAGTGAACATGTTTATAGCAATAATAGAAAATTTTATGTTATCTTAGAATTCAGAATCTTTAAGGATTGCCTGTATACAATCCTGATAAGTATGATAAACTTCTTATTGAATCTAGTTGGGTTAGAAAGGTCAGAATTCAGCTATATCTTGATTCCAGACCTAAAAAAAAAACAGCAGTTAGTCTACAGTAGTAAATGCTTCATATTGAGTTAACTATGCATTTTTGTGTTGTGCTATTTTTATGGGAACTCAGGTCCAAGCTGCTGGGTGAAAATGACTATGTAATCTTTTTAAGCTGTCAAGGGTACCTTGTAGGACTATGTGTGAGAATTAATTAATGAGAATATCTTTGAGATGTCATGATCCTGCTTATTATTAGCCTTTATTAAATGAACACAATGTGTCCTTGGTGGCCTATTGATCAGTGTTATCAGCTTAAAACCTGTCAGTCACCCTAGCTATGAATTGCCTGAAGAAAATTCAATTATAGTGTAGTTGACTAAAATTAAATAGTTCATGCATAAGGGTGGAATGAATTGCACCTATCATAATTCATTTGCAGTGTATTAAGTCAGATATATTTTAGGAGATTTGGTCTTGCTTGTTGATGTAAAATTCAAAGTAGCAGGTGGTTTTACTCTTTGTGTAGGAGATATCCAGTTGACTTAGATATTATTTGGCTGGATTTGATTTTAGTCAGATAAATAGAACATTCCTGGCTCAATGCCTGTCCTATTTGAATGCCTCAGGTAAATTCACTGTAACTTCAGAATTTATGAAAAGAATACACATTCAGAAGGTTAAAAACAAAATCAGCCATCACTTGTAAAGCATTGCTGAATGGTTGTAGTTTATATTTTATTTTGTGCTTGGAGATTAAAAAAAAACTAGAAATAATTTGAAACGGATTCAACTTGTCAAAAATGTTTGTGAGGGACAGAGAAAAGCTTGCTTATGTAAGTGAGTTCAACTGAATTCTATGTGGTAGTACCATGCCATCTCATGAATATAGAACAATTAAAGTGACACATGGCTCACTGTGTGGTCAAGTGCATGTGCATGCCATTTAATATTCAAGGTGTTATAGTGTGGACATTAAGGAAGGGAAGTGCAAACAGAAGACTTGGTCTTTGGCTTAAGGGATCTTAGAAAGTCACACAATTTATTCAGGGGGGAAATGGTGGTAAAAAGGTAGGTTAAAGTAGGGAAGGCTTCATGAAGAAGGTGTTATTTATAATGTGAGGTGAGCCCAAGTTATAGTGCAATAGTGACAGATAGGTAACATATAATAGTGGGGATGGATAACAAGTGGCAAGGGTATCACGAAGAATAAAAGGTGTAGTTGGAAAGGGAGGAGGGAAGAGGAGAAATGAATCCTGTTTTGTGGCAGAAACGAGAGATGAGGAAGGAAGTCCTGGAGAAGCATCTGGGAAGAATGTGATATTGTGAACTTTATGGAGACCCTTAGAATGCCTGACTGAGCATGTCATACTCTTAAATGGAGGAAGTTGATAATAAGTCATTAAGAAGATTGATCAATATTTAGAAAGATAGGATATTGGAGACAGGAGCTGAATTAGAAAAAAATTGTATTAATGCAAATGAGGAATCACAAAGATCTGAACCAGGAGAGTTGCTCTCTGAACCTGCCACAAAGGAAAATGCAGGGAATGGAGGAGAAGGGAAGAGAAAGGGATTAGATGTAGCAATATGTTGATTTTTCTTTCCAACATCAGAAACAGTGAGATAAGAAGCAAGGGCTGTTTTGATCAACAAATCTAACAGGTTTGCAAATGTACTTATTGTAGCCACAGTAGGACTTATCATAGATCTTCCCTGGATGTCTCCATGTGCCATCAACATGGCATTGGAAGAATGAATCCATCTCTAAGGAAGGAGTAGGAGAGTGCAGATGACAGAACCTTGTAGTAGGAGGTGGTAGTGGTGCTACAGCAATGAGCCCATGGGTGAGGGAGGAGACACGGGCAGGGAGGAGAAGAATGACTCTTGTACCCTCCCCTTAGGGCACAGGCTTGTTCACTCTGTGGCTACACTGAATCGTGGAATAGGCAGTGTGCCCATGGAGAACTTCCAGACCACTGATGTGTAAATGTGTAATTCGTTAATTCTCCTGTGCTCTTCACTTGGTTCTTGGGTGTTAGTAGAGTTCTACCTTCAGTTGATTCTCTCAGCACTTGGGCATATGCTTAGATTTCTGCATGATGTTTCTCCTTGAGTTCAGGATTATTCTGTATTTGATTTGCTTGGCTGGAACTGTTATCTTCCTAGATCTGCTCAGCACCTATTTCCTAAGGACTAGAGACCTATCCATTAATGGAAGTCTTGCTTCTATGGACTGAAAACAGTGCCACTGTTTTGCCCTCCTTGTGAAATGGATCTCTAAGACACAAGAGTGATGATGTCACACGTCTCAGCTTTACTGTGTTTATTTGGTTTCTGAACAGACACAAAATTGATAATTTCTCATTATAGAGATCATTATGACAGCTGAATTATCTCTATTAAACATAGGCAGTCCTGGTTTCTCATAAATGGAATTGAAAACCCACTAAATATTGTCATATTGAATGGAGGTATTTACTAAAAATAATAGCTTGGCAACCAGACTAGAATTTAGGACAGAAACACAGAAGAAGAATATGAAGGAATGGAATTAGAGGTCAAAGCACAAGAAGACAGATGGACATTAGATAAGCCTATGTGAAAGTCAATGTATGTTTTTTAGTCTGTGTAGTGTGAGACCAAAAAGATTGAGAAGAGTGGCCGTAGCAACAGATGAAAGATTTCTAGTGGTATTCTAACAGCCATGGGTCCTTTTGCTGTAAGGATTTTCTTGTTTGTTTGTTGGCCTGCTTTTCCTAGGGATTTTAGCTATAATTAGGGTCAACATAGGAATAAAAATGAGAAAGTTAGACTCAGACAGACAAGCACCAGAATCTTTCCTTTAACCAGTGTCACCTTCAGGAAGATGTTTGCTAGTGTGTATAGTGTGAGAAGTTGCATTTGAAATAAAACTTTAGTGGAAATTATTTACTCACATTGTACTTTTAAAAATGAGAACTTTATGCAGCTTATTTTTAAAAATTCATTTCTCTACATTTTCTGTTGTTATGATATGGGCCTGTGCCATATTGCACATGTAGAGGTCAAAGGACAGCTTTGTGGAATCACTTCTCTCCAGCCACCTTTACCTAGTCCTGGGGATTGAATGCAGGCTACCAGGCTCGTGTGACAGACAGGTCCCTGGCTCACAGATTTCTTAAGCTTCTCTAAAGTCTAGGTAGCTTATCTGCCAGCAGAACCAGCATATGATGTAGCTCCATATCTCAGCTTAATGAGAGGTCAAGGCTGTGTTAGTAGTTGTGCTGTATTGGTGACCTCCACTAGGTAAGGCAGGCCAGATGCATCATTTGCGGATGAGGTGGTCTGAAAATAGATTGGCCCTAAGGGGCTATGGAACATACATATGTTACATGTGAATTTGAATAATTAATAGCCTTATTCAGTCTATTTCTTCAGAATATAAAAAATCACTTGGAAATTTACAATGGGGCTTTCTTCTAAACATCAATAGTAATTCTGTTTGTTGACTGTCTTGGCTAGCCCATATTGTCTCTATGATTCTAGATGAGTGATTCTTTCCTATTGCTCATATATCTCAAACTTACAAAAACTAACAGTTTTTAAAGTACTTCATGTTACAAACTAATCAGGTACAAATTGCCCATTTTTCTTTTCTTTTCCTTTTACAACACAACACCAACTTGGATTAGTAATAAAACTGACTCTACCATCATGACCTTGGATTTGTGTCCTGGACGATCTTGGTGAATTGAGAAGGGTTCTTGGCAATTAAGTATCCTGCCTCTTAAGTGGGGGGATAATGGAGCTTTCTTCATTCAAAGGAATGTGAAAGAAGCATGTTGAAAATCATAGTACTTTATAAAATGCTTTTTCTGAGTTAGAACCAAGACTAAACCTTGCTGGAGAAGTGTTTATCAGCACAGTGGTTGCATTCCACTCTTCCCTTACACTAGTGTGATATGCACATTGTCATTGCATCTGAATGCACAATGCAGGAGGAATGGGTTTGGCATCGGCAGACCTGATGCCTTTTAGAGCACGTACCTTTCAGTTAATCAAATTCATATGCTAAGATTTATCTCTTCTAAACCAGTCTGAAATTTAAAATGCATTGCAACCCAGTAGGATCTCTTTGATTGTATGTCTAGAATTTATGATTTGTGGTAGTACAAATTGCGTAGCATATACTGAATGAGCACCCAATGTGTGCAAGGTATGGTGTTAGATACTAGAAAGTATAAAGATTTGTATGGCATGGCTGTGCCTTCAATGGCTTGTTTTCTGATGGAATGAGTAAAAGCTAGCTACAGCCTTGTTGCTTGAAGAATAGAAATATAGTGGTTTGTGAACAACTATGTAAGACTTGAATCAAATTTTAACAGCATTCCTCAGATGCCCTCTGCCTACATACTGAGGCCCTCAATTTCCCAAAAGCCCAGTCCATGCCAGGTTCTGGCTCTTTTTCTTCAATACTTTTTTGGTATCCAGCATCCAGATGGACAACTACAAAGAGCTAATGAAACCCACATTCCATCTGTTCATCCATTCATCCAATAAGCATTCAGTGAACATTTACCACATAAAACGTGTAATAGGGCTTTGGAGTGGTTTTAAATTAATAAGGGACTTGAGTTCACTTTCACTCTAGTGGTAAAAATCACATTTGCTAAGGGTCCAGTTGTTAAGGAATTTGGTGGGTCAGTGGGGAGCCTCCTATAGCTGTGCAATTACTGGCCATATTAGCCTGATTCTTCTATTTAAGACTTGATTGAGGTATGGCTAACAAGAATAGACTATGCAGAAAATACTGTTTTCAAAATTCATGTTATTTTGATATGAATATGAATATATCATATATCCTGGGATCTGACTACAAACAGAATAATCAAATTTGCTCATAAATACTTATTTCAGTCTGTTTTATAAGTTGTTTCTCCTTTTCCTCTGTCTAATACAATTTAGTCTTTTTCCAGAGTTCCTTAGCTCCAGTGCATCTTTTTCCCCCTCTGCATGAGAGGTTCTGGAGAATGGTGTGAATCATGAGCCCATGGTTAATTGAGAGTTGTCTTCACCTCACTGGGAGATAGTCATTCCCTATGGTGACCATCAATAAAACATCTACACATTGTGCAAGTTTCATTTAATTCTCTGTGGTGTCCAGTAGGAAGTGGCAATCGTGTTTGTGAGAGACCACAGCAGGGTCAGAACTCATGTTCAAAGTAAGGCTGAGGCTGAATATGGGTTTCTTCTGTTTCTGTTATGCTTCATAATAGAGCCATCCCAGGCAAGCTCCTTGATGCAAAGAATATCCATAAAAAAAACAACATAAGAGCTAACAAATAGGAAATTTAAAGTGCTTAATCACTTGTCTCTACCAGGACACAGTTTTCCAAACCTAACCCTAGTGGATCACTCTATTACTTAGGCAAAGCATGGCTACAATTTTCAATTCTATTGCTTGTAAAATAAGACACACATCAGAGAACATTCTTGTTTATCAAGACCACTTATGGCCTTGACTAACAAAGAGACCAATAGGGACAAAATGAATACTTAGTTCAGAATAGCACTAGAAGTACTGCAAATAGCATAAAGCAAGTGAAAACACTTAATTAGAATGTGTAAAAGTTGACCTTTCCTAAGCACTATGACATCCTGTAGAAATAACCTAGAGGCACAGGATCCTCCTACTGAGCCTGGCATCCTTAGGATTTCTATAGTCCTGATGCTTCCCAAGAAAGTCACCACCATACTATTCTTTGTCGGGCACTTCCCACATGGTTCTAGTTAACTTCTAGTTTGCATTTGTAAAACCTGGGTGAATGTGAAGAGATGAATAGATGAATTTACCTTTTTGGCCTTTGATCCTTTAGGGGAAAACATTCTAATGTAACTGAATTGGAATAGTACCATAGAATTGAGATGAGTTTCCTGTTCTACTGCCCATCTCTGCTGGCCCGATGAAGTAGGTGGATGTGCTAGTTTCCCAGAAATCCAACACTAGACTCCAAAGCTCTTAGTGTCCTCCCAAGTGTGTATTGCAGTTGTACATTAGGCTAGTCCTGTAAATGGGCATCATGAATGTGCCTATATATAAGCATGTAAATTTTTATTTTGTAGTAATACTTGTGTCCGTAGGAGGTCTGTGCTCTGGAATGGGTTAGTGTGGGCAGTAGATCATCTTCTTTCTGTAGTAATAACATAGGCTCTGTGAAGGTGAGCTAAATCATTCTCCCACTATAGTGTAGTCAGTAGAGAATTTATGTGGGACTCCTTCCTAGCTTCCTTCACTTATTTCTTTTCATTTCTTCAAAGTTATAAATTCCCACAGTGGACTGACTGGGGCTTCAGTCCTTGGACCTCTTCCTTTCCATATCACTACTGAATCCTCAGTTGACTTTGAAAATTATCGTAGTATTCATCCCATCTTTAAGTCATCTCTAGTTTCAAAGGGCAGGATGTTAGGAGTCATCATCAACTCTACCACATGTTAATTATGTCTCTTACATTCAAACCACAGAATAATCTTCATAACTCTACATACAGAATATATCCAGAACTCACCTGTTTCCCCTGCTTACCTGACTTACCATCTGGTCTAAGCCTCTGTTGTTTCTCCCCTCAGCTTCTTTTCCCTTTGAGCTGAGCTCCCTGTTTGTAACCTTGTTTTCCTGTCTGTTTCCCATGGAGCAAGTCTCTCTCTGTTGACTGCCCTCCTAGTAGACTCCTTACAGCCTTAAGAACAGGCACTGTGCTATCTGACCCCTGCTTTCTATGACCTACCTCTCTGCTCTCTCTACCTTATTTACTCATCTCTAAGTCATTGCTTGGGTCATACTAAGAGCTCTTCTGTCTTAGGACTATGGCAATTCCAGCCTCCCCTTCAGGTGTCTGCATGATTCGGACTCTTATGTCCTTTGGGTCTCTCTGAAAAGATCACACTTTGAGGGGTCTTTTCCATACTTGGATTTGTAAAATAACACACTCGCAGTTCCCTTATCCTTATCATCTCTGCCTTTTGTTCTTTTCCACAGTTTATCTTCCATATTGTGTCTTAATGTTATAGTTTCTCAAATATTGCTCCTGGATGCTTCTGATATTTCAAATCTTAGGCAAGGAGTAGAAAGTAAGGAAGGAGAAAATAGATGTTGAAAGGGGATACACAAGCTATAGAAAAAGAAAAATAAAATTATTGTATCATTTCCCAAGAGTTGTACCTGTTTTAAACAGCTTTCTGTTCTGATTGGAAGTTGTTTCCCCTTTTGTCTGTCAGCCATTCCTGTTGTCCTTTACATCCATACCCCTAATTAAATTCTTTCTACTAAAGATTTAAGTTGTTAGGTGATGACATGAAGGATGCATCATGAATTGCAGCTGCCCAAACAATGGGCTGAAAACCTATGAACCATATAGAGACTGATACAGTTTGCTCAGAAGAAAAATTGAGTCACTGTCTGAAACACATTTCAAAGAAAATAAGATCTTTGTAGGATTCTATTTGTGAGTATCCATGTGTGGGTTGCATGCATGAAGACAGGCCTCTCTTTCACTTTTTAAATGCTGTGTAGTGATAGAGTAATATGTAATTATGAACAATGAAATATGTTTATGGGCTTGGTCTGTAACATTTCCTAGTGAGAAGCAGACACTGTTTTAAACTAGAACAGCCTTCACAGGTCCTAAAAATAGTCACCAACTCCTCCTCACCCCTCTGACCCTACAGACTTGCTAATTCTTTGGGTCTCACCACATCTAGCCAAGGCAGCAGAATGGTTTTCAAACTAGCATCCCAGGCCAATCTAACAAACAGTATTGCTATGTTTAATTTTGGTTTTTAAGTAATATATCTGAGAAAATATTTAAAAAGTCTATTGGCAGTGGATGTTTTTTAAGTTCTCTTTGTCCTTTGCATGTAGTCCACACTTAACACCATTTTAACTCTATTTTTATTAATGGAGATTTTGATTCTTTCACCAAAATGCATTTGGTATATTTAACATAGTGCATAGAGCCCTGAGTTCATTTGGACGTGTGCCAGATGGGACAAGTGTAGAAAGACAACCTGGCTTAGGCATGCTGGCATGTAGCATTAGCACTGGAGGCATTAAGGTTTTACTGAGTACTTAACGCCTTTATGGAGCAGAAAATGGCTGCTTTACACAGTGAACACAGAAGAGACTCAAACACACCTGTGCTTTACCAAGAACAGTAGAGAGTGGGATTTAGCCTAATTCTAGATTATTTTGAACTTCCTTTAGAACTGTATTTATGATAAATTTTAATTGGTCAAATATCCATTAGGGTTTAAGACCTCCTTGAACATGATTAGAGCAACAGGCTAAATGAATAGCAATGGTGTTTGGTATGAAGTGCGGTAGTTAGGAAAACAATAATGATTTTTTTCTAGAACTTTCTATTGAGAAACCAGAAAGGTAATTCAGACCTTCCTTCTAGCAAGATTTATTCAATTTTGTTTTCATTTTCTTTTAAAAGTTTTCAGTAGTTTGGAAAAATTCATTAGTAAAATTCCATGCATATTTTTATGAGTGAAGTTAGATTTGGAAAACAGAGGGGTCATCAAACAGTAGGAAATACCAACATTCCCAGAAGCCTTTCTCTATTCAGACCAGTAACAGGAGTTGGATTTCTTTAGTGAATATGTAAGAGGTTCTGAAATGCAGACTCTTTTTTTTTAACTTAATTTAATTTTTTAATTTCTTCAAATTACATCTCAGTCACAATCTCCTCCCTACTCCCCCCCTCTGGTCCCACCCTCCTAGCCTCTTCCCCCTCACAGCCCCCCATCTGCTTCCTTTTTATTTATTTATTTTTAAGTTTAAGGTATATGTTTTTCCCCCCAACAGCTCCCCCTTTCAGTCCAATAAATGGCTCTTTCTCATAACAACAAATATAATACAAAACAACAAGAATAAGTAGACCACAATTATGAAAATTTTAAGGCATAACATACATTCCCAATGTCCAGTTCATACGTATTTGGCAATTGACTTTAACATTCCACTATGCATCCATCTCCATGAGTTTAAAGTTCTATATCCAGCTCAGTTTCCATCCTAACTTGCACCACCAACTTAAAAACATCTTCTTAGATCTAGGACACATTCTTAATTCCTAAACAATTCAAATTTTAGCTGTGAGACTATAACTATCTAGTCTTCAACCACATCAGAGACCTCAGAAGGATAAATATATCAGGTTATATAGGAAGTTCAGGGTCAGCAGCTTCCAAAACTAAGAAATGACAGACAACTGGCTGCCTGAAGAGTCCCCAATTTCTCTCCATACATTAGAACATATATCTTCAGCCTTTTGGCCCAGTATCTCTGACAGACATTAATTGTAAAGCAAGAATTGTGAAAGACTTGCCTACCCTATCTTGGCAGAGCTAGGCTGTCGACTTACCTGCTTCCAAATTTTGTCCTTTTCAGACATCATTCTGTCTACAGTTGAAGCAAGGGATTTTTCTTGCAAAGTGACAGGCTTGCCACTAATTCAGCCATCTGTAATTGCTGATTCTTCCATGCTCATCCTCTACTTGGAGTAGAATAGGGGTTGCTGTCAGGAGCCATGTCTCAATATCAAAAAGGTCTTAAGTTGAGAAAACATCTTTGAATACCATATTCTACAGTTCTCTTGAGGTTTTTGAAGACCACCTACCTATCTCCGTATATTGGATAAGCAAATGTTGCCTGTGTCTTAGCAACCTGATTTCTGGTTAACTTATAAAATATCTGTGATAGACTACCCTAGTACCTAACAAAATGACATGCTTGAATGACTATTAGTTTGCATTTCTTAATTATCCTAAACAGTTTATGACAGTTGCTAACAAAAGACAAAACTTCACATTTGAGTTTTAAGCATTACCTAGGTACAATACATTAAAAAGAATTAACCTTTATTTTGTATCAATATACAAAGATCAGTACTGATTTAGCCAAATGTAATCTTAATTTTGTATCAATATACAAATATATAAGAACATATTCAATAATCTGTCCCTTTTTCTTTATCATTCCTTTATTATGTCTATACCCCATTTTTTTCAAGTCTTTTCCCCCTACAAGGGAGAGAAAGAAGGATACAGAAAAAAATGAGAGAAATCCCTGTGTCTAACCTCCAAAACCTATTTAACAAGACCATTTAACAACTTGTAACCTCTCCCTCTAAATAACAACAAGTATTCATAACCCATCAAATGACCAAAGGGGGGGAAATCAGGGGTAGAAATCACCCACCCTGCCTTCAGGGGATGGGACGTTGCTCTCTTAAAATTACTTCCTGCTGATTTGGGATGTAGGAAACCTGCTTGGGTCCCAAATAAGAATGGAAAAATTTTTGTTAAGCAAGTTAAGAGAATCATGTGATGTTCAGTCCATTTGTGCTCAGCTATTTAAATGTCCTAAGAAGTTTGTAGTCAGAGGCTGAACTTCAGGGCTTTACTGAAGTTCTGGCTGGAACAGTCTATGGACCTGAACAATGTTAGTGATTTTGAGTTTTTGTGGTTGTAGACTTTTGAGGAAACAGCTATTGAGGAAGTCTGCGAGGCTGGATCATCTGGGCTATTTGTCTTCTTTGGTGTCTGATTTGTTTTCTTCTGAGGTTTCAGTTGTCTAGTTGTCCCTGGATTCCTTAGATGGATGTTTTTAATCTCCTGGAAAGATAAGAACAGAGCCCTGACCTAATCCTAACTCTAGGGCACTACTTTTTTTTTTGGGGGGGGGAGGGGGGTGCAAGTAATATTTTTCCTGGAGCAAATTGGTTTTTTTTTTGACAATATAAAAAGTATTATCTTTCAATTGAGATTTAAAAAGAAATTGTTTTGATATTTTGGAACTAAACATACTTTTAAGTGTATATATTTTGAGATCTCAAAGGACAATTCACTTTGAATTTCAGCATTCCTTTTTCAAGTAGCTTTTAAACTTCAATCATTGTAAATCCTATGTACCTGCCTCTGCACTGGGATCAAAGGCATGCGCCTCCCAATTGTTGGGAATAAAGATATGTACCACCACCCCTGGATCTAAGTTTTTCTCTATTTGGAGCTTGCTTTATGTCAGGCTGGCCTTGAAAATGCAGACTCTTAAAGGGGCATTTAACATAGGCCTCAAGCCTTGTACTTGTGGGAAACAACTTGCAGAGCACGAATGGTTCTGGGCAACAGATGTACCTCAGGAAGACCAATGAGAAGGCACCCTGTATGCATAATGAGTGAAAGCCTGGGAAACTGAAAAAAGGCTTTGGGCTTGGCATTGATTTTCAACACTGCTTAGCTGCTGGACACTGCCGAACTTCAGAAGACACTAGCTGATGATTGTGATCTAGGTGGCTGGAGCCAAGATTTGACTGAAGCCAGGTGAAGGCTCGTTTGGAGCTGTTAAAAGCTCAAACCCTCAAGAAATGAGAAACGTGCAGTCAGAAACCTGATGAGGGGCATGGCTGCAGGGATCTTGAGACAGTGTTCTTCTAAAGGACATGACTGCAAAGCCCAAGACCCTTGAGATCCTCAAGAACACCGAGTTACCACGAGAGCATCTCCCTATTTAAGGGAATTGTGGCAGAGCCTAGGAGAGGTGCTCAAGAGGAAAAGGGGCAAAGGGGACATGTACAGCTAAGGAGACAGGAGACAGAGACTGAGAAAAATCTGTAGAAAGGTGCTCCTGCCACAAGTAAGCTCAGACTGTTACGGTACAAGAGGTGTGACATAGGACCTTCTATGAGAAAGTTTGTGAGAACCAGATGCTGAGGAGAACCATGGTGGGAGCAGAGTGGCCCTATACTACGTTGGCCCAGGGGTCCAAAGCCCATGTGAAAGGAAGTGAGGCATGAGGTGTCAGCACTTGGTAAATCAACCATTGCCTGAAGTAAGAAACTGAAATGACCATTTCTAGGCTGCACAAATATGGCCCTGTCGCTGAGGTGACAGGTTCAGGCAGCCAGCACCTGGACTAGGTCATCTGGCACAGCATCTGCCCTGCTCTATTTGGTTTTGACAGTCTTGGCTGACTTCAGAAGTCTTCAGGCCAAGCTGAGGCAGAGGCGGTGCTAGAGGCCGACCCTAAGTGGATTGAGGGTGCCACAGCAATGCCAGAGCCAAGTGACCACTGAGTGACTGCTATTGCTGTGTTCCTGCAGACAGACTGCTGACCAGTTGCCCTCAAAGGACCTGCACTTGAGGATTGGTATCCTTTCTAAAGGGTTAGGGTTGGTTGGGTGGTAGGTGTTAATAATTATTAAGAAATATAGGTTATAATTTACATTTACACAGACCTGTAGAAATGACTTTCCTCCTTACACAAAATCATATAAACTTTCTCCAAAATCCCAGTTAGATGTACTCTTTACTACTTCTCAACTGGGTCTCCAAATCCCTGTACACCTACCATACCTCCCCAGGGATGTTTGTATATAGGAAAGAAGACAAGTTCAAACAGAAGGGAGAAGTCTTGTGATGATGGTAATAGATCACACTTGTTCAGAATGTGTAAAAACATAAATCAGTGAGAACACATTCAGAGGATCTCAGGCTCTCACAAGAGGCTTCTGTGAGGCCTGAGGTTATGTTTCATTCTCTTCAGGGTAAATTTCCTATGCTAATATGCATGGATGATTCATCTAGTCTATCATCACAAGTGTTCTCAGTATTACTTGAATGTCATAATTTATGCATATCCTTTGAAACTTCTGAATGGAATTGACGCTGTCTTGCTCCTCCCACTGGTGCTCTCCTCCTCCTCACTCAAATGTTCCCTTTTAGGTTGGGAATAAGTTGGTAGTAGGCAGGCTCTTGCACAAAGTGGAGTTAACACCAATCCATCCCCTTGTCTTATCTCAAATAATTCATTGCCACGAATGACATTATTTCGTTTTCCCTGTGTCTGAGCCTTGCTAGTGAATTTTATTTTCTACTTAGCACGGAGTATGCAAATCTGTCTGCAAGATAACTGATAATCCTGTCTGCTGAATATTTTCTCACAGTAGTAGTATTGTCAGGCTGGATTTCAGAATCATTTTGTGGAGAAATAGCCTGCCAGGCATGCCTCATTATTTTCATTATGCTGTAAGAATTCCTGAGATTTTAGAGGGAGAATGTGAGCATATGCTTATGTCAGGTTGGATCACATGTTTGCAGTTTCATTTATACTAATTATTCATAGGATCCAAAAAGGTGTGATGACTTAGTAAATGAAGGTTGGCAAAGTTTCAGAAATTATAGAAAATTTAGCATCATTTTTCTAAGTGTGATTCATATAATGTTATACTTTACTAACAAAAACAATGTCTTAAAAATGGATCAATTAGTTTTCTGCCACTATTAGTTCACTAAATATCTTTGAATGCTGACTATTTTTCCTTTATTTTTTATTTCCTCAATTTATTTACATCTCAATCGCAGTCACCTCCCTATTCCCCCTCCAGTCCCACCATCCTACCCTCAACCCCCCATCCTCTTCCCTTTTTTTTTTCTTTTAAGTTTAAGGTATATCTTATTTACCCCTACAGTTTCCCCTTTCAGTCCAACAAATGGCTCTTTCTCTTATAATAACAAATACAATACAGTACAACAGAGGTAATTAGGACACAGTTATGAGGGTTATATGGCTTAACGTACATTCCCAATGACCAGTCCATATGTATTTGTTACCTGACTTTAACATTCTACTATCTAAACTTCCATGAGTTTAAAGTTCTATATCTGATTCAATATTCATACTAACTTGCAACACAATTTTAAAAGTATCTTCTTAGAACTATAACACTCTCTTGACTCCTAAACAACTCAAAATTTAATTATGAGACTTTATCTATCTGTTCTTCAACCACCTCAGAGACCTGAGAGGGATAAATATATCTGATTTTATAGGAAGTACAGGGCCTGCAGCTTCCCAAACTAAGAAATGACATACCAGTGGCTGCCTGGACAGTTCCCATTTTCTCTCCATACATTATAGCATCGCTCTTCAGTCATTTGGCCCCATTTCTCTGACAGACATTGATTGTAGAGCAGGGGTTATGAAGGACTTACCTACCCTGTCTTGGCAGAGCTAGGCTGTCGATTTACCTGCTTCCAGGTTTTGTCCTTTTTGGACAGCATTCTGTCTACAGTTGGAGCAAGGGGCTTTTCCTACCAAGAGATAGGCTTGCGACTAATTCAATCATCTCCCACTGGAGATTCTTCAATGCTCATCTTCTACTTGGAGGAGAATAGAGGGGGTGCTGTCAGGACTTGATGTGTCTTGATATAAAAAAAATCTAAAGTTACAAAAACATCTTTGAATGCCATATTCTGCAGATCTCTTGAGGTTTTTGAAGAGGCCCTATCTATCTCTTATATTAGGGTAAGCAGATGTTGCTTGTCTCTTAGCAGGTTTATTTCTGATTAGCTTAGCAAGTAACTATAATAGGCTGTTGTAGTACCTAACAGAATGACCGGCTTGCATAACCATTAGTTTGCATTTCTTAATTATCCTAAACAGTTTATGACAATTAGTAGCAAATGGCCGAAACATCACATTTCTTTTTTTTTCTTTACCTCCTAACCCTTTCATCCCATTTCTCTGGGGTGGGGTGTCCTTATATAACAGTCCCTAATCTCAGTTGAGAGGTCGTATGAGGGCCAAGAGCCTCTTCACTCATTGGGGATCTATGAAGCAGTACCATCAGTGAAAAGTGTCTTGTTGCCCGGGAGAGAGAACTACTAAACAAACAAACCAATAAGCATACAATAGATAAAAAAGACTAAAAAATAGAAAAAAATAACTAATATATAAAAAATAAATAAAGAATAAAAATTAAAAATAAGAAGTCTATGTCCAAGTTCCCTTTGGTGTGTTAGTTGTAGTATCGATACCTTCTACTTATATCCTACTATAAGTGAATAGATGCAATATGTGTCCTTCTGAATCTGGGTTAGTTCACTCAGGATGAGCTTTTCTAGTTCCATCCATTTGGCTACAAATTGCATAATTTCATTGTTCCTGATAGCTGAATAATATTCCATTGTATAGATGTACCACAGTTTTTTGACCCATTCTTTGGTTGAGGGACATCTGGGTTGTTTCCAGTTTCTAGCTATTACAAATAAAGCTGCTATAAACATAGATAAGGAAACTTCCTTATGATTCCATGAAGAGGCATTTGGGTGTATACCCAGAAGTGGTATGGCTGGGTCCTGAGGCAGAGCTATTCCAAGTTTTTTAAGATATTGCCAGACTGACCTCCATAGTGGTTGCACAAGCCTGCATTCCCACCAGCAATGGAGTAGGGTACCCCTTTCTCCACACTCTCGCCAGCATGTGCTGTCATTTGAGTTTTTGATCTTAGCCATTCTGACAGGTGTGAGATGGAATCTCAGTGTTGTCTTGAGTTTCATTTCTCTGATGATTAAGAATGTTGAGTGTCTCTCAGCCATTAAGGATTCCTCCTTTGTGAATTCTCTATTTAGCTCTGTCCCCCATTTTTTAATTGGATTATTTGGTTTCTTGGCATTTAATTTCTTGAGTTCTTTGTAGATTTTGGATATTAACCCTCTGTGAGATGTGGGGTTGGTGAAGATTTTCTCCCAGTCTGTAGGCTGCCATTTTGTTCGAATGACAGTGTCCTTTGCCTTACAGAAACTTTTCAATTTCATGAGGTCCCATCTATTGATTGTTGATCTCAAGTCCTGAGCTGTTGGTGTTCTGTTCAGGAAGTTGTTGCCTGTGCCAATTAGTTCGAGGGTTTCTCCCACTTTTTCTTCTAGTAGATTTAGTGTGACCGGCCTTATATTAAGGTCTTTGATCCACTTGGACTTACGTTTTGTACAAGGTGATAAGTATGGGTCTAACTTCATTCTTTTACAAATGGACATCCAGTTGGACCAGCACCATTTGTTGAAGATGCTGTCCTTCTTCCATTGTGCTGTTTTGGCTTCTTTGTCAAAAATTAGGTGGCCATAAGTGTGTGGGTATATTTCTGGATCTTCAATTCGATTCCATTGAAACTGGTCTGTTTCTATACCAATACCATGCTGTTTTTACAACTATTGCTCTGTAGTACAGTTTGAAATCTGGGATGGTAATAACTCCAGATGTTTTTTTATGGTACAGGATTGATTTAGCTATTCTGGGCTTTTTGTTGTTCCATATGAAATTGAGGCTAGCTCTTTCTAAGTCTATAAAAAATTGTGTTGGTATTTTGATAGGAATTGCATTGAATCTATATATTGCTTTTGGTAGGATGGCCATTTTTATTATGTTGATCCTACCTATCCATGAGCATGGGAGATCTTTCCATCTTCTAAAGGCCTCTTCCATTTCTTTTTCAAGGGCTTGAAGTTCTTGTTGTACAGGTCCTTTACTTGCTTGGTTAGAGTTACCCCCAGGTATTTTATGTTGTTTGCGGCTATTGTGAAGGGGATTGTTTCCCTTATTTCTTCCTCAGCCCATTTGTTTGTTGTATAAAGAAGGGCTTCTGATTTTTTTGAATTAATTTTGTATCCAGCCACTTTGCTGAAGGTGTTTATCAGCTGTAAGAGTTCTCTGGTGGAATTTTTGGGGTCGCTTATGTATACTATCATATCATCTGCAAATAGGGATAATTTGACTTCTTCCTTTCCAATGTTTATCCCTTTGATGTCCTTTAGTTGTCTTATTGCCTAGCAAGAACTTCAAGTATTATATTGAAGAGATATGGTGAAAGTGGACATCCTTGTCTTGTCCCTGAGTTTAGAGGAAATGCTTCAACCTTCTCTCCATTTATTTTGATGTTGGCCATTGGCCTGCTGTATATTGTCTTTATTATTTCTAGGTACGGCCCTTGTATGCCCGTTCTCTCCAGAACTTTTAGCATGAAGGGGTGTTGGATTTTGTCAAATGCTTTTTCTGCATCTAGCGAGATTATCATGTGGTTTTTTTCTTTCATCTTGTTTATATGGTGAATTACATTGATAGAGTTTCGTATGTTGAACCATCCCTGCATCCCTGGGATGAAGCCTACTTGATCATGGTGTATGATACTTTTGATGTGTTCTTGAATTCGGTTTGCTAGTATTTTATTAAGTATTTTTGCATCTATGTTCATGAGGGAGATTGGTCTGAAGTTCTCTTTCTTTGTTGGGTCTTTGTGTGGTTTGGGAATCAGGGTGATTGTGGCCTCGTAGAATGAGTTTGGCAATGTTCTTTCAGATTCTATTTTGTGAAAGAGTTTGAAAAGTATTGGTGTTAGCTCCTCTTTGAAGGTCCGGTAGAATTCCGTGCTAAAGCCATCTGGCCCTGGGCTTGTTTTGGTTGGGAGATTTTTAATGACTGTTTCTATTTCCTTATGGGTTATAGGGCTGTTTAATCTGTTTATCTGATCTTGATTTAGCTTCGATTGGTGGAATCTATCAAGAAAATTGTCCATTTCACTTAAGTTTTTTTTTTTTTTTAAATTTGGTGGAGTATAGATTTTTAAAGTAGGATCCAAATATTCTCTGGATTTCCTCAATTTCTGTTGTTATTTCTCCCTTTTCATTTCTGATTTGTTGATTTGTGTTTTCTCCCTCTGTCTTTTAGTTAATTTGGCTAAGGGTCTGTCTATTTTGTTGATTTTCTCGAAGAACCAACTCTTGGTTTCATTGAGTCTTTGTATAGTTCTTTTTGTTTCTAAGTTGTTGATTTCAGCCCTAAGTTTGATGATCTCCTGCCTTCTGCTCCTCTTGAGAGTGTTTGATTCTTTTTTTTCCAGTTCACCCAGTTTAGCTGTTAATTTGCTAATATGAGCTGTCACAATTTTCTTTTTGAAGGCACTTAGTGCTATGAACTTTCCTTGTAGCACAGCTTTCATTGTGTCCCATAGGTTTGGGTATGTTGTGTCTTCATTTTCTTTGGATTTTAAGAAGTTTTTGATTTTCTTCTTTATTTCTTCCCTGACCCATTGGTCCTCTAGTAAAGAGTTGTTCAATTTCCATGTGAGTGTAGACTTTCTGTTGATTCTTTTGCTATTGAAGTCCAGCTTTATTCCATGGTGGTCTGATAAGATACAAGGGGTTATTTCAATTTTCTTGTATCTGTTGAGGCTATCTTTGTGTCCAACTATACGGTCGATTTTGAAGAAGTTTCCGTGAGGTGCTGAGACAAAGGTGTATTCTTTTGTGTTTGGGTGAAACGTTCTGTAGATATCTGTTAGGTCCATTTGGTTCATGATCTCTGTTAGACTCATTATTTCTCTGTTTGGCTTCTGTCTTGATGATCTGTCCATAGTTGTGAGTGGGGTGTTGAAGTCTCCCACTATTAAAGTGTTTGGATCAATGTGCCATTTAAGTTTTAGAAGTGTTTCTTTTATTAATGTAGGTGCCTTTGTATTTGGGGCATAGATGTTCAATATTGAATGAAGTCTTGGTGGATATTTCCTTTAATGAGTATGTAATGCTCTTCTCTGTCTTTTTTTATTAACTTCAATTGGAAGTCTATTTTGTTTGATATTAGGGTGGCTACTCCAGCTTGTTTCCTTGGTCCATTTGCTTGGAAGATCTTTTCCCAGCCCTTTACTCTGAGGTAGTGTTTATCTTCAATAGTGAGGTATGTTTCGTGTATACAGCAAAAAGATGGTCTTGTTTACGGGTCCAGTCTCTAAGTCTGTGTCTTTTTATTGGAGAGTTGAGTCCATTGATGTTGATGGATATTAGTGACCAGGGGTTGTTATTTCCCATTATTTTGGTTTAGCTGGCTGTTTTGTGTTTCTCTTTTGTTTAGCTGCTGTGGAGGTTTCTATTTCCTCTATTTTCTTGGGTATGGTTATCTTCTCTGGGTTGGAATTTTCCTTCTATGATCTTCTGTAGGGCTGGGTTTGTGAGGAGATATTGTTTGAATTTGATTTTGTCATGGAATATCTTGTTTTCTCCTTCTATGTTGATAGAGAGTTTTGCTCGGTATAGTAGTCTGGCTGGGCACCTATGTTCTCTCAGGGCTTGTAGGACATCTGTCCAGGCCCTTCTAGCTTTTAAAGTTTCTGAGAAGTCAGGTGTGATTCTGATGGGTCTGCCATTGTATGTGTCTTGGCCTTTTTCTCTTACAGCTTTTAATGTTCTTTCTTTGTTCTGTACATTTGGAGTTTCAAATATTATATGGCGAGAGGAGTTTCTTTTCTGTTCTAATCTGTTTGGTCTTCTGTAAGCCTCTTGTATTTTTACTGGCATCTCTTTCTGTAGGTTTGGGAAGTTTTCTTCTATAATTTTGTTGAAGATATTTCCTGGACCATGGAGTCCGGAGTCTTCTCTTTCCTCTATGCCTATAATTCTTATGTTCCATCTTTTCATTGAGTCCTTGATTTCTTGGATGTTGTGGGTGAGAGATTTTTTAGCTTTCTCATTTTCTTTGGATGTTGTACTGATTTCTTCCATCGAATCTTCCATGCCTGAGATCCTGTCTTCCATCTCTTGTATTCTATTTTTCATACTCACATCCGAAGTTCCTGTTCTCTTCTCTTGATTCTCCATTTCCTCTTTTAACTCTGACTGTTTTTTCTTTATTGTTTCCATTTGTACTTTCATGTCTTGAATGGTAGTGTTCGTTTTGTACATTTCCTTCTCCAGTTTGCTTGTTTTTGTCTAGAGATCTTTCATTGCTTTATCCTTTTCCTGTTCAAGATGGGTCACCTTGGCTTGGAGCTCTTTAATGATGTTATTCATTGTTTTGACTTGTAAGATTGTGGCTTCTTTGAATTCCTTGATAGTTTAAGTTCTTCTTGAAGGGACTTTATCACTTTCTATATTGTAGAATTGTCATCGTTTTGATGTGTTTCAGTTGTGGTGAGGTGGTTTGGGCTGGACGGAATAGCTTTGCTTTCTTTTGTTGGAGACATTTCGCTCTGATTTTTTTTTTTTTTTGTCTGGGGCCTCTGGCCATGTGGAATTATTTTGCTGTCTTCTGGACTTGGGTCCAAAGGGGGCACTGTGGTGTAGGATTCGAGTTGCCTTACTCCACCCCTATGAGGTGAGTCATTCAGTTCCGCCTCCCATGTGGGGACCTAATTAATTCAGGTGGCAGAGCTGTTTACAGGTAAGCTCTGATTCCCTGCCGGAAGGGCCTGTACTAGTACATAAGACCGATATATGACCGTTTCAAATATCTCGCAGTTTGTCCGGGGTTGGTTCCTGTAGTGGGTAAGTCTGCAGTTCAGCTGCAGTAGCCTTGCTGCTCCAGTGGCTTGGAAACTGGCCAGTGACATCACAGACTGAGATCTGTGGTCTGAAGGCACTTTGCAGCAGATCTCCTGCTCACTTCCAAGGGTCACAACCTTTCGGTAGATAATTGGATTGTCTGTGTGAGACCTGGGAGTGCCCAGCAGGGTGGGGATTATCTCTGTGTGTTTTCTGAATCTGCCGGCTGGGTATTAGGTTGGAACTTACCGGGGGTCTCTCCTTTTGGGGGGATGGGTTATCCCGATTCCCAGGTCCAGGGGCTTCCTAGCGTGTCCAAGATTTAGAAGGGGCATCCTGCCCAGGCATCTTCCGTGGTCCCTGTGTAGCTGGGTGAGATTTAGAAGGGGTCGTGCCCTTTGTACAGTGTCCTGGAACACTTGCAGCCTTGTGATTGTTGACCCCGAAAACAAAATACGTCCGCGCCGGCCACTGCCATCTTGGATCCCCTGAATGCTGAATTTTTAAGATGAGTCCTATATAGTCACACAGAATATTGCTACAACTCATAGCTTCAAAGAAAATGTGGTCATAAAACACTAAAGAAAAGCTTTGCATGGAATGGTATCCTAATAGTTTTGTTTAAAAACTGGGGAAAAATTGACATAATTTATGTGTATCTAAATAGTGTTAGTACTGAGTAGCATTTTCATTATATCAAGAATTGTTTAATCTAGAAGGAGGACAGTTTTATGTTATTTTTATGGGTTCAAGTTAATTTAAAAACTTTTTGTTTTTTATTTTGTTATTTTAGTGTACACTAGCTGTTACAATGCCTGAAAGATTTTTTTGTCGTATATAATTGAAATTTGAAGTGCTTTGGGCACCCAGATATCAGATAAAGCTATCAAATTTGGGGCTGAAGAGATGGCCCAGTGGATAAGAGCACATACTGCTCTTCTAGATAACCCAAACTTGGTTCCCAGCACCCATGTCAGGTTGCTCACAGCCACTACATCTCCAGCTCCAAGGGATCCGATACTCCTAGCTTCTGTGGGCACTTACACTCATATGCACTCATATCCCACACACATATAACTAAAAACAATAAAAGTAAATCTTATAAAATATATTACATTTGGGAATAAGTGGCTCTGTTAAATTAGTCATAGCTTTCTCACACATTCTTTGTAGTCATTCTTAGATACTAAGTTCCTCACTTGTTCTGAGACTACTTTATCTAGTGCTTGTTCTGTCTCATGAACAATGGTGATAGCTGAATTGCTTTGTTGAACCATCACAACTCTTGAAGTAGGATTTATTTTCACTACAGTTAAAATAGGGAAATAATCTCAAAGAATTACAATGACTTGCTCAAGATGCCACAGCTAAGTAATAAAACTGGTGTTAAATCCAAGACTGCCTGCCTCTAACATCTAACCTATAATAACGATCTATATTATCTCATCTGGAGGATTTACTAAACAGCAATGATGGGGAAAGAGTCAAAACTCAGTCAGTTATGAGGAGATACAAACTTTGCTCAGGAGACTATCTGGGGCAAGAAAGAGAGTAATTTGAGTAATGAATTGTCATTCAACTGTAAACTTAGTGATTGCTAGGTCTTGACCTGGGTCAGCAAAGCTATCAAAGAGAACCTGGCACCTGTCAGTTCCTTGGCTAGGTTGGCAAGACTCAGGCTCCTGGAAAGTTGGAACACTAACAGTAAGTGGGGAGATCATGTGTGAGTGTAAGCTGCCTCTAGCCCTGGGCCATGTTGGGTTCTGGCTTTGGGTTCATAGGTGCTGCAGAGCAAGTGTTGGGTGAGCTTCAGGTCAAGAAGAACAGAAAGTTCCCTGTGAAGGCACAGACTGTCAATGTAGGTCATGTTGGTTTTCCTTCTTTTTGTCAAATTTCTCCTGATAACCATCATTGTATCACAAAGATTGGACAAATTAGGAGGCCTCTATTGCTGAAAACTTCCCAGGCCTTTTGAAAAGTGAGCTGTAGACAAAGGTGATGATTTCCTTTGTGTCTAGACATAGGAGAAGCACCGAACAAGCCAAGTCAATTGTGATGTTACAGACATAACAGAAAGGCATTAAGCTCAGGAGTAGGTGTGCATCAAGTATTGGGATTCCTATTCCTGAGCATGTGTTTTGTGTCTGTAAGAAATGATGGCTTTAATGACACACCATATGGAGCATCCCTCTTGTCTTACACATTCTGCTAAGAGCTGGAACCCTGGGTAAGCTAAGGATGCTAGATGGTGCTGGTCATGGACATTTCCAAATATGTGTGTCTCCTATGTTACAGGCTTCATGTTAAAGGTGCATAGTTTAATATGACAGATTTTACTTGGTTCTGCTGTCCCTCTTTACTGGAGATGTTATCAAGCAATATTAAAACTATTAAATGATGATATTAAGTATTAATCCATTGCCTAGAGAAAATGGGATAGGAGACACCAAGGGTAACAGACTTTAAATGTTCAGCAGAGTGAAATGCAGAAAGAGAAGAGGTAGGGAACTTAGCTTGACAGCAGAAACCAGCACTTGCTGTTCTTCTAGCACTCCCAGCCTACTATGATTCAGTTAGATCATACACATTGGGAGGGGTTAGACATCCCTAGACCTTTCTACACCTACCATGATTATGTGATATTCTTTATTGCATCCCATTCCTTTAATGTAGAAGAGTCAAGATTTATTCTTAGGAAAAAAATAATTGGGAAGCTCTATGGTCAGGGATAGCTTATATAGCAGAGAGAAAGTGTGAGTCACAGGGCTCAAAAATCACAGATCTCCTAAGTCTACCCAGTAAGTGATTCTGAGGCAGGAAAGCAGGATATTAGTGTCAAGTGAAACAGAACAATATTTGGATAAAGAAGATTTCTGCCTGTATATTTGAAAATCTCTCAAAAGTGAGGAGACATTTTCACAGGTTCAGTGCTCTTCAATGTGAAGTTCACGAATGTGAATATGGAGGTAAAAAATCACCAGTCATTTTGGGGGGAACTTTCAGTGATGAGGTAACAAATGGTAAACTGGTAGGGAAAAGGTGAAGACATGCTAAAATAATATTTAAGAATATTTAACTTTTATATTTGAGTCAGCATTATATGAACTAGCAACAGGATGGAATGATAATGGGTGAGAATGAAAAAGGGATCTTATGAATAAAAAATATGCATCACCAAAAACCTAAAAAGAAAATTTGGAAAGTAACCATCTTAGTAAGTCAATAAGTGCCATGAGTGAAAAAGAATGTAGAAAGCTTAGGAAAGCAAGGAGACAACGTTCATATCTGATGTGAAATCTAGAAAGAGACAAGAGAATGAGGAATTAATGTGGAAACAATTTTAAATTTCTCAAAAATAGAGGATGCCTGCTTGTAAAAAATGTGCCAAGAAACTTACTATACAGTTGGAGAACCTAGAAAAAGAGAAATGATTGTAGAATTCCATAACACGGATGAGAAGAAATACATAAAAATAAATTAGAGTCACAGATATATAGTGACAACATTAGATTTCAGAAAACATAGGAATAACACATTTAAAATGAGGAGCTCTGATTTTCAGCTTAATATTTCATTCCCAAGAGAATGAACATCCAGGTGTGCAGCAGAATAACCATACTTCAGAAATATATTAAATTCTGTCTTTCATATAACCTTCCTGAGAAAGCTACTGGTGGCGGTGCTCATCAAAATGAGTGGGTAAACTGTGAAAAGGAAGGAAATGGGTTACAGAAAGTAAAGTAAGTTATCAAACAAAGAAAGAGGAAGTCATAGGATGATAGCTGTGCAGCAAATCTGAGGCTTCAGGAAGGACTGTATGAGGGTAATACTTAATGAGGGGCCCAGAAAAACAAACAAACAAACCAAAGCTGATAGGTTATCTGATACTGCTTCATGGGGTTAATAATGCAAGTCTGTTGGTAAATATTAAAGAAAAGTAAGTTAAACAATTTTAATAATAAGCCTTGGACATTGTCACTAGAGAAAGCACAAAGTTGGACATGGACAGAAACAAGACCTTATACATAAGATTAAATTTTTTAAAACTATATTTTGAGGTGGGAGAAAGAATAAAGTCAATTTATTAGTCTAAACTACAATCAGTATTTCAGTGGGGTTGGTAAATTATACCAGTATTCACGGGTAATTTGTGAAAGCTTTGTTTCTCTTATCTTACTTGTCCATCTGTTTATATCTCTCAGTCATTCTCTAGCTCATGTTTTACATATACTGTTCTGTCTAAACTTTGTATTTGGGCTCTACAACACATATGTACACGTGTATGTGTGTGTTATTGAGACTGGCTAGCAGGAAGGTTCTTCTCCAGTCAGATAAAGTGAAATTGTTTATTAGCGAGTATTACTGATTTCTTAGGTAGCAAAAGGGCCCCCAGAATTGGAGAGACCAGTGACTGTAAGGGTTTGGGATACCCTACTCAGATTCTCTCTCCCTCCCTTTCTCTATTGATCTAAGGTGGTCTGTAAGCTCCTTCTATGGCAAGGATTGGGCATTTGTCTCTGTAATTGCTGACTAGAAGAGGTAAGAGTGGGGGTCCTAACCTTCTCTACTCTGTAGTGTAACAGGTACAGAGAGATCCACTGCATGGAAGAGGTAGAAAGTCAGTCCTGGGGACAGAAAGTAGAAAGAAATGGAAATTTGCTGTCTATATCTGGGAGCAGAAAGCAATAAAAAATAATCCTCAAACTGGGTTATTATGTTCCTCCTTCTATCCTAGAAGCCCTTAGACTCTGGAGACACAAGTCACCCCCAGCCTTGCTTGCAGAATCAGAGACTGTATTGAGGCTTTTTACAGGAGAATAAGTGAGTGGCTCACTCACAACAGCATAGGTAACTCAAAGGCAGCTAGCTTCATCACCTAGAGGCCCACTCCTGCAGCATCAGAGTTTCCTGCCTTGACTGAGGCGGCTCCATCAGCTCCATTCTTTTTCTGAGGAATTGTGCGATGTTTTTACAATCTTAGGGACCTTGTGTAGCTTGAGACTGTCTCAGTTTCCTGAGATTTGTTTCTTGACCTTCTGGGTCTCAATGACCCTCCTTCCTTCCTCCAGTGGGGGCTGTTTCAATTCAGATGTAATAGCTACCCAATAAGGAAGAAAGAGGGCAGAGATATATTAGAGACCACATATCATTTGGGCAAGATTCCTAACCCTGTTCTACTTTGATTTTCTGTTCTAGTATCAGAAAGCAACTTGGTGAAGGAACGGGTTTATTTTATTTAACAATTCCAGGTCACAATTCATTATGGAGGGAGATCAGGACTGGAACTCACAGCAAGAACCTGACACCATGCTGCATACTGGCTCACTCACTGGTTCCTGTTCAGCTGGGTTTCTTATACATCCCAGGCCCATCTACCTTAGCCACAGTGGGCTGGGACCCCTCACTTACCTGGGATGATATTGCCACAGTGGACTGAGACTCCCCCTCACCTAGCTTGGTATGGTATAGCCACAGTGGACTGGGACCCCTTAACTATCTTAGGATAGTATTGCCACAGTAGGCTGGGACCCCTCACCTAACTTAGGAAGGTACTGCCTCAGTGGGCTGGGACCCCCTCATACCAATCATCAGTCAAGACAAACTCCTACACACATGGCCAAAGGCCACATAGCTGAGGTAGTTCTTCAGTTGAAGCTTCTTCTTTCCAGGTGAGTTTTGGTAGTGTCAAATTAACACTAAAAACTACCCAAGGCAGTGTCCACATGTCCAGTTTAAATTTTATTCAGGAAAGAAGTATTTGCATTCAAAGAATTTAGTCTGACTGATGGCCTTGTGAGAACTCCATGCAGTATGAAATGAGAGTATCTCCCTCCTTATTTTCCTGTTAGTTAATTTAGAAGCTCGTTAATCCTTTACTTTTCTCTTTACTGGAGATTTTAGGTGTAAACATAAAATTGTTCCCAGGATTCTAGCACAATTGATAGATTAACGATCTTTTAGACCTAGAAACATGAATTCTCTCCAGCATAAGTGCTTCTGTATCCAGGATTCTAGCACAGTTGATAGATTAACGATGTTATAGACCTAGAAACCTCAATTCTCTTCAGCATAAGGGCTTCTGTATTTATGTGCTGATTGCACTAGCTCCTGAGGGTGGCTGCTGCAGAGGTCCAGGGGAGCTTCAAGTCTCGAAAGAGTATTTTCACTTGAAGATGGATGTGTGCCTGGATTTCAAATGCAAACCACCAGTAACTTAGCCAAGTTTCCTTTGTCTCAGAAGTGATGTCTGTTCACAGTTTTCAGTTAATACTAATGCCACGAGGCCTTAGAATGCCTGGAACAGCCCCAAGTGCATAGGGCACAGTCTTCAGATACTTTGAGAAGGCAACTTCTAAGTTTCTCTGGGTTCTAGCATTCTTCCAGGTAATGTAGTCCCTTCCTTTTGATGCTTTTTATTTTCAATTTCCCTTTTAGATGAAAAGTTGTCAGTTTTGGAAAACTGTTAAAACCATAGAGCAGTGCAAAATATGACTCCCATACATGTTTAATTAGAGCTTTTACATTAAATTATTTTCTTTTCAGACAAGCTCTTACTATGCAGCTCAGGCTACTCTGAAACTCAGGATTTCTTGCTTCAGCCCCACAGGGTTAAGATTGCAAATGTAGGTCATATTGTTGAGATTCCATGGTGAAACTTCTTGCCATATCTAAATGACACTAATAAGTGTCTTGGTCCTTTGGTTCTTACAATTTTTTTCACCCCCTTTTCTATGATGTAGTCCATGACTTCCCTGTAGTGATCTTGAATGACCACACCAGTTGATATGCTAACATAGATAGGGAAATTTTCAGGAAGTCCTACCCCTAGATGAACAACAATGGTCAGTCATTGGCTGCTGAGAGGGAGAATCACTTTTCTCCAGAGACAAGACCAATAATCAGTTCCTATGGACTCATATGTTCTTATAGACCCAGTTAGCTGTATGTGATTGATATGTGTGTGTGTATGTATGTATATGTGTATGTGTGTTGTGTATATACATATATATACATATATATGTATGCATACATGTAGTTATAGTTATTAGGAAGTAGGAAAGAAGGTAAGTATTTTTTAAAATCCTGCCTGGTCCCTCATTTTAACAGTGCAATTGAGCCATTGAGAAGAGATGGATTGGCTCTTCTTCTGAAAACTCTTTAGGAGCAAAATCCCCAAGTGTTGTTCATTTTCTTCCTTATTAATAACACATATCTGTCCTGTCCACTTCCCCTATTGATTCTACAAAGAGACTTGGAATCTCATGGATTTCTACACCCGAAAAAGAGATCCTTAGAGATTAACCAATATATCCACTTGCCACTGGTGATATGGATATGAAAAATTCACAACTTGTTAAAAGTCATAAGGCAATGCCCAAAGTTTGACTTGATGAAGACTGTTCCATATGCTACATATGAAAAATGTCTGGAAGAAACCCATGACAGGCATGTCTTCATTAACTCTTTAGCTAGAATTTGCTGAACAGTCTCTATCAACTAGGTACTCTGTTTAGTAATGCAAATGGCAGCATGACTAATCCTTTGACTCAAAGTCTCCTTGGGAGATACTCCTAAATTTCTTATTGGTACATGCCCTAGTACGGTGACAGTGCCACTTTAGTTTCTAAGAGGCAATGAATGACTCTTGGTTTGAGCTTAAGTAGGTAAGTTGCAGTAGGTCAGTAGGTCCTGGGGAAGGGCCATGGATAAATAGACAATAGCATACAGAGAAAGTGATGGGAGAGGTTTTGATGTTCTAGAGAAGTTGCCCTGAATGAGATGAGGCAAACACATGAGGTTTCTAGTGAGGGAGGCATTCTGAGTCCATACCTATGAAAAGAAGGAACCAGGAAGCTTTCAAAGGGTTGTAGGTAGGTATAGGGTTCTTTTGGAAGTCTTCAAGGGGCAGCATCATGGAGACTGACTCTCAGGGGGAGGTATGTTTGCAGCATCAGGAAAGAGCGGTCCAGGGCAGGGCTATGGAGTGTGCAAGGGTAGCCATGAGAGGATGGTACACACAGGAGGAGGTTTGTGAATGTGGAGATGAGAGTAGACAGTGATAGATCTGATTCTTGTGGAGTTGGGTAGCTTATAAAGTGAAGGTAGGATAGGCAGCTTGGCAGACTGACCTGGATGTCAGGGCCTCAGTCCTGGATAGAGAGGTGGGAAGGTCTAGAACTATCATCTTTAATGTCTTCCTATGCTGCTGAAATTTCTGGATCCTAGTCTTAGATATGGTTTCTATTGCTGTGAAACACTGTAACCACAGCAACTTATGAAGAAAAACATTTCATTAGGTCTGGCTTACAGTTCAGAGTTTTAATCTATTGTCATTATGGCAAGAACCATGGTTTCACACAGGCAGGCATGGTGCTGGAGAAGGAGGCAAGAGTTCCTTGTCTGGATCAGCAGTCAGGAGGAAGAGAGAAAGATGCTGAGTCTATCTTAGCTTCTGAAACACGAAAGCCCACTGTCAGTGACACATTTCCTCCAACAAGGTCACACATACTTGAACAAGGTCACACCTTCAATAGTGCCACTACTTGTGAGCATATGGGGGCCATTTTCATTCAAACCGCCATAATTTTCTGTGTTAGTTTGCACATCTTTTCTGGCCCTGACCCTCTGCTTTGAGAAACAAAGCAAGAGGATAATTTCTTCATGACGTGCTATGCTGAATTGCTCTTGATTGTAATTTGAGTACATGGCAGGGCTCTCTAGTTACTTTAAAGTCCATAACAAAATACAATCCAGTGTGGTCTGTATGATGTTACCTGGCTTGGCTACCCTTATCCTGTTCTTCTCAGTGTGCTTGACACTTGGAGGGGCTTGGCACAGGAGCTGCATGGTCCATAGTTTTATTTTCATTTCTTCTTTGATATTTCTCCTCTAGTGTATGTGTTAAGAACAAGCAGGGAGACTGGGAAAGACATGAATCACATTCTTGAGTAGTAGAATAGCTAACATTGTTGTGAGGCTCAGGAAAGTGTGCTAGCCTGAGTCCAGGGCCAGCTGGGTGAGCCCTTTGGTCTTAGCCCTGAGATGATAATGGATCCTGTACCTTTGGATCCTGCACCTTTGCTTGGCCTTAGCTTTCTCATCCTTTGGGAGAGAAGTATGCATCTTATTTAAACATCTCAGATTTGACTAACTATATTTTTAAAATACTTCATAGCTTTGAGGATCGAGTTCTTATTCAAAAGAAGGGCGAGGCTGAAATATCAAAGCCGTTTGCCAACAGTGGTGGCAATTAAGGTTTAGTAGCTGACAGAATTCTTTGTTTCTGTGTTTAGTTTAGATAGTATCACAGAAAAAATGAGATGTGGGCGGGAGGCAATGGTGCTAGCAATTACATCTCACTGAGCAGTTATTTTTGGCCCATTCTGTGTCTTTCCTTCTCAAAAACATTTGCTGAGAGGTAGTACTATATGCTAATGAGTTACATTAGTACCTAGTCTTACAGCGATTAAACTTCAGATTTCCCTTTCATGTTGAGAATTAATATTCATAGGTCATTGAAACCATTACAGATCTTAGTTTCTTACTTTTTAAAGATAAAACTTTAAAGAGAATAAGATGAATATATTAAGTATTTATAGCTGTTATGCTTTCTGGACCACTGTCCTGCTTTCATTGTCTGCAGTAATTTGTCTTAATCTCTATTTTCCTTATGAGATCAACCACACCAGTTTTCATGACTGCATCTTTCACATGGTGTGTGTTTTCTGTTATTTTCTTTGACCTTTTATACACTTCTGGTTGTGTTTCACTTAGAGCTACTTAGTATATTTCCATTTAATGTCCTTGCTGATGTTGTTCACGATGCTCTAGCTTTGTGTAACCTGTTTCTCTTTATCCTAACTACTTTCCCTTCTCTTTGTCACATTTATTTCATTTTAGCTCAATCAAATGTTCACATTAATAAAATATTTTGTTATAACAATTTATTTTTAAAAGATCATTGATGAAAATCACAGCATGCATATAGAAATTGTTATTTGTCAAAATTTATATTATAAACTTCATGCATGATATTACAAGACTATTTATTTATTTATTGTTAACTCGTGCCTGAAATTCACAATCCTCCTGTCTTAGCCTCCTGAGTGCACCACCATGTCCAGGTGAAAGTTTTGAATAGTTACATTTATCCCCTTTGTCTTTTGTGCTATCATATATTTTACTTCTGTATGTATCCTAAACTCAACAGTGCAATATTACTCTTTCTATACAAAGTCTGTTTTCTTTTAATGAAATTAAGAGGAAAGGTTTGCCTCTTGTTACTTACACATCACCTGTCTCACCTGTCTCCTGTGTTCCTCTTTTCTCCTTTGAAATTGACATGATTTGATTACAACTTGAAGAAATCTCTCTCTCCATCTTGTAGAAAGGCTATTAGTGCTAAAGTAGCACACACACACACACCCACACCCACACACACACACACACACACACACACACACACACACACACACACAC
>CAJQZJ010032961.1:374784-391443 GCA_907164525.1 Lophiomys imhausi
ACACACACACACACACACACACACACACACACACACACACACACACAAAACATGGCACACAGAGACAAAGGCCCTCTACAAAACCCAGTGGGGAATTTGGGAAGCAGAAGTCAAGTTCCTTCTTGAGATCTGGAAGTCTTTTTGTTTTTGTTTGTTTGTTTGTTTGTTTTTCGAGACAGGGTTTCTGTGTGTATCCCTGGCTGTCCTGGACTCACTTTGTAGACCAGGTTGGCCTCGAACTCACAGAGATCCGCCTGCCTCTGCCTCCCGAGTGTTGGGATTAAAGGCGTGCGCCACCACCGCCCGGCTGAGATCTGGAAATCTTTATGGTCTTTATGGGAACCTTTCTTTTTCAATTTAAGGTTCATTACTTTGAACCAAGATAGGGAGAATGATAGGTCCATAAGTTTTGGCTGAACAAATTCTGGTCTGGTCTTGAACTTCTTTGATGGATTCACAGGCAGTGAGTCCTATTGACAGGAAAAAAAGTTCACTAGGCTTTGTCTCAGGTCAAGAAGATGAGAAAGAAGGCAGCCATCTTGGAAATTCACCATTCTTATTATCTAGTCTTGGCTTTCTTCCTTTGTGTCTGTCTGTCAGAGAATCTATCCAACTTCTAGTGCCTCATTCCTCATTTTGAGGAATCCAGCGATTTCTCTTTTGAGTGCAGATAAAGGAGACAAGCTTGAGATTTTGTATTTATGCAGAGCCTTTGTTTGTCACCCTGTTTTTTTTTTTTGCCACCTTTGGAAAGATATGGTCACAGAGTGAGGAGTGTTGGGTTGTGCTGGGCATCTTCAGTCACTCTAAGGATAAAGATGACATTTCTGCCCATGATTGCTGTGAGGGGAAGTTCCCTGTAGTCCAAATGGCTGCTCCTCTAGAGTTTCTTTCATTTATTTTTCTGGCTGCTTCTATGATTTTTCTTTGTGTCTTTGGTTTTCAATAGTTTGACAGTATAGGTTATTTATGAGTGTTTTTGCATTTGTGATTCACTGAGTTTTTTAGATCTTTGGATATTTTTCACCAAACTAGAGAAGAGTCAGCCATTATTCCTTTAAATAATTTCCTGCTCTGTTCTTTTCTTTCTATTTTCACCTAAAAGTTGCAAACCTTAGGCCAATTGGGATTATTGAGACTATCTTCACTGAAACTCTTTTTTTTTTTTTTTTTGTTTTTTTCGAGACAGGGTTTCTCTGAATATCTCTGGCTGTCCTGGACTCGCTTTGTAGACCAGGCTGGCCTCGAACTCACAAAGATCCACCTGCCTCTGCCTCCCAAGTGCTGGGATTAAAGGCGTGCGCCACCACCGCCCGGCTCCACTGAAACTCTTTTACACTTAAAAATATTTCATCAGCATTATTTAAATTCAATAATTAAAAAAAATCAGCTCTCAAGTTCAGGGTCTCTATTCTATTGTCTCTAATTGCTGTTGGCCTGCTTGGTGAATTTTTAAATTTTAAATATATTACTTTTCAAGTCTAGAATTGGTTTGGTAAGAGTTCTCCATCTGTGCACTCATATGTCCATATTTCCTCTGGGTCCTTGAACATATTTATAATCCCTTTTAAAATGTTCTCTCCTAATTCTTACATCTGGGTCATCCCCTGGTCACTTCCCACTGGCTGCTTATTTTTCTCCATCATGTCATGTTTTCCTGCTTCTTAATATGATTTATAATTTTTATTGGAAATTTAGTGTAAAGATAATTCCCTGTATGGAATGTGGAGTATATTGTCTTCCTCAAAAGGAAATTGAATTTGCTTCCAGTGGTGGGTGAGTTAAATTCTTTTCAGTCCTCTTGATCCCATCAAACATAGTTTCATTCTTATTTTAGGATGGCTGTCTTTGAGGTTTGTCCTTGATCTTAGGGCCTGACCTTAACTTTAGAGGTGAATTCCAGGATGTGTCTTCTATCTCTTTGTGCAAGGCCTGGGCCTTCAGTGAGGACTTCCCTCCAGAGCATCCACACTTTAGTGTCTCTTAACAGGATGTGACATAGGATGGCTTTGTTACTTTGTTTATCTCTGAGCATTAAGGCGTCTACTTTCTGTCTGTCCTGCCAGCCTCACTCTACCTGTGGAGTCCAGTCTCTGTCAAGGACCCATGGAGGACCTTTTGGATACCCAGTCCTCTAGCACATGATCTCACTGCCAGAACTCACCCCATAAAGTCCACCTGCTTTAGCAGTAGTGAGCTCCGAGTTCAAGCTCCTCAACTGTAGTCCTGGTGAGGCTCTACTTACATGAAGAGGGTCTGAAGAATGTCCAAGGCAGGAAGCTCAAGCCTTCATGGGCTGTGTTTGTGGCCTCCTGCTATTATGAGTTGCTGTTTTTCCCTTCCCCATGGACTGTATTTCAGAATTGTACAGCTGGTGTTCTGTTGTTCACATGCTTTTTCTACCACATCTGTACAAGGCTTAGCTTTTTAGATGTGCCACACAATTTGTTTCTCAGGTCTATCCCTTCTCTTTCTCTTCCATTTTTTCATCTTTACTTTTTCTGAATTATTCTTCTTTTCACAGTTTGCCTGACTACAAGAAATGGGACATGGTAGCACCCAACACACAATGTACTGTGAATATAAATGAGAACTACTTTTGGGAGTGTGAAAAGTTTTTCCTAATTTGGAATCTGACTTTAGGCCTCAAGTTTCCCTCTCTTATCTTTGGGCTTCCTTCTTCCCCACCCAGCTGTCACTGGGCAAGCTAAGTCATGGCAGACATCCTCTAGGGAAGCTTATGATCTCTCTTCTTCCAGACCTTCTTGGAGGCTTCCCATATAAAGCCTGGTGTCAGTCTCAGGCCTGAAACCCACAGTTGACAGCTCACTTTCCACTGTTTAGTAGAGCAACAGTGTGGTAGGATCATTTACTACAGAGAGATGTATGAACTGAGGGGACGGAAGTCTGCAGATTAGTTGTTTATGGCAAGGTTTTCATGATATAGCAGACTTTGTAATCATTCATAGCTCCTTACTTAAAATTCCCTTTTGTTCAGTGTTTTTTTCTTTGAAGCATCAAGATAATCATCTGCATATGTATTACCTAAAGCAGAAAGCTAGAGATGAATCACAAGGAAAAACACTTCCAGTTTTTATGTTCTTCTAATGTATAAAAACTAGTTCAATGTTTTTGATTGACACTTTTCAATTAATAAATAATGAACTTATTATGGATTGCATTAAAATTATTTTATCTCCTTGCATATTTTAGCTTCACAAAATGTATTTAATTATGTACTTTTGATGTATTATACATAATCATGTTTACCTTTAATTTGGCATGAAAATTACTTTTCCAGAACCAAGTTATGTAGTATACTTTTAGATGCACCAGTGGAGAATAGCAGTTCATCTCCCTGGTCCTGTTTCTGCTTTTCCCATTATCCCAACACCATTAAAGTCAAATCAATGTGGATTTTTTTTTTTTCTTTTTTGAATCTTAATGTACTTAAATGGTGAATTTTAAGATAAAAACATCATATTTAGCACCACCTCCTAGTAATGTATGGGTCAGTGTCTATGCTTATCATTGAAAGTATTTGTGGGGCCCTCATGCAATAAAAGAGCATTAATTATATTCAAGGTTGGAGTATGAAAAGCCTCATACACATAATGCAATATGCAATAATTGTGCCCACATACACTGACCCTTCTGTTGCTGAATTTTGCTCACACAGCAGTAAATGTCTTGATAGTATAAGCAGCTGTGACTTAATAGCCCAGAGAGATTCAGGATCTAGGCCATAACTCAACTTCCAGGTAGATCTGTCTAAACTGCAATTAGCGTGCCAATTGCAAGTGTATGTATTCGCAAGCCAGTAGGTAATGGGACCTATGTTTCTTGATTATCTGTTCAATTCATTCTCAGATCTTTATCTCTTGTTGGCATGGGATTTTTCATATCGTTATTCATTCTCCCTATATTTGTTAATCACTTCTTAGTAATACTATGATAGAAACTGCAAATATGAACTTGAATGTAAATTGTCAAGGAAATAGATCATCCAGTAGAGTGTACATTTTGTTATAGTTGTGTGATGCAGTTAACCTCCTTTCCAGTATGGAGGGCAATGTCTGAGAGGCATGTGAATCAAGTCATGAAAGATGAGTGTGACTCAGCCCTACAGATAGGAGTGAGCTAAGTGGTCAGATGGCATGAAGTGAGAGTATGCTGTCCTTTGGTAAAGGAATACAGACAGTCTGGTACTGATGTCACACAGAGCCCAGGGCAGTCATGGTGTAGGTGGCAGTGATGGATGAGAGAGACAGGATTGGACACATACACATGAGCTAGTTCTTGAAAAGTCTCCTGAGCTGTCATCTGCAATCTTATCTCCAATGTTCTTCTGTTTATGATATGCTTTGAACAGGGTAATCTTAAGTTCTGATATGTAAATTGCCAAGAATTTTAATGAGTTTAAATTATTATTATTATATTTTATTATATTTCAAAGGACTTGGTTAAGATCACTAAGACCTTTGAGTTGTAAAAGAGCAGGCTGAGAGCAAAGTATGCTCTCTTTGTCAGATTCTTGTAATGTTATACTCACAGGTACAGTTCAAGAGCCTTTCTCTGTGGCAAGGCTATGTGCCAAGTTTTATCTTAGGGTGTGAATGATGATTGTCCTGGTTCTGGACCAGACTCTCTCTTCCTGCTTTTATGTAGTTCTGAGGAATTTTCTGGTCTTGTGCTCTGTTTTGTGACACTCTGACCACACCTGTCCCCAATTTCCTGTGTTTGTTCTTGAGTTAGTGCTGATTTTTCATTTACAGGGAGCTCTTCCTCTGTCTGTAGTCTTTTGGTGTAGTACTTAGATTGAAGCCATCACTTTTCTGTCATTCTAGGTACTATGATGTTTTAAAATCTTAGTCTATATAAATCTTACAGGTTAACTATTTTTGTCTGTGCTAGAATGGAACCTCCTTTTCTTTACTGTGTTTCATCAACCCAGGTTTTGATGAGAGGTTCTTATGAAGATCCACCATCTTGGGCAACAGAAGAGAGAAGAACATGTTACTTCATATGTTTCCTTGTTAAATATTCCCAGCTCTGCCCTTTCTTTATGGCCAATAAAGTCAATATGGTCAAAAGACTTTTGTTTCTATCTGTGGTGAAATTTTGCTGTTGCCTTGTTTCAGAATTATCCAGCTTTGGTTGAATTTACAGTTAGTAACAGCATTTGTGGTGATTCTTCAACCCTCCTGAAGAAAAACAGAAGGAAACAGCATAAATAATTCTAAAATCCTGTAACCATTGATTTACAGAAAACTGAGTTCTGTATTTCTTTGTGTTTCAAATGTAGGTCACTATTTTGCCTTGAATCCAGAGAATATCTCTCAAAAAATTTAGTTGGCAATTCATATATATTGTTTTCGTAAGTATATTATGAAGTATATTGACTCTATTATTTATAAAATAATGATTCTGCTATTAAATATCCAGAATCTTGGGTTAAACAGTTCATCTGGCTTCCCCACTCCAATTCTTTTGGAGCTTTTAAAATGCTAATGTGCATTGTGAACTTCCAAGGTAAGAAAATAATGTGTACTGTTTCCTAAATTCATCTGACAATTAAACTCTTTCAGGGTGCAATTTTATGAACTGATATTACAAGTTGTATGATAATCACCATGAACATAATTGAACTGAGTGTTAAACTTTCATATTAAAATTTAAATGGATTGTTTTCCCATTTAGAGACAAATATTGAGAAGAAATAGGCCATTGATAGAAAAAATTTTATTATTATTTTGGAAACAATGATTGATGGCAGAAACTGAGTAGATTGATTGAACACTTTACAGGTTCTTATTTATTAACATGTAAGAAGTACTGATCACATACTGATCTGACTCACGTGCTGGGCACTGAGGATCCATATATGATGGGACAGCATTGATTATTAGATTATGTAAACATCTAGTAGTGAATACCATAGAGTGACAATAGCTGCAGGGAGAATCAGGGGTGGGAATCACTATAGCAGGAGTGGTTAATGAAGTCCCTCCTTAGTAGGTAGTGCTCAAGGTGAGATGTAAGGAATACGGAAATGTCAGTCCCTTGAAATATGAAGAAGGAATCAATATAGCAGAAAGTCTCTAAGGTGAGAAAGAATATTCAGAGCCAATGTGGATGAGGCTTTGGAAGTTAAGGGGAACACAGAATGTATCAGATAATAAGTATTAATCCCTATAAAAAAGTTACAGTTTTAGCTTTTATTTACAGAAAATGGAAACCCAATATGGAGATCTAGAAAACATCAACATAATCTGAATCTCTATAATTTGATTTATAAGTTAGAAAGTTATATTGATTCCCCCATAGAGAACATTGTAAGAAGTACGTGGAAGTAGAGAGGCCAGGTATAGCCTGGTGTAGGCCCATGTGAGAGATGGTGAAGTCCAGCTTGTACTAATGTGATTTTTATGGATATAGATGGAAGAGATTAGGCAAATTTGAATCACAAGTCTCAGAAAAACAGATGCAATAAGTTAAAACATTTATGTCAGCAAAATTACATTTGGAATTCCAATATATTTACAGCTTGACAGAAGATATACATTTCTGCTTACTTCTCTTGGGTCTATCGAGTATATTCAACCTGTGGCCTGTAAGCCACTTGTGTTTTAGGATAGCTGTGCATGTGGCTCAACACAAAGTTGTAAACTAAACTAAAACATTATGAGATTGTGTGTGTCTGTAGGTGTGTATAACTTGTTTGAAGGGTCCTCAAACATGAACTTTTCAGATAATGTTTTGCTGTAATGTCAAAAATTTGGACAGGCCTGATATCCTTCGTTTTTTGTTTCATAAGGCCCATAGACCTATCTCAACCCTTTGAGAACCCCTTCTCAGTCTCTGGGAAGAGGAACGTGATAAGATTTTGCTGCCTTTAGGTAGTATGGGGGATGATTTACCGTGGGCTGCTTTAATGTTGTAGGTTAGCAGTACCTGGTTCTCACAGAAGAGCAGCTCCTCCCATTACTCCACATGATTCATGTTGAGTTATTAGAGGTCTCTATGGAGTTTGGGCTCCCGTAGATGTGTTGATTGTATTTATTTCTTTCCCGTGGAACCACACAAGTACTGTGGAAGGATTTCTGATCTTAGAGCTTGGTTCCTCGGTGAGTATGATCCCATTTCACCAGAAATGACATTGATTACTCCATCTATAGAAAGAAGTTGAGAAGGGTTTATTTGCACCTATATAAGTGTTGCTTTCTCCAGATATTTAGAGACAGTAGCTCATCTTGGAAACCCAGGTGATTGAAATAAGTATTACATTAGCTCTCTACTCTTCTATGTTATGATATACAGTGAAACAATAGCGTTTATAGAAATAGTCAAAATACAGAAGCTTCTCCAGTTAGAAGGTCAGGCAAGCTGGTAGTCAGTGATAACTCTGATGGAGGAATAGGTATCTCGGCGTATAATGACTCATTAGCTATTTATGAGATGTACCAGTTTGACTGCTCTAGGATCAGAGACTTTACATGGAGAAAAAGTAAGGGTTTTCTGGAGATGAGCCTCTGATGTCAATTTTCTAAGTCACTGAATCTGTTTTTGTTATTTCATAATGAATGACAAGGCTGGTGTTATTTGCTCCCTGACAGTTTTGTTCTGTTTTTAGTTTATTTTCTTGCTCATCTCACTGAGAAAAATCTCAGAGCTGACAATAGCTATAGAGTTGATTAACATCTGTTTAGTTACTTGCTTTGTGATCACATAAGAACCAATGGACCATTGTAGATAAACTATTTACCTAAGCATCATTAAAACTCAGAATTTGTGTATGAAAAGAGGATCACGTTTCTGGATTTTAGGTCCAGAGAGGAGCCTTCTGGAACTTTCACATTTAAGGCCAAGTCTACTCCAAGTATTGATGTGAGTGTTGTCTGTTAGGCAAGGCATGGTGCTTCCTAAGGTCTGTATATCATTTTTTATCCTCCCCAAATATCCAGCGTGAGTTTGTGACATTAGTTATAACAGTATGATCACAGCAGTGACCTTGGGATTGCTGATGTCATGTTACTGAGTCATTGACTGTACAGGTCATTAGATATGGATGTAAGATTCAGTGTGATAGTGTTTAATTACCCAAATGTTGGTTGGTGGGTTTTTCTTTGCTCAGTTTCCAATGACTCAAGTAGTTGTTTCTGTTTTTCTCTTAGTTCCCAAATGAATCAGACTTCTTGATAAACATTCCTTATGAAAGATAGTGGCCCCCAGCCTAAGAGAAAGAAAAGCTGTCCAGTCAGTTCTGTTTTCATGTTTTAAATTGAGTTTTCACTCTTATTATTTTTAAGATTGTGGCTTCTGATATTTATAACAAGTTTGTTTTTCTTTTGTGCAGTGAGTTCTATGTAAGATTGAAACTGCAACTTAGTTATCAGTTGTATTTATTAATAAATATAAACTGTACTATTAGGCTGGCAGAGCAGCTAATGGGCTGGCAGGAGGTTGGCAGGCCTGTCTCACTTTAACTGAGGGCCTGATTTGTCCTGGGGATAAAGCCCTGGCCCAAGAGTGGTCTTCACCACCTGCAACCTAAATTCTGTTTACTAATATATTTCTTAATAACTATAAATTGTTATAATAGGCTGGTGGAGCGGCTAGGCCTGGCGGGAGACCAGCAGGCCTGACTTGCCTTAGAGGCCTGTAAGACTGGCAGGGTGGGGTGGAGGAGCAGCTGATGGAGCAACTGCTGGATATTTATTAATTACAATAAACTGTTTGGAGCAGCAGGTGGCTACGGCTGGGTAGGGTAGCTATTGGAGCCTGCCAGGATGCCTGTGGCTGGAAGCCTGAAATCTGCAGTGGCCTTTTTCCTATAATTAAATACACAAAGACCTTTTAATATTTCAACACTTAGTCCTTAGCAAGGCAGACTCTCAACTAGCTCACCTAAATTAATCCCAAACCACCTAATCCCAATCAGCCATGTGGCTTGCTGTACCTTCCAGAGCTCTCAGACACATTTTGTCTGCTTCTATGTCACCTGGCAGAAAGAGAGATTCCTTGTGTAGTACCCAGAGTTCCTTTTCCTCATCCCAGGAAGTCCCACCTTCCTATATTCTTTCTGCCCAGCTAATTGGCAATCAGCGACTTTTATTAACCAACCAGAGAGTGCCTCTGAAAGGACGGTAACCAGATCTCTAACACTAAAAATCAGCCTCTAAAACCAATGTATTAGACCTTCCTCCAACATAAGATTTCATTATGTTTATGAAACATGTTCTTCTATGATTTGTTTCTTCACAAATGGTTTGATTTTACTATGGCATAAATGTAATTAATGTGTAGATAGCTTTTCACTTCCATGGTACACTTCAACCCACATACAGGTCAAGAAAAGCAGGTTGACCTCATTCTGAAAAGGCACCATTGGCATGTACCCTTCAGGACCCAGACTGCAGGAAAGGTGTGAGTGACAGTTATGGGCTCATCTATTGAGCTGTGGGAGTCTTCCCTTCAGTATTGTCCCAAATCACTTTTGTTCAAATTAATAAAGGTGGGATGCAAGTAGACATTTTTTGTTGTGAGTGTTGACGTCATTACCCAGTGCCAGGGCACTCTTTGGAGTGTAGAAAATAAAAGCTGTGCCTGGTGGAATCCACATTCCATAGGAGAGCAAGAGGGCAAGGAGCAGGACTGCATGAAGCATTGCCCAGGCGCAGGGTGTCTGAGTATATCCGTGGTAGGATTCTGCCAATGTAGCTTACAGGCTCCGCCCCCCCCATTTTCTGATTAAGTCTGAGAGTATAAACATTTTATTATATATAATGAAAAGGAGATTGGAGGCAGGCAGCTCTGAAATGGAAGTTAATTTTCATTATTTGAGTTATATGTATCAATTTTTGAGTTATATGTATCAAACAGCAACAAGAACTTCAGCATGCTGGCAAGAGCCATTGGGTGTAGAGTTCACTGCTGTACTTTATTCTCTTTCTCAATATTCCCCAATATAAATATACATATATATGTATGTATGTATGTCGAAGGCTTATCCCAAAGAATGATTGCTAGTTCAGAAGTGCTTCCTCTTGTCCAGTGTGCCAAATGCAAGGAAAGGCTTTTAAACTTTTTTTAGCATACTTAATGGGAAAACCTTGGGGTGTTGTAGTTTTCTTAGTTCCCTTTTCCATAAACAGCAAATAAAAAGAGGAGCTTGTGGACTATCCCATATCTGAAGAAGGGGGAGCATCTAGACTGTTACCAAGGGATCTTGCCATTAGCTATTAGTTACATGGTGGGATTCAAATGGACCCCACTAGAGCTCTTGTTGAAAGCCATGTGGTAACATGTGGAGTAGGTAAGATAACTTTGGAGACTTTTAATGTTGATTGAATTAAGAAGGCATTTTACTGAAATACATTTTTAGAGGTTATGGCCTTCTTTCTAAAGGAATCACAGGGCAGAGCACTTAACTTGTAGATTTTGGGTATGAGGGAAGGGTAAACTGTAGGAAGGGGCTTTTCATTTTCCTTTGGAAGTACTGAGTTGTCTCTTGTAATGGAGAGAGAAAAGACTTAGCAATTTAAACAATTTACATAGCAAATTAATAGTACAATAATTATCCATTGGTTTATTTAAAACGGGCCAAGAAATGCCTTCTTTTTTCATGAAAGATTATTTCACTGCATGTACTAAAATAGAAAAATGCCATATAGAAAAGTAATAAAAATGAAATAAGACTTTTGAAAGCATATTAATGTATAAAATATTTATTGTACAGCCTCAGTAGTGCTTGCATTTAATCATTTTTATTGTAGATTGGGGATTAGTCACTTCATTCTGAATTCTGAAAAATGAACAGAAGATGGTTTGCAAGCACTGCTTTTCTGGAGTGGGCTCTCCTCAGTGGGATGTACTGAGGTAATACTTACTTGTCAAAAAGCAAGGGTATGTATTTATAAGCACATTAAAAATACTTCCCACAGTGACACCAAAAGAATCAGAGGAAATGAGAGGCAAAGCTAGGTAATGTTGCTTCACTGCCGTGGATTCTTTTGGTATGCTCCATGTCCTACAGATGAATTGAGAAACTCACAAACATTGAGAAGCAGCTTCATTTTTGTATTTAGAATATTACAACTCTTTCCCTCCCCCTCCCTTCACTCATATCTCCCTTCACTCTTCTGCCCTCTCTTGTCTTTGAACTAGCCCATGTTCTCCGTGTGTGATCCTTGTGTGAAATTCAACATGTATTCTCTACACAAAGTGTGCAGATAGGATTGTTCAACAATTCGGGCCAGACCAGTGCAATGGCAACAGCAGAAATGCTCTTGCCACTAACCTTGATCACCTGAGTTTGAACCCTGGGACTCACGTGGTGGGAGGAGAGGTCCTGAAAGTTGAACTGTGATCTATGCAAGTACATATGTCATACATACCTCTCTCCCACAAAATAAGTAAAATAATTTTTTCATGAGTTTTACACACATGGCTGTATGATTTAGATGCCAGGGTAACATAATTGGGGAATGTCAAACTGGAAAACTAAGGTCAAAATTTGAGATAGTTGAGATATTGATGTTAACTGAAGAAATGATGGTATCACAATACAGCTTTGGACTGTGGTTTCCCATTGGCATGCTTTCTGTGTTAAATCATGAGGTCCTAAAGGGCAGTAGGCTCTCCTCTCAGGAATGCATAATAACATAGGCCAGAGAACAAAGATGTTTGTATCCTGAATCCCACTGAGGCTAGAAAGTGTTGCTTGAGATGATGTAGGTGCCTTGGATATGATATGTGGAACTAGGTCCTATTCTTTACTCTCCAGGATGCTTGGCCAGACTGAATGAGAGTGGGAAGATGGAGCTTGGCTCCAACCACTGGATCTTTAGGACAATAGCAATGTTTCTGGAATGGTAATGCCTTGCAACCTTTCCCATATTGGGGACACCATACTCTGCTCTCAACAATGTATTCATCTCTAGAAAGGATTGCAGCTGTGATTTTGGACGGTGTGTCTTGCACAGAATGCAGGGGAGCATAACAAAATGAGGACTTGAAGCATAAGAACCAGATTGTCTAGCCATGGCTGCTTCCTAAGGTTGATGCTTGCTCAAGAAATGATGATTCTCTGTTGGTAGATGCAAGAGTTGAATGACAGCTCTTATCACAGAAATACTTTTAGGTAATTAGGGACTGATTAGGACGTAATGGTGGTAAAATGGCAGAAGGAGCAAGAATATGCAAGACTAATGTGACACCCAGTGTTCTGAGACTTGTAGTGGGGTAATTGCTGAAGTGAGGTCCTGCTGTATAATTAAATTCTCTACAGTCATGATAGCCTGGAAAACACCATTGAATTTCAGATCAGGCAGGAGCATCAGTGAAAGACAGCCCTCATTTTGACTAGTTTGGCAGGATTTTGTGTGTTCTTTGGTTGGTAAAGCAAACTTTGAATAAGTGTTTACATTCTGAGTTCTATTTCAAGGTTCTTCCCGACTTTAAGAAATTCTAGGTGGGCCAAGATGGCGGCGACCTACACTGATGCATTTTGAACGCGGGGAAAAAAGAGCCATAAAAAACACAGAGTTATTGGGCACTGTGCAAAAACCGGAGGGGCTAGACCCCCCCCCCCCGGAACACTCACAGCTCCCAAGGGACTGTTTAAAGTCCCAGGGCAAGGCTCTCACCCATCTCTCACAGACATGGAGGCCACTAAACCCCAGATTCGGGAACTCCCATTTGGAGAGGCGCCTGGTAAGATCGATCCCAACTTACAGCAGGCAGAATCAGGGCCCACTTGGCCATAGATCGCTGTCCTATTGGGCTCCCCACACAACAGGTTGAACTTATACCCACTTAAAAAACTTTGCGAGATAGTGGAAGGCTTAGCAAGGAACAAACAGGGGGCTCAGTGGGTGGTCCGCAGCCGCTCGTGAAGCGGAGGGCGGGATGTTCCCAGAGAGCACGGGAAGCTGGGAACACAAAAGCAGGCTGGAGGGGCCAAATCACGCACACTCACGGTAGCGCAGCTGGGGAGGGAGCACGGCTGGAAGGGCCAAATCCCCGCGAGTCCACGGCAGGTCATCTGGGGAGAGAGACAGGCGTGGGCGGGGCCAGGGTTCCGTGCACCCATGGCTGAGCTGCTGGGACGAGAGGTGCACTTAGGCAGCCGGAGGATCCGGGGCTTGGGGTACCCACGGGACCTGTGGCGGCACAGACAGGAAGGGAATCAGGAACAGAGTCCAGCCCTGTGGCGAGAAGCCTAGAGAGAAACCAGAAATCGGGACCATAGCTGTATCCTGGAAAATCCAGACATATTAGGTGTGGAGCCAGACCCTGTCAGCCTCCGTGACGACAAACAAAGCCCACAGAATCTGTGCCTGGGCAAACAGGCCCATACCATCAGAACCATTACAGGCTGATAACTCAGAGTGCAACATAGGGAAGTCTGAATTGGGAGAATTCAGGGAATTCAGGGAAGAAATAAGGAAGGAAATCAAAGACTTCTTAAAATCCAACGACAATGAAGACACAACATAGCCAAACCTATGGGATACATTGAAAGCTGTGCTACGAGGAAAGTTCATAGCACTAAGTGCTTTCAAAAAGAAAATTGTGACAGCTCATATTAGTGAACTAACAGCTTAGCTGGGTGAATTGGAAAAAAAAGAAACAAACACTCCCAAGAAGAGCAGAAGACAGGAAATCATCAAACTTAGAGCTGAAATCAACAACTTAGAATCAAAAAGAACTATACAAAGAATCAATGAAACCAAGAGTTGGTTCTTTGAGAAAATCAACAAAATAGACAGACCCCTAGCCAAATTAACTAAAAGGCAAAGGGAAAGAACACAAATCAACAAAATCAGAAATGAAAAGGGAGAAATAACAACAGACATTGAGGAGATCCAGAAAATATTCGGACATTACTTTAAAAATCTATATTCCACTAAATTTGAAAACCTAAGCAAAATGGGCAATTTCCTCGATAAATTCCACGTACCAAAACTAAATCAAAATCAGATTAACAGCTTAAACAGCCCAATAACACCTAAGGAAATAGAAACAGTCATTAATAATCTCCCAACCAAAAAAAGCCCAGGGCCAGATGGCTTTAGCACGGAATTCTACCGGACCTTCAAAGAGGAACTAACACCATTACTTTTCAAACTCTTCCACCACATAGAAACAGAAAGATCACTGCCAAACTCATTCTATGAGGCCACTGTCATTCTGATTCCTAAACCACACAAAGACCCAACAAAGAAAGAGAACTTCAGACCAATCTCCCTCATGAACATAGATGCAAAAATACTTAATAAAATACTAGCAAACTGAATTCAAGAACACATCAAAAGAATCATACACCATGATCATGTAGCTTGCTTCATCCCTGGAATGCAGGGATGGTTCAATATACAAAAGTCTATCAATGTAATTCACCACATAAACAAGATGAAAGAAAAAAACCACATGATAATCTCGCTAGATGCAGAAAAAGCATTTGACAAAATCCAACACCCCTTCATGCTAAAAGTTCTGGAGAGAACGGGCATACAAGGACCATACCTAGAAATAATAAAGGCAATATACAGCAAGCCAGTAACCAACATCAAATTAAGTGGAGAGAAGCTTGAAGCATTTCCTCTAAACTCAGGGACAAGACAAGGATGTCCACTTTCACCATATCTCTTCAATATAGTACTTGAAGTCCTTGCTAGAGCAATAAGACAACTAAAGGAGATCAAAGGGATAAAAATTGGAAATGAAGAAGTCAAATTATCCCTATTCGCAGATGATATGTTAGTATACATAAGCGACCCCAAAAACTCCACCAAAGAACACTTACAGCTGATAAACAACTTCAGCAAGGTGGCTGGATACAAAATTAACTCAAAAAAATCAGAAGCCCTTCCTTATACAACAAACCAATATACCGAGAAAGAAATAAGGGAAACAACCCCCTTCACAATAGCCACAAACAACATAAAATACCTGGGGGTAACTCTAAGCAAGCATGTAAAGGACCTATATAACAAGAACTTCAAGCCCCTGAAGAAAGAAATGGAAGAGGCCTTTAGAAGATGGAAAGATCTCCCATGCTCATGGATAGATAAGATCAACATAATAAAAATGGCTATCCTACCAAAAGCAATATATAGATTTAATGGAATTCCTATCAAAATACCAACACAATTCTTTATAGACCTGGAAAAAGCTAATCTCAACTTCATATGGAACAACAAAAAGCCCAGAATAGCTAAATCAATCCTGTCCAATGAAAAAACATCTGGAGGTATCACCATCCCAGATTTCAAGCTGTACTACAGAGCAACAGTAATAAAAACAGCATGGTACTGGTATAGAAACAGACCAGTGGATCAATGGAATCGAATTGAAGACCCAAACATGGATCCACACACCTATGGCCAACTAATCTTTGACAAAGAAGCCAAAAACCCACAATGGAAGAAGGACAGCATCTTCAACAAATGGTGCTGATCCAACTGGATGTCCACTTGCAAAAGAATGAAATTAGACCCATACCTATCACCTTGTACAAAACTTAATTCCAAGTGGATCAAAGACCTTAACATAAGGCCAGCCACACTAAAGAGATACTAGAAGAAAAAGTAGGAGAAACCCTCGAACTCATTGGCACAGGTGACAACTTCCTGAACAGAACACCAACAGCTCAGGATCTGAGATCAACAATCAATAAATGGGACCTCATGAAACTGAAAAGCTTCTGTAAAGCAAAGGACACTGTCATTCGAACAAAACGGCAACCAACAGACTGGGAGAAAATCTTCACCAACCCCACATCTGATAGAGGGCTATTATCTAAAATCTACAAAGAACTCAAGAAAGTAAATGCCAAGAAACCAAATAATCCAATCAAAAAATGGGAGATGGAGCTAAATAGAGAATTCACAAAGGAGGAATCCCTAAGGGCTGAGAGACACCTGAAGAAATGTTCAACATCCTTAATCATCAGAGAAATGCAACTCAAGACGACCCTGAGATTCCACCTAACACCTGTTAGAATGGCTAAGATAAAGAGCTCAAATGATAGCGCATGCTGGCGAGGGTGTGGAGAAAGGGGTACCCTACTCCATTGCTGGTGGGAGTGCAGGCTTGTGCAACCACTATGGAGGTCTGTCTGGCGATATCTTAGAAATCTAGGAATAACCTTGCCTCAGGACCCAGCCATACCACTTCTGGGTATACACCCAAAGGACCTCTCACAGAGACATAGGGAAGTCTCCTCATCTATGTTCATAGCAGCCTTATTTGTAATAGCTAGAAATTGGAAACAACCCAGATGTCCCTCAACTGAAGAATGGATTAAAAAATTGTGGTACATCTATACAATGGAATATTACTCAGCTATCAGAAACAATGAAATCATGCAATTTGCAACCAAATGGATGGATCTAGAGGAGCTCATCCTGAGTGAGCTAACCCAGTCTCAGAAGGATGCACATGGCATCTATTCACTTATAGTAGGATTTTAACTATATCGTACAGGATATCTGTACTACAACCAACACATCAAAGGGAACAAGGACATAATTTTTTTTTATCTTTTTCTTTTTCCTTCTTTTTTTCTTTTTCCTTTTCCCTTCTCTTTTTCCTCTCTTTTTTTGTTGATATTCTTTGTTTTTGTGGGTTTGTGTGTTTGTTGGTCTTTTTTTT